>JBAMCE010000451.1:5330000-5742500 GCA_037075305.1 Drosophila kanekoi | reverse complement strand
CATCCGTACATCGATCTGTAAGTCCATCTGCATATCCATCTGTATATCTATATGCATATCCATCTGTGTATCCATCTGTGTATCCATCTGTATATTCATCTGCATAACCATCCGAATATCCATCCGTACATCGATCCATCTGTATATCCATCTGTATATTTATATGTATATCCCATCTATATATCCATCTGTGTTCCCACCTGTATATTCATCTGCATATGCGTCTGTATATCCATCCGTACATCGATCCATCTGTATATCCATCTGTATATTTATCTGTATATCAATTTATATATACCTTTATCCATATCCATCTGTATTTCCATCTGCATATGAGCATGCCATATCCATCTGTATATGCATTACTCGAAAACTTTAACACCTTTCAGTCTAAGTTCCCATTCCCGTGCCAAAACTAAAAAGAGGAATGTCTAAGAGTAGAGCCTTGCCCTTGGGTCAAGTGCCAATTGAAGCTCTTAAATATCATAAAGATTCGACTCAAAATATCAGAGTTATATGAAAGTTATAATGTGCGCAGTAATAGGCGGGCGTGAGTGTGTATGTGTGTGCATTTTTGTGTGCATATGTTATGTGTGTTTGTGTGTTTGTGTGTGTGTGTGTATGTTATGTGTATGTGTCTGGCCGTGTGTGTTGATGTGTGATTTTGTATATATATGATAAAGATATTCGAATATTTGTAGCTCTTTGCTGGCTGCAGGGTATCTGCTGGTCGGGCACATCCGACTAAAATCGCTATTAGATGGTTTTTTTGTTATTGTGTCTGACTGCCAGCCGCTGCTCGATTAAAACACAACAATTTGCTGATTTCTTATTCAGCAGCCCGGGTTGGTAGCGTCGCCATCGCCATCGCCATCGCCATCGACATCGGCATCGCCATTCTGGCTCATCCACAACGTAAACACAGACGAAAAACTGCTAAATCATTGCAATACAAAACCAACAAAAGCCACTGCGTACTCTTCAAAAACTCACCGCATCCCGGATTCCGCAATCCGCAATCCGCACCACGGCGGAGGCGCTGCCACGTTTCCATGATCAACGCTGCGCAAATATTGAAAATACAATCCGTCTATACGAAGTATTGATATGCTCTGTCTATATACATCCATCCATGCATACATATACATCCGCGCTTGCACACACACACACACGCACACACACATACATATTTCGTAGATACGAAAGAGTGCTTTTAACAACGGGCTCCGTTGTCTGTTCAATGATTTATTGACGGGCTCGGGACAGAAACTTCAATGTACTCGTATTTTCACCGCATTTAGTTGCAATGCATCCACAGACGATTCGTCTCTGAGACCCCCTGGCTCCCTTCCCCGCAGCGCAACGCCCCGCCGCACCCTCGTACCAGCACAGTCTTTAAGCCACCGCAGGAACGCTCTAAGCAAAAAAGCTCTAAAAAAAATAATCAGAACAAAAAGCAGGACGGCTCTCTTTGAGACTGGGCAATACCCTGTACATTTTGTTTGCAAAGTGAATGACCAAAATACTCTCCTACTGGGTAAATAATCAGTTTTGTGAATTTTACTAGTAATTTAAATAAATAGCTTTAAATCAAAAAAACAGTGAACAAAGCAAAGGGAGCATGTTGCACCAATAGACCCTTTGTTTCTCCTTTCAAAACAGGGTATGCAAAAACAAAAGACGCATATAACTTAGCAAACGTTTATGAAAAGGGCATACAAATAAATAAATGCATCTTTAGTAGTTGCACACACACGCACACACACACACACACGCACAATTGCTAGTAATCGCAATTACAAACTAACCAAATATATCCCTTAAATTCATAAACGATTCAAGCAAACAACACAACAACACTAATAAAATTGCAAACAAAGCAACTTGGCCACCCAACTGCCAACAGACAGAATATAGAAAAAACAACAACAACTAAAGGAAGCGAGCATTGAGACTTAGACACAAGCCGCAGCCACAGAATACACTTGGCGAAATGTTGGCTTATTGGTGCATTCCTTAACAATGATCCCAACAGCTCTTGCTGGCCTTAAAGCAACCTTCCAAGTATAAAAGGAAATTCTTGATTTAATACTTAATGTGCCTCACAAGATATTATCATGTTCCGAATGTCTGAGCTTCTAAAGGCCTGTGAGAAATGCGATCAGGGCTCGAACTCGCTTCTGCCCTTAGTTTCGCTTCGAGAAACTTATGCTATACATACTTAAACTTGGGTCTAATTAACACATATGTCAAAAATTTCATTGGAATAGTAAAGTTTTTCAATTTTGATTGCAGAAGTTAAGGAGTAAAGGCCTCAGATCTCTATTTGGGCAGTTTAGCGGACAACAAAGTTGATCAAAGATTCGTTTATGGTAAGAAACATAAAGAGATTGGTTTGGTCCAGTTAGGTTCAAAAGAGATTGAGCCTTCTTATTTCTGGGTACACTCATAATTTCACAATTAAAATCGACACAAATCGAAACATTTTTCGAAGTGTGCACAGTCTTGGCGCATTGGAATGCCATTTAATTCATTAGTAAAGTGCATTTTCTTGTTCAAAGTGAAGAATATTTCGGGCGGCATATGAGTACAGTGGGCGCCTGGTATATGGGCATGAGTCACACAACGGGTTCCTGAGGGTTTTCTAGCGGTGGCAAGGACATAAATAAATTAGCGCTTAATGCCTGCGGCAAGTGTGAGGCCAGGGGAACAATACCATAATCCACATTATATAAAATGTATGTATGTATAAGACTGATGCTATAGGCACATATATGTATGTGTATATATACGATTTTTTTCACGACTTGTGGCAAAGGCCTGTAACATGGCGAACAAAAGAGCAAAAGTAATAAAGACGTGCTTAAAAATCATTCATTGAATTCGTGACAAAAATACTTTCTGCCCTATAACCCAAACGGGTGCAGTTATCGAGAGGCCGCGCGGCAAGGGATTTGGTGTCGGGTTTGAGCTTGGGTTTGTTTGGGGCGATGTCAGTTGAAAAATGCGACTGAGAAAAGACAATATTTGCTTGTCGGCAGCGCAGGCAGCACAGGCAGTGGCCCCAAAATGAAAATGGCCAAGTGGCGCTGGCAAACGAAAAAGTCAAATAAAATGGCAAGATGCAGAGGAAGATGCTGAGGGAAACCCGACTGCAGTCGCATTAAATGGCAAACGCGACAGAAATGCTGAAAGAAATGCAAAAACCCAAATGGGGACAGCGACAAGATGAAGCTGAAGATGGAGAAGAAGAAGAGACAGAAGAAGAAGAACGACTTCTGCCGATTAGATTTGAGCTGGTTTTTTTTTCAAACTAACTTTCGTCTTTTTATTTCACTTTTAATACCCATTAAAAATGTGCGAAAAGGCTATATATGCCTATCATTCGCTATAAGAGCTAGGCACAACAAAAAGTATGTAAATTGGAAAAACGCTCTTCTATGCGATTTTCATGAAATCAATTACGTCTTTCCTAATTTTAGTGATATAAGCTTATTTAAAAAGTTTTTGTTTAATAAGAACATGTGAAATCATCTTTCTTTCTCACTTACATACCCTCTTTCGCTCTCTCTTTCTCTGTGTTTCCCGTCCCTTTCCCTCTCTCCTTCTCCCGCTCTCTTCCTCTCTCTCTCAAACTTTCTCTCTCTGTCTCTGTATCTATCTCTATCTCCCTCTCAATCTCTCTCCCTTACTCTCTCTCTCTCTCTCTCTCTTTCTCTCTCTCCCTCTCAATCTCTCTCCCTTACTCTCTCTCTCTCTCTTTATCTTTCTCTCTCTCTCTCTCTCTCTCTCTCGAAGCGAAGCTCTTGGACGTGACTTGGTGCGAATTCTTATCAGCTAGACACAGGGAATCTCCAAGTCGAAAACTCTCGCAAAAAAATAATCGTTTTTTTGTGGTTTCGTGTGATGAATGAAATTATATGCAACATGCACTGACCGCAGCCAACTCCTGGCCACCGCCCGCGTTCAGCTTGGTCCAAACAAAAGACGTGGCCGGGCAAAAGGCGGCCCAGGTGCGGCGACCAGGCGGCCGGGCGGGCGGGCGGTCGGTCGGGCGGCCAGGCCAAGAGCCAAAATAACAGCGTCTGCCATTTTTGCAGGTCACTGCGCGCATACAAAAGACAAAGGCAAAACGCCGACAGTTGGCATAAAACGCTGAATAGGCAGGCAGCTGCGAAGTGGGTGGACGGGGTGGAGCAGCAGGTGGGCAGCTGAGGGGTTGGCAGCGGGTTGGGCAGATAGCAGCGAATCTTTTGTTGGCATTGCATACTGCAAGTGACAAGCATTTTGCGTATGGCAAAGCGTGTAAATTGTTGTCGCTGTTTGCTAAAAACTCGAAGGAATCAACTTATTATGCTCTTTAACAAAACGGAAGAGAAAAAAGAGAAAAAAGGATTTGTGCCATCTCGTGCATACCCGGTGTCAGATAGAGTATCAAATCGAAATGGGAGCATGGCAAGTCGAGAAACAGATCCCTGTAAAGAAACTAACCTTGCTAAGAAGTCAATCATTAGCTCATGAGCTGGGGTCGAGAGATGCCTCCTTATACATATGGCGGGGTAGCCTGTAGCAGGCTTTTATTGAATTTTGAACTCGACTTTAATAATCGAACTTATCTTTTAATCGCACGATTCGAATGGTGGCACCTAGAGTTGGGTCCGGCCCATATATAGACACGGACATGAAACCCCGTAAAGTATACAACACTTTTATATATGAGTACAGTGAAGCCTCCCACATCCGGCCAGCTCCCTGAACGGGCCATAACGAAGTTATTCTGTTAACTGGACGCTCATTATAATCAGATCCGATCAAATATTTATTTGAAGAAGTATTAATTGGGTTTTAAGAGAATCGCTAATCTGCCTCAGAGAAAGAACATACATTAGATAGCACTGAGATATTTAGATATTAGATAGAAGCTTATCGATCTTATGAGATTGGGTCAGAGTTCGCTTAATTTCAAGGCCCAAGCCCGAGAAAAGGCATGGCTCGCGCTTATATGTCGTGGCAACCATTTAAATGGGCCTTTCGTGTGTTTGTGTGTGTGTGTGTGTGGGGGTGCGCGTGTGCGTGTGTGTGGTTGTGCGTGTGCATGTGCGTGTGTGGTATGTTAGTGTGCGTGAAGCAACGGTTAATTTTGTAGGCATGCTTAGCCCAGCTGCCCCACCAAGGCCTAATCCTGCCCAGCGCCAGCTTGCAGCTGACCTCAAATTAAGCGCTGACAATTGCAACTTGAGGCCGTGTGCGTTTTTGTGCAGCAGCCCGCTTTACCAGCGGCGGGTTTTCATTTGCGTGCATACACCCACGCACACCAGCACACATACACACACACACTCACACACACTCACACACACTCACAGGCTGCACGTGCAGCAGCAGCAGGCTGAACAGTTTGTGTCCAAAAATGTGAGCACACAGTGAAAATATAATTATAAACACATGTTGCGCTCGCACACACACGCACACACACACACGCACATACACAGACAATTACCCTTTTCAGAGAGGCATTGCAGTAACACACACACACACACACACACATGTCTTGCACACTTTTGAATTTAGCCATCATGTATTTTGTTACATGATTCGAATTTCTGAAAAGTTTTTACTACAGCCCAGACTGACCGCCCGTTTAGTTATCTGCTTTCAGCCTTCAGGCCTTAGCCTTAAGCTAGTGTATTGAATTCGACACTTCATATGTGGAAGCACACGTACATGCACGCACACACGCAGACACACACACACAGACACGCAGGCACACACTCACACAGAGAGGTACATATACTCCGGGTATATGCCTAGGGATATTTGCTCACATTTAAAATTTAAACATGCAGACATTTAAATATATTTCATTGTGGTTCCACAACAATTTCAAGATAAGTGTAGTACCCGTTCGCATTTAAGAGAATTTAATAATGTGTGCCTGTAAATTGGGGAACGTAATACCATAGAATTATCAGCTGCACGATGAGGAGATAGCCCGCAGCCGGAACATACACGCTGGGAACTTCTTTCGTGACTTACTTCGGTGCTTATTGTCCGATCGTTATGAAATTTACAGAGCATAGATAAGGCATCCACAAGTGAACGGAAGGGGAGGTCTTTCAAAAATCAAATTTAAAATGGTTCTATGGATCTCTGTACACAATGGGATACCCTATATATTCCACTTGGTGTCTTTGGTTCATATAAACAACGAGACAAGCTCATAAAAGAGGAGTTAAGTTCACAGTACGCACACTATTTGCTATCGAGCTACAAAGAAAATGTTAACTTGTGTATTTACAAATTTCGAGAATACAAAATTAGAAAATTTTGATGTCGATTTGAAACAAGGAGGACTGTATGCTAATATAGGTACAGCTATTAAGTTCTTATGTTGTATATGCATAAGAAAGTTCTTCAAATAGCTTAGATAGCTAATATACCCTTTGTACAAAATCAATGGGCCAAACTTCGCATAGATATTGGTTAAAAGCTTCAATATAAGCTCCAAATAATTGCACACGGCATTTTAAAGCCTATATTTTAGTTGCTCGAAGAAAAAAAAAATGCTATACGTCGTAATGCCAAGGGAGAGAGTATTACGAATTATGCATTAAACATATGCGCCTATTGATGGCTTACACATTTTTGTTTTCCCTTGAAAACAATAATTTACACTTTTTGTTTGATAGTTATTAATTAATTTCAAATAATTTGAACGTGATTTACCGTTGTGATTAATATGCCTATTGAGCTGGCGCCTCAAAGTACAGTGAACACGCGTGTGAAAGGTCAGCTGAATTGTAAAATATAGCCAAAGCTTCTAAGTGCCAAAAACAATATCCAAAATGATGGATTAACGTGCAGAACTTATGTGACAAGCTGCTCAGGTGTTCGCGCGCAGAGGCTTCACTGTTTAGCCCAACTGGCCAAAATGAAATTTATTGATGCACTTGACAATTGCTGCAAAGCGCTGAGCGCACATTTTTCATATTTCAATTCGGACGATTTGTCAATATGTTTTTATTAATTTTTTTTCTTTCGATTCTGTTTTCATACCCTAACCAGGCGGGGTACGCAAACAGTTGGCGCTCGTTCTGTAACGCACAAGTTAAATGTAATTAATGTACTTATTTTAAAGAGTATCTACGAAGTCGTTGCTGACAAATGCTCTTGTGTAGGCCTTAATCCCTTTGTATATAATATAATGATTTTGTAAGAATGCAAAAAACTTCGATGTGTTAAGCCTAAATACTTAAGCGCGCACGCACACACACACACACACACACACACACACACACACACACACACACACACACACACACACACACACACACACACACACATACACTCTTGCTTGCAATAAGCACCCTCGGGGCTTAGTATTCACAATGCAATTCCGACAAATGTGCACCCGCTGCAGAGAAACGAATTTCAAGTGCCTCCCCCCAAGAGAACCCCTCGTCCAGCCCCCCCCCCCCCCCTAACCCCTTTCGATAGGTAGCCCCGCCAGCTGCCCCAATGTGCTATTTATCTATCGCGAACGCTAGCTTATTGCGTTGCGCACCGCATGCTGGACTTATAATCATGGGCATGAAATATGACAAACAGAGAATTGCGCTGGTTATTACATCGAACGGGCTCAAAATATTTCATTTGTTGTCATGACAACGCTTGGCAAAAGGCTGGGCGATGGCGAGGGCGATGGCGAGGGCGAGGGCGAGGGCGATGGCGAGGGCGAGGGCGAGGTCGATAGAGCCATGGCTAATGAGTAAAATCGACATCTACGGCTGTGATATTGATATCCAGCAGAATACTTTGAAAGATATATGGTAGTTAAGCCTACCTAAACGCATATCAAGTGTGGCAAACAGTTGAATAGCTTAAGTTTAAGCTAAAAATTTTAAATACCTATTTTTGGTTTATTAAATAGTTGGGAAAGCTGACCAATGGCTGACTATGATAACATTATGACGATTACTTGAAATAATATGTTGCACGGTTTTTAACTAATTCACTTTTTGACTGTCCGTATACAGCAAATCCGGCTCTAGCTTTCGATTATGTTCTTTGTAATGTTGGTGTAATATATATGAGTTCATGACTTTTAGCAACAATTGTAAAGCCACGTTTGCCTAGCATTGAAATTATACACAAATAAATGAAGAAATGTAACAACAACAAAAATAATTGAGCGAAATAGCTGATGGATAGATAGGTAGATAGATGTATACAGACTGCATGGGTATGCTGAGCGTTTGCTGAGAATCGTGAAATGCATTTGACATGTCAATTGACAGCGACCTCAGATGCCCTGCCCCTCGCTCACTCTCCCACTCCCACTCCCACTCCCACTCCCACTCCCTCTCCCTCTCTCGCCAGCCTCTATCTCTATCTGACTTCTTTTGCTGCTCTTATGCTTCATCGTTGCGGTCTGATTCGAACTATAAACTGAAATTGACGTTTTGGGGTTTTGATTATTGCGACCTATCGACGGCTGGCAATGTGGCTCAAACTAGGGAATCAATCAATGGCACAATACAAATATATTGTGTGAGACAGGGGGAGGGAGAGGGCGAAGGAGAGGAAGAGTGAGTGTGTGTGAGAGCGGCGAAGAAGAGCTAAATTTGTACAGCATTTGGCTATAAAAATGATTTAATTGGTTGGCACTTTTTGGCAAGTGAAATTGGTCGGAATGGTCAAATGGTTGAATGGTCGCTGGCTGATCCATTTGTACCTCGGTTGGCCACAAATCAATAGACAATTTATAAACAACTTTGGAATGGTCACTCAAGGGCCTCGTACCTCAATCCCCTCGCCCCCCAGCCACTTCACAGTATGCAAACAAACAAGATACACACACACACACACACACTAGCACATACATACGCACAAGCTGAAAGATAGATCGACCCACCTGCCGTGTGCATTTGTTATTCATGAGCAGCTATCAACACCAAACAATGTCGGACCAAGCCTTTTGTGTTGATAACAACAACAACAGCAACAACAACAAGAACAACAACAAAAGCATACAACTTAGGAGGCACTCGTTGCTTGTCCACGTCCCAGCTTGATTGTCCAATGGGTTGCCTCTGACGGTTTCCGCTTGCCAAATGCAAACGGAAATGTCGCAACAAAAAAATGGGGCTAGTTCATTGCCTACAGGGCAAGGGGTAGGCGACGCTGGGTGGCAGCAGCAGTTTTAGCCGAGTCTGCTGCTGCAACTGCCAACTGCTTTTGTTATGAATGATGATGGAAAATCTGGCAGCAGCATCTCTCCCCTTCTCAGCAACTGGGCCGCCAAATTTAAAACGAAATGCCCACGAAATGTAGGAAAGAAAAACAAGAAAGAACGAATATATTCACAACGTCGAAAATTAAATACCTTAGAATAGATCAAATATAGCAGCGCTTTATTATCGCCCGATTCTTCCAATAATATACAAGTTCGATGCGATACAGGCTTTTAAATTCCTGAGTTTGATCAATATTTGTTGAGAAAAAGAAAAGATTTTCATACAAAGACTTTAAAAAAGCTTCTCATCGATCGTTTCTATCGCACCTATATTATATAGAGCTCCGTTGTTAATGGGAAGTTTCTGGCCAAAAGCTAGAGACAGAAAGCAGGACTTGACTGTAGACTAGACATCTCCTTCAAGACGTTACAAATACCATAAGAAGATTAGAGTACCCTCGGCAAGGGCATATAAGCGAAGGTGCGGTGCGGGAGCGGCTGGGTTATAACAAAAGGGTATCCAGCGTAGCTTCGTAATGTGGTGATTCAATTCAGTTTGTGCAATGAGCAGCCGGCAAAACTTTGAAAAATGGTAAGAAAAATGTGGAGCGTACAGAACCGGCGGACGTAGCAAGTGCCCGTGGCACACACACACACACACACGCACACACACAGATGCCGCGCCAGTTCTTCTATTTGGTATTGAAATGCAAATGGTCGTTGCCTGCCGAAATTAAATTATGTGGAAGTAATGATAACCCTTCTGCTAAGCGACGACCGATGCGGCCAACGGAGATTCAATTGCCAGGCCACAAGGACAGTCCCAATACCAAGCCCCTACTCCGCCCCCTCTCCAACCGCTGTCCACCTTCAGTTAAATGGGCGACGCAACGCCCCTTTTGGCAGCTGTCTTCTTTTGCTTCTGGTTGTTCCACGACGGCGACAACTGGAGACTGCACTCACGGGGTACGCTTCAAAATGCTAAATTAATAGGTAGGTGTGGCACCAGCAGCAGCAGCAGCAGCAGCAGCAGCAGCCGTTCTAGCTAACAGTAATTAATTATCTGTTCAAGTACCTATATTATGCGAGTAGGTTAAAAGAAATGATATAGCACTCTCTCAAGTTGGCGACACCAGAAAGCTGCTCAATATGGTTAAGACCTTACATTAAATACAATTTTGTGGCATAGAATCAAATTTACGAGCCTTACCTGTTCGATTTCGATCTAAACCTTTTAGAATCGAAATAGATATTAGTTATTTGTATTCCGATTAAATATTGTCGTTTTTTAAGGTTTTGTCTTTGAGTTATCGGAATGAAAAGCAGTTGGCAAGATAACATATAACATAATATACAATATATGTGTGAACAGCTGTAAATGAAAACGCTTCGCAATCGATAATATAACTTGGTCAAATCCCATCAAATTTGCACGAGATTTGCCTCTCGATCAATCTGGCATCATTAAAAATGGTCCCTCATATATGCTATATAGACATAGGTAAAAATTTCCCTCGACCTCTAGATCGATTTGGAACATAGGTGGAAATTTTCCACGCCCATTACTCAAATCCCATTCGATTTTCATAAGGTTTGGCTTTTTCTTCATGGTTTTGGCCTCTCGATCAATTTGTCATCTAAATCTGGAAACATTTTTCTTGGCTTTAGCTTTTGTCCGATCTGATTCGAGCTTATTTTTAAAGCTCTACATAAGAACTTCATGAATTGGGATCGGTTCGAAACTCATTTTAAGATCTTTGAGATAATTTATCTTATATGTTCCACAGAAACTTAATATATGGTAGATATCCGAAATAGAGTCTATGTGCAACTAATCTAGTTTATTGAGAATTATAATATTATATAGAATCTATTTAAGATGCAATAAATAGAAGTTATTAAATAAAATTGTTTATATGCTAGAGCTATCGCCTAATATAAATTGTTATAATAAAATCTTATTCCATTAGACATTGAATCAGAATCAAAAAAAGATATAATAAGTATCCTCACACATGCCTTTTGGAGATCGAACCTAACATTGGCCAACTTCCTTACTCAGGTAGCTGGGCCAATATACTCAAAAGAGTTCAAAAAGTGGACTTCATTTTAGTTTTTTTTGGATATCGATATATCTTTTTGTCACTTTTTGTTGTACTTTTAACAAGAAAAGTGAGGAGAAAATTCAAATAGTATTTGAATTCGGTGATAACTAGCTGTTTATGATAAATATATCGAGAAATTGATCAATAGATAGAAAAAACGTAAAACAAACCTAATTAAAGAATGCAAATGGACGTGATGTCTTGTGCTGGGCCGTAATGCAAATTGAAGGCGCGATTGTTTTTAAATTTGTCCAGAAAACAAATGAAGCTACGAATTTGGCATTATTTATTGAGGCGACGCGACAGATAACGAGGTGATTGAATAGAAGGGAACAGAAGAGGGCGAGGGCGCGGAAGCAGAAGCAGAAACTGGCGCAGCAACTGAGAAGGCTGTAGCAATAAAGCGCTGTAATCCACTCAAGGAAGGCATTTCCGACTGCCCAAAAAGGACTGCGACAGATACACAGTTTAGAGAATGGAGCAAGGGTGATGCTAGGAACATTCGGGCTATGCCAGTGCCAGTACCAGGACGGGGATAAGGAGTCGGAGCAATGACGACTGGCCGCCAACAATTCACAAAATTGTTTTCGTGACTTAAATTTTTGCGTTTTGTAAAGGACGTGTTTGGAAAGCATATGATGTGATTTGCCATCAAATTGAGTTGTCGTCGCTGTCCTCTGGCTGCTACAGATTGAGGCACATCGGGGCAGATGGGGCAGATGGGGCAGATGGGGCAGAGGCCTGGGCCCCCGCCAGACTGTCAGCCGGCCAGCCGGCCAGCCAGTCAGCCAGTCAGGCAAGCAGCCGGCTTGACTGTCAGCAAGCAGAAATGCAATTAAATTTAGAAAAATATCAACAGCAGGCAGCTAGTTGGCAGAATAATAGTTTATAGCCATAATAATAGCAAAGTAGCTGCAACGGACCAAGAAACTGGCTACACAGCAAGGATATGGGGTAAGGCTAAGGATCTGAGTTGTATGATAAGCAAGCAAAGTGCTTGTTGCCTTTAACTAAATAGAAAAGCTCAAGCAAAGCGGATGTGTGTGTGTGTGTGTGTGTGTGTGTGTGGTACGTACATATGCTATGGCCACTTTTGTTTCGTTTATTATTGTTGTTGAACAGCTCGTAGCGCCCCATGTCTAAGGTTTACTCAGGCTTAGGCATACGTACAAGAGTAGGCCTTAAGAGTGAAACTGAAACTGAAGCTGTTAAAAGTCTTGAGCAAATTGTGTGAGCACACATAAGATACATTTTGTACAACAACTAAATTACACTAAGCAAATATTTGCATTACATGCATGCGTACGTATATACATATACATATAAATCTAAATATATATATGCTACAACATCTTCTATGTTACTTATACTATTTGGGGCGACAATTGAAAGCAACATAAAACAAAAACTCACAAAACAATTGCCAAGGCACTTTGCTTTGGGTCAACAAATAGCAGCAGTATTTACATATATGTATGTATGTATGTATGTGCACAAAATAGGTATCCATATGTACACATATACATACACATATGTGTGTATATTATATATAGTTAGTAGATTTATTCACACATTGGCCCTGCACACACAGCCGTTATCAAAACAAACACCAGCTTGTTCGTGCAGCATTTTCTATTTAAAAGCTCTTTAATCTAATGTAACCTGGTGACCAGAGTCTAACAAAATTGGGTACAAATCTTTATTTCTTTATATTACTAAGTATTTATGGGAAGAACAAAAAACAAAATAATAAAAAAAACTAACTTTCCTACCGATACTTCCTGTAGAGCTACCATACATATACTATATATGTTAGTAGTGCAATGTAGATAAAATGCAATGTAAAGCTTTTCTTAAGATATCTTGAAAATGAGAAAAGCATAAATACATTTTGACCATTAATTCTAACTGGAATCGTATATATCGTATATAAAGGAAGACAGAAAGACGGACCTATGCTAAGTATCATGACATTAGCTTCAAGACTGACAGACTAGCTTGCAGAGAAACCGGCATATCTTCTATGCGTTGAACTTTTATTTATAAAATTGTAATACCCCCTACTAGGGTAAGGCAAAAATCCGATTTAAATATACGAAACATTCTAATTTACAGCAGCCACAACATAAATTCTTGTGTACATGAGTATATTTATACGAATATACAAGGACTGCACTGCAACGAAGATCCAAGTTCGAATCCAGCGGATAGAATGTTGTCATAAATGGTCGGATTCATATCATAGTTTGTATATATTGTTGTTGTTGTGGATGTACATTTAAAAGTATTAATGAATTCTTCAAATAATTTTAAATACAGATACATAGTTCTCTTGTGGATACAGAAGAAAAACACGACGAGCAAAGCAGACGTTGCATTTGATCATATTGAAATTATAATACACACATAATATGTATGCATATATATATATATGCATGCATGGTGAGCACGCGCTCAGCGTGGCCGCTCTCGGAGAGCGTCAAACTGGTTTTGCTGTGTCATCAACAACAACGCCGTCATCCGGCAACCGAAGCAAGCTACAACTACAATACAATTTGCAATAAAACTTATAATTCCCAACTCGGTATTTGGCGCACTGTACATTTATATAGCGCAATGTTTGTTACGCTCATCGGGCGGTCGAGCGTCTCACAGCAACAAGGGTTGATCACATCCCCGACTAATTGTGGACAAAATGGGAATAGAAGGCCAATAATGAAGTTTTAATGTTTGAAAGATGTCCTGAGAAATGTTGAAATGGAAGATAGATACACAAACAAACCGCCAATGAATGAATTCGATGATGAAATTATGTTGAAAATATTTGTGAACCCCTCTTGAGGGATATTGTTGGCTCAAACACCAATAACCCTCTTAAGGGAATATTGTTGACCGACCAACAAACACAATAATGTTGAAACTATATATTTGTGACCCCTCTTGAGAGATATTGTTGGCACAAACACAAATAACCCTCTTAAGGGATATTGTTGACCAACAAACACAATAATGTTGAAACTATGATGGTCTGGTCTCTCCCCCTTTTAAGGGGGGACCACCTTCTCACTATGATGAAAGTTAAAAGCGGAAATATGATTGATTGATGATTATATGATTAAGAAGGGGATATATGATTCACACGACTGTAATTATAACGACTAGAAATGGAAGAATACAAGTTACAAGTTGATGACGTTATAACAAGAAAAAATCCAAAAAAAAAATAACGGACAAATCCAGAAGGGAGGGAGCCGCCCGCGCGTCGCTTGGCAACGACGGTAAACCGGAAAAACACAAAACAAAGCGAGCGCTTGATATGGATTCAAAATTCATACCACACAACATATACAACCTACCAAGCGCGGCCACAAAAACAAACAACAAAAGAAAAACTACAACAAAAAACAAACAACACACTGCTGTGAGATGCGCCCGAGGAAGTGGTTGGGGGGAAAAAAAGGTAGGGATCTTAATCCCATACCCTCCCCGCCCTCCACGGTATGATCGCCTTTTTGCTTGGTTTTTAATTTTATATTTTAAAAGAGTTTATTTCAGAGCTATTGAAGTTGACGACGACTTGATCTTGAATATACATACATATACATGTATGGTATATATATGTACATACCCGAAGCTCAGATATATATATATGAGGCTAGGCTCAGTGGAGGCGCGACAAATCGAGAAAATCGATATCTCCCGGAGCAATTGTGACAAAATTTGAATACTTTCGACCAATTCCTGTAAATATTCGAACTGAGAACAATTTGGCTACATTAGTGGTGCACAGATTCCACCTACGACTATTACGCAGTTTTCTTTCTATTTTGTTCCTTAAAATCCTTTTTGTACCAACTAATTGCTAAAACGATTAAGCAACTCGTTTGACGATGACTACTTATGTATAATCATCGTAAGTAGCAAACAACACAAATATACATTTGTATATGGGTATGCAAAAACCACAAAATGATATTGTAGAAGCTCGAGCCGACCTTAGCCCCACCACAAAAAATAAAAAGTGGGTGACGGATTTCAGAGAATAGAAGAGAATGCTTTAAAACAATTAATTATACATTTTTGAAGGCAAGCGAATAGCAGCTAAACGCAGACATTTAAATAACTCTGCAAACACACAGATACACACACTTACACACGCGCGCACAATACGATGAAAAAGCGAGCAAAAACAAACTCTGAAAATGGATTTCCATTTAAGGCGGCATGTTGAGCACATTGTTTTTATTAAGTGTCGCATGATATACTTGTGTGTGTCTGATTGTGTGCGTGTGTGTGTGAGTGTTAGCGGGTGTCTGTGCCCGTGTGTGAATGTGTGCGTGTGTGACACTCCATACACATAAACACTTCAAGTGGCAACATGGCGTGCAACTAATCCGCTGCCCAAAAAATATGTTACAAGTGGGGCATATAAGCAGCCACACAGATCAGCGGGCGGGGTTGGGTACAGAGGTCAAGCAATCCCTCGAAAGCCAGCCGACCATCAAGCTGCACAGTGGTACACATCGATAGTTATCGGACACTTATGACAATTAGTGAATTGAGATGGGCTTAAGCTAAAATAAAGCAACAATTGAATTAAAATGGTAGCTATAAAAAAATATATAATTTAAAACCATATGATTCAAAAAAATATCCCGTACGGGCTAGTTGTTGAGTTTGCCCACTGTACACTGCCGCAGTGGGGCAAACAAACATATCGTCATCATAAAAACAGCCAACGTATAAATAGCATGTGACGAAGGCAAAATGCAAACTACACTGTGCGAAGATTTTTTAGTTAAAAAGTTGTAAACTTAATAATGCAACGTTGCTGTAGACAGGCCTGTAACAGAAAGAACTGTTAATATTTTCCGATAAATATTTGGGTTTCACTTTCAGAAACCAAAGCTGCCAAGGATCACCAAGCTCACGGATTTTTTCAAGTGCAAAAGCAATGACAGGCGGAAGAGAGAGAGAGAGAGAGAGAGATAGAGGTTGTGTGAGAAAGATATTGAAAGAACGTGCGGAGTGGGAGACGAGGTCATATAATGCGCGCTAAATACATAGTTTGAAAATAGTTGTAAACCCCTTTCATCATCAGAAACAACTGCTGCCCGGTCCAGCCCCAAACCTACAGACCACGAACTCCCCCAGCTTTCGTTTATCCGAGCAGACAAAAACCCATGGGAACTCGACTCGTCGTGGCTTTACACAAACCGGGCAGAGCTAGTCACAGAGGAGAGGTTTATAGGGTAGCTGTCATTTTGGTTTTTGTTTCATTTTTGATAGTCGTATGACCTTTTTTGGCATATTTGCAGTAACATTTTGTCAGTGGCGTAACAGCCAGTTCAGAGCCATTTCGTCAGCAGCCCGGATAAGGTGGGACAATTGTGGGCAGACGGGACAGGCGGGACAGGCGGGACATTCATCTGGGGCTGCTCTGGTGCTCTCTGCTCCAGCGCTGATAAATAAAAGGCGACTTGGGCATGGACAGGACTGCACTCACCACACACGCACACACACACACACACAAAGACACACTCACTCCTTTTCTCTATATTCCTCTTTTATTGTTGTGTGTGTGTGTGTGGGTGTGTTCTTGTCGAAATGAATGATGCAACTAAACTAAATGAATAAATGGAAATTAGTAGAAAAAGCCTTTTGTTGCTCATCAAGTGGCATATACATATATTTGTTTATGGCGTCAGAGTGCTCCGCAACAGACTTTTAAGGGCAAGAAACTGTTTTGCACTTGCCAATCATTCCATTGAATGATTTACCCAAATAACTTTATATATAAAAAGTTCACACATTTGTGGACCCTTGTCATCCATAAGGTATATATATGTACATATTTATACAGTCGAGTAAACATGATCGTCTTCGTCTCGTCTCCAAGGTCGGACTTCTTATCGAACCACCAATCATATCATAAATGTTCTGAGATATACCAATCCATTATTGAGTTATTAAAAGAAAACATTGAAATGTGTAGAAATAACGCCCACATTGTAAATATATCATTGCAGTCCAAGGACTCTCTACTCTACTTTATCTAATTTTCAGATCTCAGCACCAAAAAATTGATTTTTAGCTAGTTATGCCAACTCTCAGATGCTCTAATACGTAACCCATCTGGCCGTAAAGAGCTTAATGTAGATTATTTTTCTGTTTATATCAAAATAAACTATTCCTTACGATACATTTTCTCATGTTACTGTCATTTTGTGTATCTACCTGTTAAATGTTTGACAGCCAGATTAGTTTTCTATGGCTATTCCCAACGATATTTGTAAATTTACCAAACATATTATCTTTTTTGACAGAAATATGCAAAGGCGAGCTTCAATCAACTCATCCAACAAATAGTTCAAGCATTATGCATTAAATGCAAACATTTTGTTATCATTCAGTTTACAAAAAAATAAATTGTACAACAATTATTTAAAGCTAACGCGCCCTTTCGCCACTTCCAGTCGATGATCCATCTCTCACCCGGTTTCTCCACATGCTACTCCACCTTTTTGGAGCATACACATAAATATTATCGTATAATTCGGGACAAGTGTAGGGCAACGGGGAGCGGGGAGCGGGAAGCGGGGAGCGGGTGACGCAGTGAAGCGAACGCATATCTATCATTAATATCGCTGCAGTCAGCTGCTGTTGTGCTACGAAAAGGCTGCCACAAAAAATATACTACACCAGCACACACATACACGTATGAGCCATGAATGCCAATGCACACACACACAGACACACACACGAACGCATGCTAGCATTGTGTGGCCTCCTCGCTAGCTAAGAGCTCGCTGAGGTTTACTGCACTGGCAGCAGCAGCAGCAGCAGCAGCAGTAGCAGCAGCAGCAGCAGCAGTAGCAGCAGCAGCAGCAGTAGCAGCAGCAGCAGCAGCAGCAGCAGCAGTAGCAGCGGCAGCAGCAGCAGCAGTAGCAGCAGCAGCAGCAGCAGCGCAACTGACTGCTGAACTACTGCCAACAGCAATTAATCATTTTTCTATCATTTTCAGATTTTTTATACATACAAACAGCCGGTGCCACTGCAAGTGTGTGTTTGTATGTGTGTGTGTGTGTGTGTGTGTGTGTGCTGCATAAGTATGTGCTTATGTGCATGCATGTATGCATGTATGTATGTACATATGTATGTGACTGGTAAGTTATGTTTTTTTCTCAATTGCCGCTGATTTTTTTTTATGCTTTTGCTCGCATTCAGAAATGTTTCTCTGGGCTGTGAATTTTACTGCATCAGTAAAATTGCAAGTCTTAAAATAAGCACAAGCTCTAAATAATAATACAAATAATAATTGCACGCAGCATCTACAATCTTATGTGGCACAAGAATAGAAGGAAGGAAACCTCAGCACGACAATTCTCACCCATTTTTCACGCACGTAGGTGAAACGAACGCACTGTGAAAAACTGGAATGCATACATTGGCAGGCCAATGATCAATGATCAGGTAACAATGATCAGAATCAAGGCTGCAATTACAATTTGGAGTTTGGGTTTACGACTTAAAGCAATGTCATGCCAGAAGATTCCACTCGCAAGCCCGATTTTGCACACCTTGTGGAAACATATTTGGTTTCTGCAAAGATATTTGAATTTTCTAGAAAATGTGAATTTCTTTTACATTTAAAGCTATGACAGAAGCTAGAAGGTTGTGCAACAGTATTTGCAAATAGGAAAAAAAAAAACTCCTCTGAGACAACAGGATCTAAGCTCTCTTATAATCGTTTAATGGTAAACAAAATATGTGATGAAACAGTTTGAACTAATTGAAGAAGAAAAAATCTCAGCTAAAGCTGACCAAATCGAGCACACAACGACAATTAGTGGATCAATAAATGCACTGCCTAAACTGAGCTATACCTTTACATGGTCATAGGAGAACGTATGTATGTATGTATGTATGTCTGTATGTATGTATTTATGTATGTAAATATGTATGTGGCTGCCGCCTTAAATGACATCCTTGCGAAGCAAAACGATTTCTAATGGCGCCTCCACTTAGATTAGGTCAATTGGTATCTGCTGTGACCTCTCGATGCGATTTGGCCTGGCTACAAAAAAAATCTTTCATTTTACATACACATGCACACATACATGCACATACATGAGGGCATCTATATGGGCATGTGCATAGTCTACATATCTGGTCAGAAAGCCAAAGGCGAAAACTTTTTGATGGTCATTGATGGTGATACGTCCGGCGTTCAACTCTGAGGTAAACGGTGGGGCATGCCAGGAGCGGTTGCCGGTGTATGTTCGTCGCCGTGTGTGAGTGTGGGAGAGTGCGGATATCCCCACACTGGCTACCGGGCAGCAAAACTGCTAACAAGCTGGCAGCGGACAACGTTGACAGCCCCATGGGGGCATTTGGTCGGCTCGGTTAGGTTTAAGTGTTTTATGAACTTGTTTCAATGAAGTCATACAAAGTGCGTGTGCGTGCCACACACAATTGTGTGTGTCAGTGTGTGTGCGTGTGTGTGAGTGTGTGTATGTATGTGACTGTACTTGCAGGTGACATGTGGCTACAGAAGCCATGTCTACGCTTAACCTGACCTGCCGTGGTCTGACTCGACCCGTCTGTGTCTGGGGCATTGAAGCTTTTAATTTGATTTTCGTTCAAGTGCGGTTTTCCTACCTATCCAAAGTCCTTGCTCTGTGCGTGTGTGTGTATGTGTGTGTGTGAGTGTGTGTGTGAGTGTGTATAGCACTAAGTTCGGAACTCAATTCGGCTTTGTTGGTTGCATTGAACTTGAGCTGTTGCTGTTTCTGCTTCTGCTTCTGACCAGCCGCACGTTGCGCTCTAATGAGCGAACCAACACACATCTTAATTACAGCTGGCCCAAAGTTGTACAGCAAAAAAAACATAAGGGAAAAACCGAGCACTCGTTTAGAATACGCTCTGCATAAAGCTCTAATTTTATCAAGGGCTGTCTGTCTGTCCGTCTTTGAGGGTAAATAACTAGATCTGAGAGCGACTAGGGAGAGCATATTCGACATGTGGATTCTTATATTTCAATTGAATTATACATCCCTGGAAGCTCCTTACCCCCACAAAAACATAGCCTTTCTATGCGATTTTCAATAATTCAACTAAGTCTTTAACATTTTGGTACTTTATGGTATGTATCTGATAGGGTGTATCTGATAGGGTTTTACAGTGTTCTTAGTCTTGTTTCCTTTCGTTAAGTAATTCTTTTAAATCTTTGTTTCAATTACAACTTAAATTTGCACTTTCTTTGTTTAACTCTCAACCTTATTCAATTTCGTTCTTTGACAGATTATTTCTAATAACTTCCTTCTTTCACCTACACAATCTTTCTCTATCCTCATCTTCACTCGTCTCTTTCTGTACCTTCCTGCTCTTATTTTCTCTATCACTGGAACTCACTGACATTTTCTCACGCTTTAAAATATTGCCTTTCTATGCGATTTTCATAAATTCACGCACACTGCAAATGCTTTCCAGTGATATTTGCATACATAAACGAATATTTAAAATGTTTTACACTATTTTAGGCCGAATTAATAAATATGTTATTAAATCATTTTTCCCTAATCTGTATGTTAATTTGTATTTATTCAATTATAAAATATTTGTTGTTCACTTTTTATTATCGACACGACAAATGTGCAGACCAGCCAAGCGTGAAAGTGGATAAGCAAAATAAACGAACGACAACGAAAATAAAAATAAATAAAACATGGCAAACAAGTAGAACCCACAAGGACTTACAAATTGACGACCAGTTGCAAACTGGCTCAACATGCGGCCGCCTCGCCAGGTGTCGCCCATCTGGAGGCGTCGAGGGCATTGGCTCACACTCAGCATCGTTGGAGACGCCCGCATCGGTTGTTAGCTGCCGCAGCATGCTCGCAACACTGGCCTACATGGGCTTAAGCACATCAACAGTCGCTAGCTACACATCGCGGATAGGAAATGTTTATAGAGAGAACTAACAGAAAGAACAGTTGTCTTCGGCATGCCGAAGACTTAATACCCTTGTAGATGTTTGGCTTACAAATACTTTCCTACAAGCCCCCTTTGTAAGTCGAATGATAAAGTAATTGAATTTGATACGAATATATTAGGAGAAAAGCAAAGCTCGTAATCATTTTGAGAAATATAAATGATTCCCATTGCGAACTTTGTAATATAGTAGACTAATGTTGATAGGAAACTGGATTTCAGCCCGATTCTACCTATGGAGCTATATGGTATAGTGGTACGATGTGAATAAGATGAAGTCTATATGTTGAAAGCATGGTAAAATATGTCTGTGCTGAGTTTGACTAGGATGCACGACGCCCTGTTCAAATGGAACACGACGCCGATGATAGTGGGCATCGATCCGGTGCCGACGTTCATAACAAACGAACCACTTCCTGCGCTAAGCATAACCAATCTCAATCACGGCGGAGCCTCAGAAACAACAGCAACAACAGCTGGGAGCAGCTTCTATCCTTGCAGATCTCACAGCGATGCGAACACATGGTCATTTGGCCCTCACCGACGAGGATCTGTGCTGTATGAAGTTAGAAGCAGGTATGTAGAAGCCAACTGAGAGGGGAAAACACTCGAAGCAACCCCGTGGCGAGCAGGCCCAATCAATTAAACCAAGCCGAAGGCATATAGCCTCAGGGAAATATCCGCATCCCTCGGCAACTAGCGTCAGCGTCGAGTCCTATGCGGACAATAGTCAGCCCAGTTGCTTTGATCTCACATACAATGCGATCCCATATTCCTCCCAAGTCCCCTTCGATGACTTTAAAATCGTCCAGATTTTGGCCAGGCCTATGTGGAGCACACAATTCGCATACATTTCGTGCCGTCAAACTAACCGAATTCATCGGCAAATCGGACTTTTTTTGTGTGCAGCAAGAATAGGAGAGAAAAATTTACGTTCTTCTTGGCATGCCAACAACGAAATACCCTCGCAGGCAAAAATCTTAATCTGTTTGTCGTACTTTTACTTTAACATTTTGAATTCAATTGCTGGCTGCGGTTAGAATATCTTATGATCTTATATATCTTATATTATAATGTGTATATAGAGCAGGGCTGCGAACCCAAGAAGAATAGCTGATAGTTCGATTTAAAGTTCGAACCGGCGAGCTGGTTCGAAATACGGTTTGTAAACTTGTATTCCACATTCACAATCATTCACATTCGGGCTTCGGTTTAGTTAGGTTGAGGATTGGGCTTATATTGAAAAAATAAGTTGCAGGCACGAAACGATTTGGCTTAGGCCCCATTTGCAGCCTTAATTTACAGTTTCTTATACAAAAGAAGAAAATATAAGTCAATTTTCGACAGAATAATGAAAGCAATGCATATGATATAGCTGCCAGTCATTGTTGAGGGGATCTCAAAGTAAACTAGTGGAGATCGGAAACCGAGTTATAAACCAATATATTGTGCATACTATCTAATTTTGCAAGGGTATACTAAAGAAGAAAAAAAAAGCAGAGAGAATTGGATTTTCCTCCATTTTCCTTTGCATTCACAGGCAACGTTGGTGGTTTAATGGGCTTGTTTCTGGGCTTCAGTTTTTCTCTCGATAGCCGAGTGCGTGTGCTTTGCACGTCCTTAGAGCTGCCCTGGGGTGGGCCATCGACGCCTCCTTGCGAGCTTCCAGCTGTGGTTCCAATTAAAAGAGCAAAAGCGCACGTAAGCACCATGTTGCCCCAGGAGCAGTGGCAGCGACAGGGACAACGGCATCATCTGGGACATCTTGCGCGCATTTCACCCGGCAACTGGCACAGGCAACAAAACTGGGAACTGGGCCAGTAATACAGTCCGGCTTAAAAGTATACACATAACAGGCACATACATATTTTTATTATATTAATTTAATTATATATATACTTTGTTTTACTCTAAATTATATCCCAGTATTTGGTAACAATATCATTTTGTGCCAAAGCAAAATTTGTTGGCCGCTCGTAGCCCAGCGTAAAGTGATTCACTTCCTTTTTCACCTCATCGTCAAATATCTGGTAAGTTGAACAAAGAGCATAAATTAGTTTTCATAACTCAGCATTAAGCAAACAATTGTGGTTTGTTCTTTCAAAAATGTAGCCAAAAGTATAACAAATTAAATGAAATAATTATTTAATATTTAGCTAGCCAACATACTTTCATCCCAACAGTGAAATCTTGAATTTTACCCGCGCTGCCTAAAAACCCACATCTTAAACTATAATTTACATAGATAATTGTTTTAAAGTTGCATCAAGGTCCACTCCCAAAAACGTTGCTAAAATTACCTTTAAGTAGAATATACAACTTTTCCGCATATATCACCCTGGTGATCCTTAACAAAATGTAGCAGAGGTCTTCAGTTGGAGGCGGAATTTGCTGACTTCAAAAATAAAATAACAAAAAACTTCTTTTTGACAACAATGCAACAGCCCAAAGCCATAAAATATTAACACTTTTCCATACAAAAAATTCCCATCCTATGAACCCTTTAGTTTTGTAAAGCTCTCTGTGTTATGATATACTCAAGAGTAACCAGAATTTATATGTGGCATACAAATTGTTACTTACGTCAGATTCCTTCATTTCCAGCAGCGAAGATAGATCAAATTCAACTACGGGCAAACTTTTGGATACAAAACGTGCAGCATTGGCCACTTCGGGCACGGCGTGCTTTTGCAGCAATGACATCTCCCAGAGGGAACTCTTTAGAGCGCCTGCTTTGACCGGATCCAGTTCCGTCTCGTCGTAGGGATCGGATATCTCCACAGCTACAAATGCAAAACAATCTAAATGACATCCTGCACGTTTTAACATATTTTTATATTGTTTACCGCTTTCGGCACCCGTTGCACAAATAAGACGCTGCAAGCCTGTGTGCCGCAGCAGTAGATTGCATATGAACCGTATCATTATGATAGCATCCTCTGTGGGACTTTTTAGCGCGAGTCTCGCCAAACGCTTAACAAAAGCGGCCACCAGATTTTCCGGCAAATGCGTTGAGGTTAAAAATATATCGGCCAGATAAAAGAGGCGAGCTTTGTACTTGTTGTAGAACATTCGTGGATAGAACATATTATAGAGCTTTTGATAGACATCTGGATATGTTATATTCTGCTGTTGCATCAGCGTAAAGATACCTTGGAGAGCGAGCAGGGCAATGGGTCCATCTGCAAAAACATAATCGATATTTTAATATGCGCAATCAAAGACATTAATAATACGGCGTTGCCTAGGTCAAATTTATAATATCTCTAAACATATACGTTTTTTTTTTACTATCTTACCAAACTGATGAAGTGAATCCATCAGAAAATCTGTTAACAATATGGGATCCTGCAAATGCGGCAGTATACGTTCCAAGAGCACAACAAGCACCTGTCGATGCACCTTCTCATCCACGCCATTACACGATGCAATTATGCCCTTCCAAACCGCATTCAAATGTTTGCGTGTTTGGTTGTATTCAAAGCTCGGATGTTTGTCAGTGCCTGGGCCAATGTGATACTCCTTGGCATTCAGCACAATCTTTCCCAAGTCAAGCAGATTGATGATAGCCAAATAGTTAAGTGCAATATTTGGCGAGTCCGCAAAATTGTTCGGTGTCAGATCCGGCAACAGCTGATATGTCATCTGTAGCACGTCCAGACAACGGGCATATTTCTGGAATGCCGCCACAGCCGTTGGTGGCGTTGTCTCCGAGTTGACCAGCGTCTCTAGCACACTGCGCAGGCGTTCACTGGGCCAGGCATTGGCGTGAATATACTTTGATTCGCTGGATATGAGCTGCATGCATACTTTGAGCGCAACGGCAGATTCCTCCTTGGAGGCGCTGCCCAATCTAACCAGCAGGAAGGACCACGCTTTATTGTAGAGTGTTTGACATTTGGCGTTGGGCTGGTTAGCCTTTGCCTTGATCTTTGTCTTATCCTGTTGCTTTTCGGCGGCTAAAATGCATTTGCGCTTGAGAAGGTTCTTAAAGATAACTTCAAGCACGTGCATTACTCCAACAGCATTGCATTCAGATTCTTCCTGCAATTTGCCATAGACATTTATAGGTATATGCAAACATATTACTATCTGAATTACATACCAAGAGGTAAACAATTTCGCGCAGCACTTTTGTATCGACATTGCTGGAATTTAGGAAGGCATTGGCTTTTTGCTGTAGTTCGGCCGGCACGTTCGCACGTTTGGCAGACACTTCGACATCCTCTTTATGGGCTGACTTTTTCGCTAATGGTTGTTTCATTGCACTACAGCAATATGTAAATGGTATTATTCACAATTGAATACAGCTAACAAAATTAAATAAAGCTATCAAAAATACAACGTGCGGCGTGCAGTTTAAGAGCTGCCAACTTGTTTCACGATTTATCATCCGTTTGGCCATAATTAGTACATTTCAGTGGTGCCTACCACATGTGTGCATATGTATGTATATGCGTTTAAGTACTCATTTAAAGTTTTTGTAATTTGTGCACAATTGTTAGTTAGCCAGCATGAATGCCAGCACAGATTTTAAGCCCGTATTGACACGCGCCGCGCTTGCATTGAAGAAAACTCAGGATGACTCGGAATTTAAGGCTATGGTATTTCAGGAACCGCAAGCTGCACTTCCGAATAACAAACAAGAGAAAACAACAAATGAGACTGTAAAAGATGGCAAAACCACAGACGGCGGCAAGTTTAAGAAAGGAGAAGACAACGAATTTGATATCAAAAAAGCACGCCAAGAAGTACTCAACTTTGCCATTGCCAATCAGCGAACCATCAAAAACAAGCGAAAAATGGAAATATTTAAGCTGATCAAACTTGGCGCCAAGCCACCGAAGAAGGCGTACAAAAACTACAAGGAACTGAAGGCGGAACGCAAGCGTCTAAAGGACACGCGCGAGGAGCGCAAGAAATTCCATCAATTGGGCAAGAATCAAACTGGTGCGGCCAGTGTCAAGTGCAACAATAAAACTAAACAAAAGCGGCGTGCGCCAGTTGCCAATATAAGCCAGCACTATGGCAAAGCGCAACCTAAATTTAAAAAGCGAAATTAAACTAGCCTAAACTAAATGTTATTTTCTATTCAATGGGTTGGTGGGTAATTGTTTAATACACAAGAATCCAGTTGTGCGTATGTATGCTAGATATGTATGTGTTGGCTGATGTTTCGGAATGAATGGCAAC
This sequence comes from Drosophila kanekoi, assembly GCA_037075305.1. NCBI lineage: Eukaryota > Metazoa > Arthropoda > Insecta > Diptera > Drosophilidae > Drosophila > Drosophila kanekoi. Next base: position 5,715,977 of record JBAMCE010000451.1, on the reverse strand, counting down.
CCCGCGACCTACCTAGGGCTGCCAATCTTTGACAAACCATATGTTCTTGTTGTTTTTTTATTTTGCACTTGATATTTGGTCAGTCGTGCGATTACGTGAATTCTGTTTGAAGTAATATTTGTGTTCGATTTGTCATTAAAATGAACGCAGCCCCACGCGCCGCACTTAACCAGCTACTACGACGAGGCTACAGCCAGGCAAAAAAAGGCCCAGGTGCTCCAAGGCCCCCATCCAGCAGCAGCAAAGTCGGCGCCGCACCTAGCGCAGCTCCCGTCAGCAATGTTACGGGCCTGAGCAGTGCTTGTGTGAAGCCCACATCGACACCAGTTGGTCCCGGAGCCTCGCCAACGAGCGGCTACAAAGTTCCCGAATATTTTTGTTTCAATCGGTTCAGTTTTGCTGAGGCAGAGGTCGAAATGGCCAAATACCGCTGCCCACAGCCGTCTGCATTGAAGTAGTAGAATAATGTTAACGTGCGATCAGGCATAAAAAGAAATGTAATTAATTAAAATACATATATGTATAATAAAAGATAATACGAAAATATACATATGCACAGGAATAGAACAAAACAATCCACATGATATACATGCATATATGCGTGCATACAGACAAACATATAGTATATAAATATATACATATAAATATGTATATACGTATTTGTGTGTATATTGGACATGCTACAAGGGCATGCCCACCTGTTAACCAGAGTTAGCAGCGCGTTGAATTTTAGCGCCAGTTGGCAGCCCTATTTTTCTCATATATTTTTGCACTCGCTCTCTCCTCTTTTCACTTCTATTTCTCTTCACAATTTCATGGCGAGTGGCAGTGCTGTGCTGTTCTGGTTAATCGACATCGAAAATATTGAGCGCGGGAAGTGATATTACCATAGTTTTGCATCCAATTTGTCATTGCAAAAAGCAGATCCAAGTAAAATATATTTTTCTATTGCATATGTGTTATAAATTATTTGTGTTAAACCGCAACAAAAACTAAGATGAAAACAAACTATACGATTTGTTGCAAGGCGCAAGCCACGGGGTAGCAGCTCTGTTTGTGCGTGTATGTGTGGTACAGTTGGGTAGAAAAACATTGCTGGCCTGGCAGCGCCGCACAAATTTATGAGTTCCATAGCAAATGTAAAGGCAAGCAAAGCGAGCAACAGAACTTTACAAAACAAAACAAAGTGGTATTATGTTATTGCTGGCTGCTATCAATAGATAGATCAAGCAAAAAAATTAAACTGCAAATCAATGCAAATGAAAATGTATGGCGTTGCCAATTTGCTGATATTATTCACAAACAGGGACGTCTTGTCGAACGCAATCGAACGCAGTGCAGTGAAAGTGTGCGAAACGGAAATCACAAAGTCGTTTATGAAAAGACAGAACCGAAAAATGTAAAACCATTTAAATGTAAGTGCGAGATGAATCTAAATGTGCAGGCACGCATAATGGAATCATAAAATTGGATATTAAAATAAAACTTATATGCACCACAAGCTAAACATACGTACATAGTTATATATTAATATTAGATATATGTATGCGTATGTACATACAACTGGCGCGCAAAAATCAGCGTAGTTGCTAATAGAGCACCAAAAATGACCAAAATGGGCGCCAGAGTTGTCGCGCAATCAGAATAGTGAGGAGCACGTGACGCGTTAATTCAGCACGAAATAAGCACGAGAAGTTTAAACAGATAAACAATAATAGTAAATATAATTATTAAATATATATATATATATATATATATATATATATATATATATAATCAATTTCCGCTACAATTTCATCTATCAATATATATACATTTATATTATTAAATCTTTAAACAAATAGTAGAAAAATGTATGCGTGCATACATGATGAGCTAATTTGAATGCATTCACGCAGCTATTAGACGCTCATCTCTAATCAACATAGCCCGTGTTGCCACTACGCTATGTTTTAAGTTTTGTTTTGTTTTTATTTTTGTATTTGCGACTACAAGTAGTTTACACCATTCTTAATCAATTGCAGTGATTACTGAAAGATGCGAGCTGGAAAAAAAACGGAAGCTGAGATAGGAAAGACTCGACCGTGCATTGTATACGTAAAAAATCTAAAGGAATCTGAAGCCACCGAAATAATCAACGCGGCAACATCCAGTAAACCAACAAAAAAAGGGCGCACCGCCGCAGCTAAACAACCGACCAGGCGAACACATAAAGAAACCGAGTTGGAGCAGGAACGAGAGAAACCGCGAGCGACGCGCACATCACGACGGGCCACGACCATTGCACACGTCGAGCTGTTGCCGAAGAACAAACAGACCGCCGTTGTGGGCGCAACTCCAATTGCTACACGCACTCGCAACGCCAAAGGCGAACCAACGACGCTACCGCGCGCAGCTGCGAAAACAACAACCAAACAGCAGGTCAAGGCGGTGGCAACACCATTGAGCAAGCGGCGCAACACAGCGCTAATATTGCCCCTGGCCGGGACGTGCACACCGCTTAGCAAGCGGCGGGACACGACGACGCGAGATATCGTTAGTGAATCAAACAAAACAAAAATGTACAAACAGTCGAAAATTGCCGCAACGGCAGTCGCAACGCCGCCGCCAACAATTGCGGCTAGCCGCTCGCGTCGCTCCATCAAGCCGAATCCGAAATACGCCAGCGATGACATGGTAACGCCAAAGTATGTGGCTGCCCTGGCCAGCGAGAATACCAACAAACGGTCGGATAAGCACCTATTCGCCAATGATGATGACGAGGATGAGGATATGCACGATCTGATTGAGGAGGATAACGATGATGAGCTGGCCGATGCGGCATTTAATCCACAGCTGCACAAGTCCGATGATGATGATGACATCAGTGAGCAGGACTTTGAGTTGCAATTGCGACGCGAGAAGGTGCCACCAAAGCGCGGACGCGGACGTCCACCGAAATCTGCCAGTGCAGCAACAGCCTCTAGCAATACCCCATCCCAAACCGGACGGGGCAGCAACCAAGCCGGACGCGGCGGTGTCACGCATTTGCAGCAGCTGCGTCGCACAATCGCGCCCAATTTGGCGCGATCCCACATGAAAGTGATGGCAACTCCAACGGTGGGCAACAAGCGCAAACTAGAGGATCCCAATGATACGCCTATAGCACGCAAGCGTCTGGCCACAGAAATGGGCGGCGTTGTCCGCTCGGCGCCAGTTATCAATGGCAGCACTTCTGTGGCCAAAGCTTCTACCATTAGTCTGGCCAGCAATCAGGCCAAGCCAAAGGTCGTCGTTGGCAGCAGCAGTAGTAACAACAACAACAACAGCACTGGCAGTGGCAGTGGCCTGCGTATGGTGCAAACAACAGCCGCCAAACCACGACCGGCATCCAACTTTAAGCTGAGCACAGCCACAGCGACAGCACGGAACGCTGGCGGTGCTGCAGTGGCCCGTACGGGTATTGTGGGTCGTCCACCGAGCGCGACAAATGCACTCAAAGTGCAAAAGGCTGCAACGGCTGTGAGTGCAGCGGCAGCATCTATGAAATCAACAGAAAATGACGATGTGCCCACGTTCACAATCGTTAACATTGATGACATTATCAATCAGGACGATGTGCTTATTACGCGCTCCTCCAACAGCAATAGCAGCGGCAAAAAAATGTTGACCGCGGCGCGCAACAACAACAACAGCTCGCGCACAAATCAATCCACGTCCTCCCCCACAGTAGCAATCGGCAGCAGCAGGAACAGCAGCAGCACGCCGGGCAATAATTTAACCGCAGGCTCAACCAACAAGCGGCTCAAAGCAGCAGCAACAACAACAATAGGATCAGGAACAGGAACTGCATCAGCAACAACAACAACTGCATCAGCAGGAACGACCACCAAACACACGTTGTCGCTCAATCATAACAAACAGACGTCGCTGGTCGTCTCTGTGGGTCAAACGAAACCGCGACCGCGCATCCTGAATGCCGAAATGGGTAAAAAGACGCAGCCAATGATGAAACCGCTGATGAGCATGGGCAAGGAGCTCTGCCCCATGACCGATGGCGGCGATACCGAGGATGAGGATATATCCAATGAGCTGGCAGAGGATGACATGCACGCATCACCACCACATCCAGCAACAACCAATCAGGCGCGCGTGGTGCGTCGTGTGCAGACTGCTAAATGGTTGCCCAATCGACGCCATGTGCTATCGACGACAACAACAGTAAATGCCAGCAATAATCAAAGACATCATCAGCAGCAGCAGCAGCAGCCGCAGCACCAACAGCAGCAGCAGCAGCAACAACTGGCCACTGGCCCAGATCGTAAGCTAACCAAGCTGCTGGGCGAGAGCAGCGACGATGATGTGTTTAAGAAGCCGGCAAGTCCGTCTACATCAACGCCAGCACAGCGTCGGTACAAGGAGAATGCAACAGATGAGGAACCAGCCACGGCAGCAGCTGAACCCGAAACGGAGGCCAAACAGCCCAAATACTTTCCACCCGAGACAACCACATACTGTCAGGAGGACGGACGCCTTGTCAAGAAGATCACCTGCTATGAGACCTGGCATGTGATTAGCACGCCCAAAGAGCCATCGAGCAAGACACGCCAGCAACGCACCTGCCTCGAATTGCCGCTGGTAAAGCTGGCAAATGTTGCTGCACGCATCAAGGTGCCCTCCACCAAATGGACAAGCAAAGTGACCCTCTATAAGCTGTCGCCATCGCTAATGCAGCGCCAGACAATGACCATATTTACTGGAGATCTTAAAACCTATAATATACCCGAAGAGGAGCGGCACAAATATCAACCATCATGTGTGCTCTTCCGGCGCTCCGTGCTCGATCGGAGCAAATGCCGTGTGCCCTTCGATCGTGCCATTATATTCAAAAACAAATGCTTTTATGCCAACATCGAGGGCAAGCACGTCAATTTGCTGGGCGCACCCGAGGTGGTTAATTCTGTAAAGGATGTCGAGATACTAATAGATATTGTTGACTCGCTGGCCCTATCCAGCGATCTCGTTGAAATGGTCACGTCCAAGTAGTAAGCACCTTGGCTGGTCGGGTATGTAGGGATGTAAGGATCATGGGTACATACTCTAAATAAGTATCTATCTAAAGTAGGGCAAATGGCATACATACCTACACACACACACACCAACACACACAACCACACACACATACACAAACACACACACTTTACACACACACGCGCATGCATATATATATTATATGTATATTTTTTTGGATTACCTATAATCTATTTTTTTTTTATTCGATTTAAATTAGTTGTAATAGTTACTTTAGCGTAATAGTTATTTTAGCTGTTCGTTATATCTACATTAATGTAATAAAAACAAAAACAAAAAAAAAACTAAAAGATTTAAATGTAAACTTAACTAAACCCAATCGTGGGTCCAAATCCCGGGACATTATATACTACATATGGCTATTGCAAATTGTTTACAAACTGGATGTGTGGAGCAGGCGTCGCATGTGGCTCGGACGAAGACTTTTGATGTGAAATCTATAATTTTAAAATAATTTTACATTATATACATATGTAGGCATAAAGAGAGAGTTTTGAGAAACAAAAAATATCACTTTTTAATTTGCAAACAAAAATAATGTTTAGTTGATTTATACAATAAATAACGTGCACCCGAATGGCAGGTGTAATATAATAATAATAATAATTATAATAATAATATATTAATTTTATTTCTATGTAAAGCGAAGAAAACTGTAATCAATAAAAATATTTAATTTTATTTCTATGTAAAGCAATGAAAGGTGTAATCAATAAAATGATTTTATTTTATTATTATGTAAAGCGATGTACATGAGTTCTTATTAAATGCATTTGCAATTAACTTGAATGTCAGTTATTAGTGAATACTAACATTTGTTTGTTTATATTGCTTGTGTCAATTTTCTTAATTAAACAAATATATAAAATATCCAAAGTTCGTTAAATTGTTTGTCATTTCAAACGAATAATTTAGTTCAATTTGCTTTGCAGGCCAGAAAATAAATAGATGGCTTTATGATAGATATTAAAAGGTTTGTTTTGGGGCATTTGTTAATCATTTAAAGAAGATCTCGGCTCGCTAACCTTTGTAATTACCTTAAATTAAAATTGACTAAAATGGGCCAGTGTGTCCACACTTGGTACATATCAAAATTGCAATTGGTTTTCATTTGATCTTAAAATAAATCATTATGCCAACAGGCACCCAAATACTGCCATCAACAGTGTTAAGCTAGCGTACAATGTGTACACACTTGTTTCCTTAACTTAGATACAATCAATCGATAACAATTTATGGTTGAGAAACAAATTGACACATTGCTTAGAATGTACAACAATTATGCTTTTACTTCAAAATGGATATATCTTATATAAGAAAAACTGTTGCATAGCACTCATCATCGTTTTTTCCATTTTGATGTTTGTCAACAAATTTGCCCCGATAACTATCGGACAAGTGTAATTTGTCTTTTGTGTTTGGCAAGCGTGGCCGCATCCCTGGTTCGATACGTGTATCGATATCAGTCTAGCGCTGTCAATTATTTACCTATATATATATATTTTGTCTCCCCAAAATTATAAATTTAAACGCCCAAAGAGAGTTGTACACAATATTGCAAAGTGTACGAACAAACAGAAAAACGCATACAAATGCTCGAAAAGCATTGATGAGCTGCAATAAAAGCAGTGGAACGCCATATACAAATGAAGGAGGCGGAGAGCTGCTGCGGCTCCATTGACAACCCAACCCAAAAAGCATAAGCGAGAGGAGTACATACATGTAAAAAGTAAAAAGGAAAGAAAAAATACACCGAAAATTTGTGTGTGTAACGAAAAAGTGTAGACTATAAATATAATATAACTATAGTTGAGAATACGTATACAATAGAACAATTCGATAAAATTTCTAACGAATTTAATTAATCAACAATGGATACAGAGAGACCAAATAGCCAAGAGACAAAAGTCATTTATCATATTGACGATGAGAGCACACCGTATTTGGTTAAAATACTGATACCCTCCGCTCAGGTCACACTCAAAGACTTTAAAATGGTGCTCAATAAACAGAACAACAATTACAAATACTTCTTCAAGTCAATGGACGCCGACTTTGGTGTGGTCAAAGAGGAAATCGCCGACGATGCCACAATACTGCCTTGCTTCAATGGACGCGTCGTCTCCTGGCTGGTCTCGGCCGATGGCACTAACCAGTCCGATAATTGCTCCGAGCTGCCGCCCAGCGAATGCGAGATGCGTGTGCGTAGTCATTTGGCACTGCAGCAACAACAACAACAGCAGCAGCAGCAACAACAACAGCAGCATCAGCAGCAGCAACAACACCAACAGCAGCAGCAGCAGCAACAACAACAACAGCTACAACAACAACATAAGCTGGGACCTTTGCAAATGCTGCAACCGCCGCCACTCACATATCAATCGGCCTCGGTGCTGTCGAGCGATCTGGACTCGACGAGCCTCTTTGGCACCGAATCGGAGCTAACACTGGACCGGGATATGACCGACTATAGCAGCGTGCAACGGCTGCAGGTGCGCAAGAAGCCGCAACGTCGCAAAAAGCGTGCGCCCAGCATGTCGCGCACATCCTCATACAGCTCCATAACGGACTCGACAATGTCGCTGAACATTATAACCGTTTCGATCAATATGGAGGCAGTTAATTTTCTGGGCATATCGATTGTCGGTCAGTCGAATCGCGGCGGCGATGGCGGCATTTATGTGGGCAGCATCATGAAGGGCGGCGCTGTCGCCTTGGATGGACGCATCGAGCCGGGTGACATGATATTGCAGGTGAACGATGTTAATTTTGAGAATATGACCAATGACGAGGCGGTGCGTGTATTGCGTGAGGTGGTCCAGAAGCCGGGACCCATCAAATTGGTGGTGGCCAAATGCTGGGATCCAAATCCGAAGGGTTATTTTACCATACCGCGCACGGAGCCGGTGCGACCGATTGATCCTGGCGCATGGGTGGCGCACACACAGGCGCTCACATCGCACGACAGTATTATGGCCGATATACCGGAGCCAATTAAGGAGCGGCTCGATCAAAATAATCTCGAGGAGATTGTTAAGGCCATGACAAAGCCGGACAGCGGCCTTGAGATACGCGATCGCATGTGGCTTAAGATAACCATACCAAATGCGTTCATTGGCGCCGATGCGGTCAATTGGGTGCTGGAGAACGTTGAGGATGTCCAGGATCGGCGCGAGGCACGTCGCATTGTGTCCGCGATGCTGCGCAACAATTACATTAAGCACACGGTCAACAAGCTGACCTTCTCCGAGCAGTGCTACTATGTGGTGAACGAGGAGCGCAATCCCAATATGCGTGCCCAGTTGCATCCGCTGGCGCATGCACTGAGCCATGCCGATACGGAGAGCATTACCAGCGATATTGGACCGCTGCCAAATCCGCCGATCTATATGCCATACTCGGCCACGTACAATCCAAGTCACGGCTATCAGCCGATACAGTACGGCATTGCCGAGCGTCACATCTCGTCCGGTTCGAGCAGCTCCGATGTGCTCACCAGCAAGGATATATCCGCATCGCAAAGCGACATCACCTCTGTCATACATCAGACCAATCAGCTGACCATCGCTGCGCATGGCTCCAACAAATCGTCGGGCTCATCGAATCGCGGCGGCGGCGGCGGCGGCGGAGGAGGCGGTGGCAATACCAACGATCAGGACGTATCCGTATTTAATTACGTATTGTAGAAATTTTTTGCAATGAAATTGTGTGTTTATTATTAATTAATTAATTAATATAATTATTCTTTTTATACATATACGAGTATACAACAACAAACAAATGAAAAATACAAACAATATAACATGTATATTTATAAGTTGAACATGCTGATAATTATGCAGCCGATGCATGTAATGGACACAGTGTCTACTAAAGTTAGCTCAAAGTGCGTTTTGCGGCTGCTCTGTGACCAGCTCGCACGGCCCGCAACCACGAAGAGCCGGACGTTGCATGATGGATGAATGTAAGCCAGTTGAAATGAGTATAAGAATGAGATGATAATTTTGAATAAAGTTCTAAGAATTTAGTAATCAAAAAATAAAATATATATAACAAATATTTTCTTCTCAATGTTTCTGTGCAATTATATATGCTATAAGAACTCTGGATATGCAGGCATAACCAAATCCAGGTAAATGTAAGCACAAGTTCAGGTATATGTTAGCTTCTTGTATCCCCAGGTTTAACTAAAGATGGACACGAATTGGGCTATTACGGCCCGGCCCGACACGAACCCGGAGAACTTGTGCTTAAGATTTCGGGGCATCGCCTGGATTTGAGTCGACAAATAGACCTGTGGAGCCGGCATGGACCCTCTGGGAAGTCACGGGAAATGGGGCTTGACAGAACGGGCCCGATCCATGGCTATTTATAAATGTCACCTAAACAATCTATGCCGCATATCATATCAGACTCATAATCTGAATTTAGAGATAGCTTTCCAGCACGACACGCACGACTAACTAAATTTAAGACATTTTTCTCGTATCGACATTTATTGCCATCTTGTTGGCTCCCCAAATAATCAATGAATCGATGCGTTTTCTTTGTTTTTGTAGTTTTATAAATTTATTTAAATAAATTATGTTAATATATTAATAGTTAATTACATCTCATTTAATGTGATAAATTGATTTTTCCCAAATTCATATAAATCGTGCTTAGGCGCATTACACTCATTACTTGCATTACTCGTGTCACGAAATCAAATAAAATTTAGTAAAATAATTTTTTCAATCAGAGGCATTTACGGCTCGTTCATTCAAAATTTAAGCAAATAATTGAAAATAAAATTCATTATAGCTAGTTATCTTTAAAATAAGTAAAAGCAAAAAGTTAATTCTCTAAGCATATGATTAATTGCTCTTAGATTTTATCACTATGCAAGCGTTGAAGAAATTGTTGTTGCCAACGAAATTTCGCGATAAAAGGCCAACAAGCAGAAAGCTGACTAACTCAATTAATATTGATTGTATTGGCTTTGAATTGTCCGCCGTTTAGATGCTTTGCAACACTGGGCTACCTGGGTTAATCGATAAGTGGAAAATTATCGAATCGCCTGATGCATTTCGCACAGGGTAAGAAGTTTGCAACGCAAAACAGAAAAACATGGCAGCTGAGGTGGAGACGGCCGCTGCATCTGATAAATTTTCAGCGAATGCTGAGGAATTGGAAAGCTACTATTTAATGCTTGAAGCTGGCAATATACCTGAACTTCAATGGCAATTTCCTGGACGTCGAGCGCCTTCTCCGGACGCCAGCGTGGGCGGCAACAACAAGGAACTGGAGGCTGCTACCGAAACTGTTGAGCAAGAGTAAGGCAATATGCACATATACTATATATATTTGCGCGCATTCGACGTTTTTTTTCCGCCCATTGCAGGCCACAAAAGGCAAACGATTTTGATTTCAGCGACGAAGTTGCGCCCACTCAAATGCGCGTACGAAGCCAAACGTCGACGCCGAAGTCGGCCAAGAAAAAGACGGCAAATTTTGCCGGCGTTATGGAGACGCTGAAAAAGAAAAAAACTGAAGGATCCTAGCAGACAAGTGCTCTTCTCCAAAGACCAGCATATTTGTAGATATGTATGTATATATATATAAATATATATATATATAATACGAAAAAAAAAAAAACAACATACAGTAGTATGTGTAAATGAATAGAATGTTGTAGAATTTTTCAGTAGTTATAAGGCATTCGCAAATATTTGTGAGGGAATTGTTGTTATTGTGCATATAATGTGTGCATTTTATAATTAAGTACATTTATGAATCTAATAATCCATTCATATTTTCCATATATACACTTGATGTTCAAAACATAAATGTGACAATCTTATGTTTTTGTAGTAAAAACTTTGTACCTGTATTTTAAGTTCTACTTTTATAATTTCTTAAAGAAATCGTATCATCAAACAGATGTTAACTTTAAGTAAACAAAATCATAACTATTCATCATGTGAATTATAATCATAAATTTCGAAATGTATTTGATCTCTCATGTATAGACTTAGCTGGAATGTTTGCTATTGCCGTCTCTTTTCTTTGATTATCTCTTTCGTTTTTATGTAAGCTGTACAAATAAAATCATTGCAGTCATACAAATTGTCATCAACATCTTCGAGCTAAATATTATATAGTATGTACTTTTTAAAAAAGCGATCATGTTTATTTTTCTTTGTTTTCTTCTTTATGTATGAAACAGAACATTTTATAATGCCAAAGGAATACTCATCTCCTATTTTTCTTTATACATATATATGTGTGTTTGCCTATGAAAGCATGGTTATGTATGTATGAATATATGTATGCATACATTAAGGTACATTGATGTATATATTAATTAGACAATTGTCAAGAATGTACAAAAGTATGCATGTATATATATATATATATATATATATGTAAGTAAGTATATACGTATTCATGGATATATGTTTATGTGTATGTATGTATATAGTATGTACGGATGTATGTATGTACGCATGTGTGGATGCATGTATACAAGTATGCATGTATATGCATATATACACACATATATATTGATACTTACATACCATATTCTGCAAATTGATATATCTTTCGTCAAGGAGAGAGTCCGCGTCATAGAGAGGGATTGCTGCCGCGTGATCTATATTATTTCTATATATGTCTGGCAATAAGCATGGATGCATACATATACCTTTATGATATCTAAGGTGATTTCACAAAGCTTACCTTTGATTCTTATTCTAGCGCTTTCATGAAAGAAAAACTAAATAACTTTGTGCTTTTCCTCCATTTCTCAAGAGTTTATATAATCAACGTGAAACCCGGATTTGGAAGCCAATAATATTTAAAAGACTTTTTAACAAATGTTATCATAGATTCAAAAGTGATTTTCGTTATTGGTCTATGTACCAAGTTTTGCGTCCAATCTTCTTCACATAAATCTTCGTATGCAGTCCATATATCCCTCTTTCTCCCTCTCTCTCTCTCTTTCTCATTTTATATCAAGTTCTATCATGATCTTACTCTTATTTACGCTCTACTTTTCTTCTTTCAGGAATGAGTACACATAACAATCTGTCTCTCTTCTACGAATAGATGGCAATCCAGTAATCGTGCGGGTGAATGTGAAATTTTTGGTAAGTACATATTTACATATATATGTGTATATTTACATATATATGTACATATTTACATATATATGTAAAAATGTTTAGCCTGAATGACTGACTGCCTATTGGATGGAAGAGTGATGTGTATAAGTTGAAGATACTAACTTTGCCCAGGCAAAGCCGGGCTTTACCCGCTTGTGTACCCGCATAAGCATGAGTACAACAAGAAACGTATTCAAAGAGTTTATCAATTGGTTTTTATTGATTTAAAATGGCGTATATATAAAGTATGATTGACTCGCATTAAAATGTTGTCAATTTGATTTTTTTTACATATTATACAGATACATTATCTATATGTGCACATATATTTGAGTACATTTTACATAAAATACGTTTTATTTATTCGCTTGATTAGGATTGAACATATATAAGTGGTCGATGTGCTGCACATGGGCAATATGCATCATGCATTCACTTTTGTACATTATTAATAATATCAAGCTAAGCAAATGTTTAACAATGTTGTCTAAAAGTTTTAACAAACTAAAATGAGAATTTCAAAGATAATTTGAATGCTACTCGGACGTAGCTAAAAGGAAAATATTTAGAACTTCATTTAGGTAGAGGTTCAGTTAAAGAGCAGAGGTAAAGATAAAGTACAGTATATATATGTATATAGCTTAGTTTCAACTGAAACTGTGTTGTTGTAAAGCACATGCGTCCGACGTTTTAAAAACGTGTGTGTGTGTGTGTGTGTGTGTGTGTGTGTGTGTGTGTGTGTGTGTGTGTGTGTGTGTGTGTGTGTGTGTGTGTGTGTGTGTGTGTGTGTGTGTGTGTGTGTGTGTGTGTGTGTGTATGTATGTATGTATGTGAGTGTGTAAGTAGTTAAGATAAAAATAATAACAACTTAAAATGATAAAACAGTAACAATGCAATTTTAATGCTGCTGTCATCTATAACCGCCAAGAAGAATTTTAAAACGTTTTTGGGCGACTTGGGATTCTTCCTTATTTGCTTAGGTCATCGTTAATCCCTTATACATGTCCTCTAACGATGTGTCCCTATTGAGTGGTTGTTGCTGCTGTTGCAACTGCTGCTGCTGCTGTTGTTGTTGCTGGTGTTGTTGCTGTTGTTGCAGCTGTTGCTGACTGCCAGTTGCAGATCCAACATTGTCGCCAATTTCGCTTGTTATGATTTGTATAATTTGTTGAAATGTTGGTCGAGATTTGGGTGTTTCATGCCAACAGGGACGCATCAGCTCGTTGTATACAAAGTCCGAACATAGCTCCGGTTTTGGTAATCTGACAATACAAATGTGAAAAATTAGCGGAATTGGTCATAAATCTTCGACGGAATTGACATACCGTTCGCCTTGGCGCAGGCGATTGAGAAACTGATCCTGTGTTAAATCTTGCCCAGGCACCAGATTTGGTATTTCGCCACGTGAAAACATTTCAAAGAGCGTCACTCCATAGCTCCAGACATCTGAATACGATGAGAATTTAAGAGTCTCAATGGCCTCGGGCGAATACCTGAAATATTCAAGAATTGAGATATATGTCTATTTGATACAGCCAACAACTTGTGTACCCACCATTTAATGGGTATATCACGCTGACTGATGCCATAGTAGTAGCCATCGGCATTGGCAAACTGGGCCAGGCCAAAATCTGAGATTTTTACACACGAACGATCGACTAGAATGTTGCGGGCTGCCAGGTCGCGATGTATGAGACCCTTGCCAGATAAATAGTCCATGCCCTGCGACAAACACGAATTGAAACGTAACGAAAATTATATATCTGAACATGCAGTTAGATACTTACATGGGCAATGTCCAGGGCAAAGGCCAATAGGCGGGCATTAGTGAGACTTGGCTTGCGGGAACTTAGGTAGACAATAAACGAACCGAATTCAAAGTACTCCATGATGATGCTCAGCGATTTTTCTGCCCAATACTTGAACTTGACCACATTGGGATGGTCCAGCTTGCGCATGATATCGATCTCGCGCAGAAAATCATTGGTTACCTGGACGGTTTTCAGTTTCTTAATGGCCACCTGCTCTTTGGGGCGATCCTTATCGTGATATTCGAGTTCACCCCTATATACGGTGCCATAATGACCCTGGCCAATCTTGTGCTTCTCACGGTATATAACCTTGCAGTCGTACAACTGCATCACCAGCGGCAAGTCTTGTGAATTTGCAAAGAACTCACTGCTCAGGCCGACGGCGCCATTGCACATAGTCAAGCTGTCCGAGTCCGGCGAATGGTGTTGGCCATTTGGCAGGCCATGACCATTGAAAGATGAGTGCGCCTCGCTGATGAGGTCATTTTCATTGTCGTTGCAGTGCATATGGTCATCGGAGTACTCGACTAAGGGTCAAATATAGGTAAAACATGTACATAAAACGACATAGTACGGATATCTTCGGCACGCCGAAGATTTGATACCTATACGACTTTACATGTATATGAGAAATATAATGGAACTTATAAATTCCGAGTTTGATCCAGGTATCATTATATAAAACGAGAAAGAAGGGCTATCTTCGGCACGCCAAAGATTTAATGCCCTTGCAGGTCCAACCATTCCATAATGCTCAAATTGCTTTGCCCTTTTTTAAAAAGCACAGGAAAAATAGCTAATGCCGAATTATGGTTAAGATATCTTGATTAACAAAAAGTTTCGCATACAACTTCATTTTCGATCGATAGCTTTAATGGAAACTATATGATACAGTATTCCGATGTCAATAAGAGTTTGCATAAATGTACTTTGGTCAAGATATTTTGAAAAACAAAAAAGCTTTCCATACAACAACTTAAGTTTCGACCGATCGTTCCTATGGCAGCTATATGATATAGTGTTGCGATCCAGCTGGTTCCGACATATGTACTGCGTGCATCAGGAAAAGGCACTTCTGCAAAGTTTCATGACGATAGCTTTAAAACTGAGAGACTAGTTCGCATAGAAACAGTCAGACGCACAGAAAAGTCAGTGGGTTTTACGTGAGCACCTGCCATGATGTTGGCTTAGTCTCACGGTATTCGAAAATACAATGAGCCGAAACAATGCGTCGGACTAGCGCCCCTCCAGGACCCTGTCCTTGCTTGAACAGTGTCCCTTCGGTACCAATTGAATGCATGCTGGGCGGAAGCAATACATTCCCTCATTGCAGGTGAGGCCGATCGTAAACCTCAAAAAGTAATATTTTAATTGAAACGCAACTCCACGTCGAGCAAATCTCTACCCGTGATTTGGGTATAAGCCCCAACCCCCAAGATACTCCTCGGAGGGCCGCAACCAAAAAGGCAGGTCGGAACAAGTTCCGCGGGCTCCTGGCTACCCGTGGTATCAAATTTACGTACAGTTTTGGACGACTGCCGTAGCATTCTACTACCCAGTTTAATCTTCCACCAGACAACGAATGGGTCATCTTATTTCGCAGATCGAATTAGCTGGTTGTTCAAATCAACTTTGCACAATCATCCAGGGTCACCACGAGGAGGCCACTTTAATAATATTTGTGGGGCACATTGTGTTTTCGGGTCGACTTGACTAATGATTAACGAAATACGCAACATGTCCTTCTACATCGGTTCATTGAACCCCAGACAGACGTACAGACGGACATGGCTATATCGACTCGGCTGTTTATACTGATCAAGAATATATATACTTTATGGGGTCGGAGATGTCTTCTTTTATGCGTTACACATATCGTGACAAACCTATAATAACCTCTGCATGTGTATAAAAAGGTTTCCATATCAGGGCCAACTTTTTTTGGAAGGATCATTTGTATGACAGCTATATGATATAGTGGTCCGATCCGACCAGTTGCTTTATAAAGATTTCCGAATATACAATATACTCTAGCAGGCATTTACCAGCATTTTTTGTATAACTCAATGTATCAATGTATCAATAATGTTATCATGATATCGAGACAAAGGTTGTCAAAGTATTGAGAAAACAGAATAGATGACAATATATATATATAGTATAGTATATTATATAGTAGATATATTCGTTGTGTCATAGATTATATATCATGGCAGATATACAACTGATTTCTATATTCGTAGTATCATAGATTATATATCATGGCTGATATACAACTGATTTCTGTAATAGCCCTACTATACAATTTCTACGAATCGTTCCAATAGCACAGTGAATGGTACAGCTTTGCTGTCTTCCGTCTACTCGGATTTCGTGCTCAGAGTGCAGTCGCTTCGTTCATTTGGGATTTGGTAGATAACCTGATAAAGAGGAATTTTTCGACCGATTGTTTCTCCAAGGCTGATAATGATTTTACTTTTTGTTTGCGCGAATCCCGATGCAATGTTCTGCATCCCATCTCGCGCCCCACCGACCGAGAATCGTAGTTGTGTAAAGTATGACACGAATCGCGAAGTACAAAACTGTTTACTTGCTAAATAGTTTAGAATAGAAGACTTTCTACGAGAAGGACAAGACTCTGAGCAGAGTACTCTGTAATGCTTGTTACAATCATCACAGAAGGGATCCAACAAGGCATAGTTAGTGGAATTGAAGCGATAAGGTTGTAAAATGATGTCTTAGTCTAGTAGGGATAGATTAATTTAATGAGCTAGTCAACACGAAAGAGTCGATTTCACCAGTAATCAGTTTATAAATAAATATTACAGCATGGCTCTACGATTAATTAAGGAAGGAAGTTTAATCATCAGAAGTCTGCTGGAGATTGACGGAAAGTGCACCCGAGGATCCCAATTTAAACGACGAAGGGCAAGCAACAAGAATTGTTTATGAACGGGTTCAATTCTGTCTTGATGGATATTATGGCCATGAGGCATACTCAAGTATAGCTAGTACCAAAGATGTATAAAGATGTCGTGTACGGGTGGTCAAACTCCTTCGACCATCGCTAGATGAAACCCAAAACAGTTCTGGCCTTATTGACCACGGTCTTAACTAGAATGACACCTAAAGCTATCAAGGACGTAAGAAACCAATTGGGAAGAGCTTCTATAGAAAGTCATTACTTTTAACAGGTTGCCTAGACGTCAAGCCTGAAACGCACCAATGTCGGCTTGTAAAAGATAACAAAATTTCATCCCTTTATATGCAAGGCACAATTTTACAGCATACATTAGTACTCGAGAGTGAGACAGTATCGAGGGAAGGTCATTGATGACAAGCGTAAAGAGTAGCGGGTGAAGACCTTAAAGAACACCGGAAGTCACCAGAATACGTCTAGAAAACGAAAAAACCTTTTGGGAAATCCAGTTCAAGAGATTGACTGGGAAGCCGAGAAGGCTACATTTATGAAGCAGTAAGGAGTCGTTGACAGAGTCGAAAGCCCTACCAAAATCTGTATAGATTACGTCAGTCTGCATTCTATTCCTAAGCCCATCAACTAATAGCGAAGTAAGATCAATAAGGTTACTCGTTGTAGATCTTCGTTTCACGAGCCCATGCTGGGAAGGTGAAGTAATAGAATTATATAAATCTTGGAGTTGCGATGTTATGATTCTCTCAAAAGCTTTAGGTATAGCTGATCATTTGGGAATACCCCTATAGTTTTCTACATCGGACTTATTCGCTTTCTTATGGAGAGGGATAATGTATGATTCCTTCCAAACGGTCGGAAAGGATGAGGAAGGACAATTCATAAGTTTTAAAACCGGTTTACACAGTGCTCCAGCACAGTATCTGAACACACAAGCAGGGACAGCTCCAGGGCCCGGTGAGTAAAACGGATCGATTGCGTTAAGGTGGCTGAGAAGCGAACTTTCCGAAATAAAAGGATTTGAGATGCAGTCTGACCTTTGTAGCTGTTACGGATAGGGCTGATTTTTATTATACCTCGAGGAGAAGTAGATAGTTTGAAAAAAGTTTGCAAACAGATCGGCATTTGCAAACTTAAACAAAGAAGGCAAAATAGATGTCTTACGTTTAGAATTTACAAAGTAAATCAAGTAAGAGGCTCTAGATGGGAGCTCCCGACATTCAGGGCATACCCCTAATCTTCTTCTTCCAACACCAAATGCAGATATATATACTATTCTAGAAGCTACATGTGAAGTTTGGTGACTCTAGCTCTTATTATTTACCAAAATGGCTCAAAAAACAAGATGTCGATATCGATTGCTTGGAATCGGACTAAGTTATCGATTATCGGAAGCAAAAAAGATCTGCGTAGGCACTAGGAGGACATACAGCTAAAATTTCAAGTGTCTAGCTCTTATAGGTTCTGAGATCCTTGCGGTTATACATATGGACAAACGGACGGAAGGACATGGCTAGATCGACTCGGCTATTGATGCTGCTCAAGAATATATATACTTTATGTGGTCGGAGATGCTTCCTTCTGCCTGTTAAATACATTTTCATTTTGCACAAAAACATTATACCCCTTCTACCCATTTTTAAGGGGCTTAGGGTATAAATAGTTCTCTTGGCAGGATTTGAACTCGCAGCTGTCCGCATTACTTGCTGTCGACTATACTTGACAGCCACATCAGCCAAAACAAAAAAAATTTTCCCCCGGTAGGGCTTCGAACTCACGACACACCGCACCACTTGCCCCTGCCTTTACTCAAAAGCCACACCAATAATTGAATCTTATTGAGAAAAGAACTAATTAAAATAACAGCACAGAAAACAATCGCATTTGCAATGCTGTTGACAGAATTCGACGCAGACGCGCATAAATGTTTGTGTGTACATGTGTACAGATATTCCTGGAATTTGCGCTAACTGTCGCAAACGCCGAAAACATAACAGAAACCGATCTTAAGAAAAATTTTCTACAGTATATCTTATTGTACCATAGAATATTTGTGTGTTATCCAAAAGTCAATTGCATTTAAAATGTGGCTTTAATTGGTTGGCAATACAAATTGGGTTATTAACTTGGTTTATAGCTTCGCGGTAGTAGCAGGGAGGCAGCGATAGGTATAAAATGAAAGATTCTTGATATATATATAATATTCTAGAAGCTACATGTCAAGTTTGGTGACTCTAGCTCTTATTACTTACCGAATTTGCTCAAAACACAGGATGTCGACATCGATTTTTATGGATTGCTTGGAAACGGAGTAAGTTAACGACTATCGGAAACAAACTCGATCTGCGCAGGCACTAGGAGGACCTACAGCTTTTCAAGTCTCTAGCTCTTATAGGTTCTGAGATTCTTGAGTTTATACATACGGTCGGACTGACTGACGGCGGACAGATAGACGGACATGTCTAGATCGACTTGGCTGTTGATGCCGATCAAGAATACATACACTTTATGGGGTCGGAGATGCTTCCTTCCCCCCGTTATATACATTTGCACAAATACATTATACCCTTCTTACCCATTTTTAATGGGTTCAGGGTATGAAAATTGGAGCACATTAAGGTTGGGTAAGATATCCTGAACAGCAAAAGTCTTTTATGCATGAATTGTTTTACTGTTTCCATATGTACTGCCAGCAGTAAGCAGAGGGATCTATGCACGGTTTAATATGGAAAGCTTTAAACCAGAGACTCAACAGACAGACAAACATCGGCTCGGCAACCGATCTATAAACACGTAGAGTCGCAGATGGCACAAATTACAAATCCGTGTACCCTTGATTCTGAATCGGCGGCATAGGGTATAAAATGAATGCTTCACTTACATGACTCCATTTCCGTTTCAGGCACATCGTAGTTTCGTTGTAAGCGGGTTTTGATGGCATTCAGTCGCGTAAATATGTCGTGATGACTGAAACGCTTGTCCGGATCATCGCTCCAGCCATCCATAATTGTGTTGTACATTTCAGGAGGGCAGAGGCGTTGGTTGAGTGGCTTCAATATGCCGCCATCAATGGTTCGATTGCCTATGAGATCGCACTGTTTCATCTGATCCAGCGACAGCTGGCCGCGCGAAAAGATCTCATAAATGGTAGTCGCAAATGCCCAGAGTTGTGTGCTAGAATCCTGCTTGGCTCCTTCCAGGTTTTTGTAGTACTTGATCGGTATCCAGGGTGAACTGAAGATCAAAACAATAAGCGATAAGTCGGGGCTCGATAATTGACTTGTAATTGTGTAATTGTGCATTCGCACTCACTCGGATAGCTTGTAGGGACGCGGACAGCCAGGATCGCTGATTTTGGCATCCAGCACATACTTCTCGGAGTCGTATTTGGTAACGTACAAATTGGAGCAGCGTATGTAGTTGTGTATTATCTTATTATCCTCCAGATAGTGCATGCCACGCACCAGGCCATGCATCACGTCCAGCAAACAGTATGTGCTAATGTTTCGATGCACCTGTAGAAATTTATTTAACGGCCCGTATTTCGAGTACTCCATGACCATTGTGTATGGCACGGATAGTGTTAGGCCATACAGTTTGATAAACTGCGGCGACTGTATTAGGCTCCAGGTTTGCGCCAGTTTCATGAACTCTTCAAAATTTGCATCGTACTTTAGCATTTTCATTGTGACTGGCACATCCTTGAACGAGCCCTGCTGTATCCAGTCACCGCGCATTGTGTACACCTTGTCATCGTCGCTGTCATTAATTGAGTCTATAAACACGAGGTGTGGGTTAATGATTGTTTATTATATTTGGTTAAAGATAGTTTGTATTTGTATTTCTTCCATTTATAACTTTCCACCCATTTTCCGGTTAGGGTTCGTGGATTTGCGAAAAGTAAAGCAACACAGCACTACACAACACAGCTCAATTGTATTTTAATATAGATCTTATTTGGACACTGAGTTTTCATCCATTTCCAGCTCATTTATGTGCATTTATCCAAAAACGGTGATTATATCGAAAACGTGTTTAAAGCCGTGCGAACTAAATATGAATTTCTCCCATTTTACGTTTATGTCTTATTTAAAAAAAAAAAACAAAAACTTATATATTACATGAAAACTATGTTAAATGGATATGATCATACTAAAATCCTAACCACTTTCCGCCCATTTCCCACCCTAATGAAGAAAACTATTTTTGTAAAAAATGAATGATTTGAGCTAATGGATAGTTATCTTACCTTGGTACCATTGATGGTCGGTTTTCCGATTGAATATCTGTGGAACCTTTTTTTTATATTATTTTTTTATTTTATTTTTTATCCTACCTAATGAAAACTACCCAAGAAAAACAACAGTTTTCCGCCCATTTTCGACTTTAATGACGGAAACTTGTTTTTAATAAATCCTATTAATTAATTGTGCTTCTGAATACAGTGTTAACCTTGCTACCATGTTCTTAAACAAAATTCTACTTAATAACGGAAAAGTGCATGATTTTGGGCTAGCGGATATTGTTCTTACCTCGGTACCATTGTAGGTCAGTTTTTGCATTAAATATCTGAGGATTACGACGCTGCAACTCCGCTTCACTCAATTCCGCTTCAGTCTTTTTGGTTTTCAAATTTTTTGGCAAACAGAGCAGCAACAATGGCGGCTTATCGTATTTAGAGGCCGGTATGCGTATACGATCGGGGCTATCGGTGCGTATAAACTGGGCCAGTTCTGACAGCTGATCAAAGATGTGCTCATCGCTCTTGTGTTCCAGCTTCCATTGCTTGTCCTTGCGTATGATCTTGAAAGTCTCAGTTTGGCATCGATCATGATCGCTGTTCCTCGCCACACTGCGCAGAGCAAAAGATATGTTTGTTAATAATATATATTGTATGGGTCCTTATACCGTTGGATTCTTATATTTTGGGTGAAGCTTACATTCTTGTATTGATATCAATATAATATGTGTTATACTCTCGATCGCACTGGCGCACTATATAGCTGCCGCATTTGTCGCCGTTCTCGTGCAGTTTCATAAATGAGTAGCCACCGCCGATGGGTCCGTGACAATATAAACGCTCCAACTCCTCCAACGATGGTGTCTTATAAGATGGACACAAGTCCTGCATCCATTTCACTGTCAATCTAAAAAGTAAATACAATTAGTTTGTCTGAATGAATTGTTCTATGTGGCAAATCGTACCTTATATAAATGCCCAGATAGGATATAAACGATTTCATCTCGTGTTCCGTTTCAAAGCGCATATGATACCCCTTGGGAAAGCCAACGATTTCCAGACGCACGACCTGTTCGCTCTCCTTATACAGCGAGAAAATATCTTCGACCACGGCCACCAGGCTCCACTGTAAATTATAGAGGGCAGAGAGTCATTTAAAGAGGTTGCGAAATAATATGGGCAAGAATAACAAGTAGAGCATGATTGTTTGCTTAGATAAACACTTAGTTGGGCATTTCCACGGGCTGATTCGAATACGCTTAAAAACATACAGCAAATTCTGTATATAATACAATTCCGATATGAGAACTGTAAATTGTTAAGAGATTACCTCCTATAACCAATAATGCGATTCTGATATTCATTTTGTTGTGTTTAATTATTCAAATCATCCAAAGTCGTTGACCCTAGCGACATAAGAGAAATTTTGAATGTTATAATTTAGCCACTCGGCTTTATTCTCAGTTCAAAGAGTACATAGAGCATGTTGGATTTGCACTAATCAATCAAGCTGTGTTTTAAAGCTAAATTAAAATTCAAGCTGCTTTCGGCTGACAATTCGTAAAATTACACAATTTTAGCTAGAAAATAAATAAATTCGCAAGACTAGTTAGTTCTTGTCGCTGATATGCCAAAAAAAGGCTTAATCATTTTTTAAAATCGAACTGTTTTCGTCTAAAAACTCCTGTCAATACTCAGAATCAGCCAGAAAATAGCTAACAATAGCTAGCAATTTATAATTTCAACTGTTTGTGGCTGAAAACAGCCTTTTCTATCTAGCATTGACCTGAAATTACAACTGCTTATTACTTGTCGCTGAAAAAACATTAACTGGTTGTGGCTGAGTAACTCTTAGCATTAACCCTATTTAGCTAGCTTGTCGCTGAGATGCCAAAAACAAAAGGCTAAATCAATTTACACTTGAAACGGGCTGTTGCATAGAAACTCTGACATTAGCCCCAATTTAGCTGGAAAATGGCTAAATTGGTAACACAGCTGAGTACTTGTCGCGGGGATGGCCACGAGCATAGCTAAATCAGCCAAAAATAGCTGAATTGTCAGAACTGGTCACGTTTTCCGACACACTAGGACCCCTTGGATGCAGTCTTGACGTCAGGAAGCCCAAAATCGTTACCTTTTTGGACTATTTTTAGCCGTTGACAGAATAATGCGCAGTGCCTACGCCAGAGCGCAATGTTTGGCTGTCAACTCGAATCAAATCAGTTGAGCATAAATCCTTTGCCCTTGGCAGCTTGGCAGATACGTACGTAAAAGAAATGTCTTGCCCAGATATTGCTCATACCGTATTGTTTCCGAGAACTACCCACAAATGTCAATTGCAACAGTACCCACCTTTAGTGTGGCTTCCGATGTGACACGCGCCACCTTGAGGCCCGGCTCGGGTGAATCATGATGAAAGAGCCTGACATAGACAGGTATGGAGTTGGGCTGCAGCTGCTGCTGCTGCTGCTGGGAGGGCCTGTTACGACTTGGCTGTGGGGTCTGCTGGCTGCCGCGCAGAGTGTGGGTGTCGCTGCCGCTGTCGTTGCGCTGATTACCGGGCCCGGTTATCGTGGTGGAGAGGGTCGTGTTGGAGCCAGTGACTAGCGTTGTGGTCGAGGTGCGCGTTGAGCTGGCGATGCTGCCGTTGCCATGGGGTGGCTCCGTTGTTGACTCATTGGGAAAATATTCGACGGTGGCATTAAACTGTTCGGTAAGATAGGTGGGCGCCAGGTCGCAGATCTGATGCACATAGTGCCATTTGAGGCTGTCCACGTTTGGTCGATTGCTGTTCAGACGTCGAAAGGTGCTGCGTATTTTCGAGCGCACAAAGATGCGGTGGGCGCGCCACAGACTGCGCGGCAAATAGCTCTTGTAGGCCTTTTCGACGGCCTGCGCCAGCAGCAGCTGCTCCTCCCTGTCAATAACCATATCCATCACAGCCAGTCCCATAACTTTGTCTCTCTGCTCCGGATAGCGTATCTCTGCGATCTGCTCGTGCAGCATATCGTAGCGCATTTGGTGATACAAATACTTGTGGCAGTGTACATCAATCACTGGCAGCTGCCTGTCCATTTCCGGGACACGGAACCGCATCCGGAAACAGTAGCGCACACTGCAACTGAGCAGTTCGCCGGGCAGCTGCCACTTATGCTTTACTTTAAGCGTTATCGGTGATGTCTCGGTGCTGTTGCTCTGCTCGCGTATACCGAACAGCAGCACCGCTGTGGGCAGTATATCCATATGGCGGCACATAATGGTGCATATCTCCTCGCAGTGAAGCGACGGCGAGAACTTTTCGTAGTCGCCCCTGCGATAATTGTAGACGTGGATGAGGCCATCGTTGGCAATATTTTGACTGGAGCTGCCGCTCTGTAGCGAAGCTGTTGCCAAGCTGGCGCTGTCCGCCATCGAGGTGCGTCCGCTGCTGCTGTCGTCCATTGCGTTGCGGCTGGTTATGCTACTCCGTGCGCCAAAATATTCAAATTAAATAAATCTGAGCGTCTCGCACCCGCCGACGCCTGCAGATTGCAGACGTTAGCTACGCTCTCAAATATATTCACTTTATGCGTTATTTTAATGCTTTGTGCAGGTGCAGCCGCCACAGCACCAAATCAAAACAATCGAACGGAATAAATTTGTTCTTTTCTATGTTTCTTTTTTTTCGCCTATTTTTGGCTTAGGTGGTGCCTTCGTCGGTGCCTCATTAAGGTGCCGTTTCTATTGCTTTGATAATCAAGCACTAACTTGCACTTCGGTTGAATTTAAACTAACTACGTTGCGCAAAAAATGTAAATACAGCGGAAGGGAAAAAAAAAATAATATGCAGTACTAGCATTGATTGTTTTTGTCTAGTTATTTTCTTTGAGACAAATATCGATAACTTGTTGCAGACTGCGCTGCGTGATTTTACAACACTCTCGGTATTTACTGTCAATATTCTGGCAACTCTGTTGGTGTGTCAGTTTTTATATAACCTCAAAACTAAAAATTTCAAGTATCGGGCGAGAAGAAAACAGTTTTTTTTTTTGTGTAATAAATTCACTGAAAACTTGACGAAAAGCGTTAATCACATATACCAGCTATGTCCGACTTCGAGAATCTATCCGGCAATGATAAGGAGCTGCAGGAGTTTCTTATGATTGAAAAACAGAAGGCACAGGTCAATGCACAGGTATACAATACGATTAACAATACCCAATTAGTTAATTGCACATTAAACAATAACCACATATCCTTCACACAGATACACGAGTTCAATGAGATCTGCTGGGAGAAATGCATTGGTAAACCAAGCACCAAACTCGACCATGCTACAGAGACGTGCCTCAGCAATTGTGTGGATCGTTTCATTGATACATCGCTGTTGATAACACAGCGTTTCGCTCAGATGCTGCAAAAGCAGAGCTCCGGTGGCATGTAGAGGCCCTCAAGTAACTTAGGTAGTTAACGTTGTGGAGTGCATATTGGTGTTGGGTGTTTCAGACCAAAGACAAACACGAATTTGGACCTTGTATTACTCTTAACCAGCTGCAATTAACGCCATGTTCCATGCTCTTTGCACACGTTAAAAACAAAAACAAAACAAACGAAAAAAATAAGGAAACTAATTCTAAAATTACCTTGTAAGAAGTTGTGTGTTTGGCTGTTAAGCCAAATCCGGACAATGCGGTGCTAAATTTTTATTCTGTCGTGCACCGTGCGTGTTGCTGACGACGTAACTTCGAAATTCTGAAACCAAAAACCTTAAAAGCAAACAAGACAAGATCCAACTACATATGTATACATTGTACTATATTGTTGTTGTTTTTTTCTTTTCATCTACAATAGTTGAATGTTTGCCACAAATTAAATAAACATTACAACAATGTTAACTAACTACTACGGTTGCCGTTGTTTTGCCTCGTTCTGTTCCTTTTTCAGCTGACGGTACAAATCGACCATTTTGGTGCGCTCGCCCTCGAGCATGTTGCGTGTAGCTGCGGGCAAATCCTTGCGTTTGCCCTTGAGTTGAAGTTTCGTTGGGGTACTTGCGGCTTTCTGTTTGCTGGCTGCGGCATTTTGAGGACTTGCATGCGACGCGGGCGCCTCTTTATCCAGCAGAGACTTAAGCAACAGATTCGACTTGCGGCCAGGTCGGGGCACAGTCTCAGTCTTGCTTGCCTTGCGCGGCAGCGTCTTTAGCGATGGCGGGGCATGCACAATTTCGCCAAATTTAAATACATCTCGCTTATACTCTGGAAGTGGGCCATCCTGCAACTGAGAGAAATTAGAGCGTCAAAGCTTAAGATATACATATTGTAGATTGGCGTAGGTTACCTCTTGCTCTTTTTCTTCTTCAGCTTCCTTGAAGGCGCGTTTTATAAGCTCTTTGCGCGTCTTGGCATCCATGCCGGGCTTAACTACTTTATTGGGTTTTCTACGTCCATTTTTGAGATTATGGCGCTCTTTTTGCTTCTGCTTCAGCAGCTCGTCGATTTCGTTTTTGGGGCGCTTCTGTACAGTTATTTCGCCCGTTGTCGGATTGCGTATGACACTGACCCCATATTTGGCCTCATATTGCGCCTCTCTGACGGAAGCGCTGGTTATACGATTAACTCGCCGCAGGTACTCATCATTTGTCTCGTTATCAAACTGTTTAATCTTGGTCGATTTTTGTCCACCCGCAGCAGCTGATTGTGTCTTTTTTGTTTTTGGCACTTTGGGCTTGTCCTCTTTACCTATGCTGCCAATTTTAATCTTTTTGCCCGCCTTGGCGGCATCGGCGATTCGCTTGAACTGTTTAAAATTGTGCGAGGCGCGCTGTTCTTCGTTTTGCGTCGGTGGATTATTTGTCACATTGGCCAGCCTGGGTGGTAAAAGGCATTAGCACGAAAACTGAATAAACCATTGTAAATTACATACTTTTTCTCCTTCTGTTCGATTTGCTTAAGTGGATCGCGTATGCCATGATGCTTGCGCACTGGTATTTTCCGTTTTCTCGCCATAATAATAAACGTCTGTTAGTACAAACAACGTTGACTCGTGGTCACGTTTACTCAAAATAGCGGCAACAGCTGATTTTTGTGTAAGTATCGTCGATATATATCGATGAGAAGCGCACTAGTCTAGTGATGTGAGTTCTTAAGAGTAACGAAGGTTAAGATGTGAAATGTCAGCGGATCATCCTTGCCGCGATCTATTGAGAAATAAAATAATAATAACGTTTTCTTTTAACACCTTTATTTGCAATAGAAGTTGGGTGTTACGCACTCTTTATTTGACACATCAAGACACTACGTTATAAAGACATTTAATCAATGTTTTAGGAAACATCAACTATTTATATATTAAATATCGAGAGCAAAACATCGATATTTCTTAATTTTTTCTATTGCTGTTCTGGCTCCAAGTAGGGCCGGCATGTTATCGAAGTGGTTTTATTCAAGGACTGCATAATAATACATACTTATAGGCATATACACAGACACACGCACACACAAGCTATTTGCAGGGATTATTAAGTATGTATCGTATGCAGTACATTTTTTAAATTTGTTTCTTTACACACACGTACGACCACAATCCCATGTACATATATGTATGTGTTCGTTGCATTTGCCGTGTGCTCACAATGCAAATGCAACGCGCATGCGCCAGATATGCGAGCAGCAGGCATAGCAGGCAGCCACAACCAGCAGCCAAGTTACTTGCGAGCTTATAAGAGAGCAGAAAATCGTAATATATTCAACGTGCTTCATGCTAAACGCAAACAGTAATTTATTTATATTTAACATAAAATGCTCGAGGCCTGTGTCAAGCAAATGTCCTTTGATGTGTGAACGTGTATGTAATACAGAATTGTGTTATTTTTTCCATTGTTAGTGACAATATTTTGTTAATAGCCCAATGCAATTTGCATTGACAAATGAATACGGAAAATAGTGTGTACATAAGTATGTACATACATGCATACATATTCAAGTAAAAGCAGGGCAAAAAACAACAAAAAAAAAAACACGGCCGTGCGTGTTTTCTATTTTTTCTTCTATTTTTTTATTATCTATGTATATGTACACATACACATAAGGATATACATAATGTACATGTATACATATGTACCAGGGATGTTGTTTAAAAATTGATAGTGATGAGTGCCCTGGGACCGAATAGCAGCAAGCAAATAATCAAGTACATAGTATGTTATACATACATACATACAATTGTGCGTATGTATGTATATATGTGTGCATGTTCATATAGATTTGCAGTCACATGTATGTACGTGCTACACATGTATGTGACCGTGTAACGTGACAGCCGCAGCATCAGCTGCCAGAGCATCAGTGAGCTCATAACGGTGCGCGGAAACGTCAAAACTTCTTTATTCAACTTTTTGTTCGTGAGTGAAAAAGTTCCTTTATATGAATGTGTGTGTGCATAAGCGTACATAGGTTACATAGATACATATATATATATATGTAACAGTAAAGTATGCTATGAAATTTATAGCGCACATCTATGTAAATGTGTATTTACGTATGTAAAACATACAAAAATTTAGTAAAAATAAACTATGTTTGCTTTCTTATTTGCACAACACAACTTCCATCGCAATAAAAGTATGTAATTAAAACGTAACTGGAAAAGAAACATGCATAAGAACATCTTTTATAAGCCTACATTTAGGAGCTCGCTTTCCACTAAGCAGAGCTGTTAATTAAAAAAACTAAAAAAAACAGAACTTTTGCTAAGCAAATAATAGAACTGCAAGCGTCACAAATGCATGCTAGCACATAAATGCTACAATCTACATATATATGTATGTATGTATGTACATACATGCGTTTGTCTGGCCCGCTTTGGCGGCAAATTTGGCAAATGTTGCTGGCAATATTTTATTTTTATTTAATAATAACCTAATAAGAAAACATAATTTCGTGCGTTCGTCGTTTCGCTGCGTTTTCTCTTTTCGTAACAAATTCCCGTAATGTTTCCCAAAACATAAATACATATATAAATACACATGTATGCATGTACATACACTTGTTTTTAGTGTGTGCCATGTACATTTGCATAGACATTTGTTTGGCTTATCTAAAAATACCGTACATAAATTCAAAAGGCAACTAAAAGAAATAAATCTTGTATAATTGCAATTGCTTTAGTCTGCGAGCGTGTACATTAATAATACTCACACACACACACACATTCATAATAAAGCGAGCCAAATAAGAATAACAAATTAATTTATTAATTTTCGCCACTTACAGCAAGGCAATAATATATGTACATGCATGAGCAGCTATAAAACTACATGCATAGTATATACATATATATGTTCATAGTTTGCTTACGTACTATCGTACATACATACATACACACATACACACAGAACATTCGCTCAAATAAACGCGCTTAGCTGTCACTTAACTTAAATCAGAATTCAAGCGACGTGCGTCAAGGTCACAGCATAATTTATCGGTCCCTTAAATAATCGAACTGCAAATCGAATGTGTACACACACACACACACACTATGAATATGCATAAGCGCTTATTGCGGTATCTTTTTATAGCATACTTTAATGAGTTCTCCGTGAAGCGTGCGTATGCATGCGTGCGTGCATGCGTGCGTACGTAATGTTCGCACGTGTAACCCATATACATACATACATACATATGTATGTGTGCATGCGTGCGCGTATACGTATGCATAAATAAACGGTATACGCACATCCAGTTATTTTAATTACAGCACACTATATTTGGCTTGCTGTGCTTTGGCTTGAACCACTTGAGTCGTGCAATTTACCTCAAGACCTTTGAGCGTGCATATTAAAAGGCTTTCATTGCGTATATCAATCATACGTCACGTATAATTAGAGTAATTGCCACTAACAAAGAAAAGCAAGCAATACAATGCATTGCGCACGCTGCGAAATATACGTAAATTATTAAAAGAACCCTGGCAATCGTTCGTCCTTATAGCCAAGCGACAGGATAAGACGGCAGTAATCGGCTTGTAATGCCAGCCAAAGGTGATTGAACTTGCCGGCGCTGCCACTTTAGCCAAACACACACACACACTCGCACACGCACACGCACACAATAATTCGCATTTGCCCTCTTGCTCATCAGCCTTTGCCTTTTCGTTTTGCTTTTCATTTTTCTGCGCTCGCTTGCTTCGATTATTTTAAGTAATATGCATATTACTGAAGAAAAATTTGCTTAATGTTCTCACTTGCAGGGTTAATTAAGTATGAAAATGTCGGTACTTGGGAAACGGAATTGTTTTTAAGGGACATTAGGCACTAGGAACAGCTCCGAATGGAATGTGTGCATGGAATGCGTATGAATGCAAGTACGTACATATGTATGTATGTTCGTTATACGAGATGGTGGTGATAAATCTGCTGGGCTCATTCATTATGATCATCATAAGAACCCATGTCTGTATATAAAATACGAATGGAATTATTCTAAATTCAAAAAATGAACCGTTGCAAACGATCCTTCACACTCACATGCCAAAGCATAGTGAGCTCTTAGAAGAAACTCACTCAACTGAGCACTCGGAGCAGAACGAGTGAGAAACGAGACGCGTCTGAAAATGAACTTTTGGGCACACTGCTCGCGAACAGAGTTGCCAACATTTTGTAATTTGAAAAACCTAACCAAATGATAAATATCAGATAAAATTGTGAGTTTTCGTCATAAATTTGTTTCATTTCAATAAACAAAAGTAAGTTGTTGAATTGATAAGTAAGGGAAAATCTTGAATAATTGCACATTTTCAATTGCTTTGGTCTTTACTTGTCATTAATTAAAAAATGTTTATAATGACATGCCTTTTTTTCTTTAATTGAAGGAGCAGCTTTTGATACAAATACAATATTACAAGCAATTAACTTGTATTTATGTGCTTTGAACTTAACAATTTAAATTGCTTTTTATTTATGTATTCCTTTTACCTTTCTTTTTTGATTATTTCCCAAGTGGAACTCGACAACACTTTTGACGAGGGACTTGCTCACACGCTCGGCCAGTTGCTCGAGCTCACTCGAGTCAGTTGCTGTATTTTGGGGGCGCGGGTGCGACGGCTAACGGTTCCCAGGCATGAATAGCGTAGTATTCCTGCAATGCTCAGGCACGCGTGAGGCAATCAGTTATTGTTCGTTCTGCTTATGTACATTTCAAGTATTCAAATATACGAAAGATTCTTCAATATCAGCCGCCTAACTCATACAATTTGCTGCGAGAGCTAAAGCACAAGACAAGCAACCGAATTCGCTGAAATAGCGCAAAAAGAGACGCACTCATTTATATGTACATATGTTTATATATACACATGTATATGTACATATGTATATGTATATGCATATGTACATACATATGTATAGCCGCCGCACATCGGACAGCAGACGACATTTACCAGGAATCAGACAATAGCCGCGGCAAAAGAGACAAACATTTTGGGCGACAAAAATTTCGACATTACGATTCTTATTTTTCGTATTTATTTTATTTTTTTGTTGTTGTTGTCTTGAATTCGTTTTTGCAATTGAACGTGTGCGTGTGTGTGTGCGTGTGTTAATTAAGCTACATTTCCAACCAAAATATTTAATTGAAAAAAAAGCATTAAGATAAACAGAAAATATTTGAAATTTGCTCTATATACATACCATATGTATGTACATACATATGTACATATGTATGTTTTTTCTGTTTTGATTTCTTTTCCAGATCGTCTGCCTTCAGATTCGATTCGCATTAAATATGAAATATGAAATGAAATCAATTTGACTTGTAATGTGCACATGCGTGACCAGAAATAACACACACACACACACAGCCGCACACACACAGTCACACGCACACAGTCACACGCACAGTCACACACACACACGCACACACTCAATCATAGTGAATAGGTTAAAAGTTTTGTGACGTCAAAATTGAAATTAAAAATTATAAATGTAAACGACAACCGCCGAAAATATTTATAAACAAGACAACAAACTGAGTGCATAAATAATATGTCTATACATATACATACATATATCTATCTGAACTAAATCAAAACCAAATAAGTGAACATTAAAATAATAAACAAATATCGTTAAGAAGAAAACACACACAGACACACACACATACACACAGTCACATACACCTGTGTATACATACATTTATATATATGCATAGATAAGTGTATAAACTTGCAATAAGTATGTATGTATGTATGTATTTAGTTACAGAGCCAAAGGCCTGCATATATGTATGTATGTATGTATGAATGTATGTATGTAGCATATACGTGTATACATGCTTGTGAACACAAACACACATACAACTCGTATAACAGATATTACAGCAAATCGCATAAACATATTGTGATACATATGTATGTATGTATGTATATGTATGTTTGTGCATGTTCATATATGTATGTATATGTATATAGAGTTTAACGACATTCAAATACACAATCAAAGCTAAAGCAACAGAAACAACAACAATAACAAAACAACAACAACAATATCAAAGAGCAACAACAAACAAGAAACAACAATAACAACAACAAGAACAACAACAGCTACAAAATGCCAGTGAAAAAGCAAGGTAAGCTTATTTTCCTGTTTACACAAATTTTGATTTTATTTATTTATGCAACAAAATGTTCAAACATTTTGCGGTATATTAACTAATTGCACAAAATAAGTACATACTAAACGAGTCTACTTGAGAAAATAAACAGTCCCTAAAGCTTAAACTAAAATAGTTCAAGAGTTTAACCAAAAGGGGCAACATGTGAGACTTTCGCAAGTAGTTTCAAACTATGGGGGGTTGTTTGTGCTGTGCTCCAAACTTAGTTAGTTTGTGCAACTAAAGTGCATTTATTCGTTTAATTAGCAATTTTAGTTACTTGTTTTAGTGGCTCGTAATTAGGAACAGTTTTGGAAAAAACATTAAGTCCACATTCGCATAAATCTTTGATCTTAATAGTTAGTACTGTTAAGGGATTCAGATCTTAATAGTTGGTATAAGGAAAGATCGCAGATCTTCATAGTTAGTACTGGTATGGGACTTATTTAATAATAGTTAGTAGAAGCATTGATCTAAGGCTTGACTCTTAAAAAGTTAAAAATATTTTCAAAATAACACGCAGTTCTTTCACCTTTCAAGCAACATAACAATCTACAAACATGGTTTATCCTGTTTTTCCCTTATCTATGGATCATGTTTAACATGGGAATAAATTTCTTACTCACTCGTTTAAGCAACAAACCCGATTGTAAATAGCCATTTTTCAAAATTTTCTCAGCTGACAAAGCGAACGTTGTGTTTCTCCATGATGAGGTTCTCTTGAGGAAAATCTAAATAGTAATAGCAATTAGGGCACATATATGAAGAATCCAACAGAATATGTTAAATATCTTATAAGAATAAGACAAATGTTAGCAAATCCCAATTAGCCAGTTTGAACCGTGAACCGAACCAAGCAACATCTTTTAGTAATTTTGTTGTTGTCTTGGTCTAAAATTATTCGACATTTTACGCTTGTCTATTGCACCAAAACAATAAATAGACAAAAAACAAAGAAGAAGACAAAAGACTAGAATAGAAGAAGAAGAAAATTCGAAACAAGCAAATGCTGCCAAACTTTTGAAATGGGCATTAAATGAAGGTCAACATAAGTATGTGACGTGCTTCCGAAGAAGCCAAAGATATATATACACACACACACATATACGTATGCAGTCAAATGCATGTGTGTGTGTATCAATTTGTTGGCAAAAAGCCTCGCGGCCGGGCATTGGCCAACTTTATAGCAATGTCATCCAGGTTAGACTGTGCACTGACCCCAAAGACTCCGAGCCCGAAAGTGTAACCAAAACTGATGCAAAGCCAGAAAGCTAAAGCATAAATAGTTGGGGCCTGTAAATGTGTGGGCGTGAAGGGGGGTGGCAGCTAATTTTGCCTCTGTTCTGTTTTTTAAGTCAATCTTTATTGATTTATTGAACTAGAGGCCACACACTACCTGCCTGGTCCCCAATGCGGGTGGACTATTATAAAGCAGTACGACGCGGTCTCCGCACAGAGCAAGTTGCTGCCGGTTGCTGTGTAGTCTAGTGTAGTCCAGTGTAGTTGGGCTATATACGAGAAATGGACTCGGACACGGATTCGGACCGGGAGAAGAGCAGCGATCCCAATGAGGAGCTGCTCAGCAGCGATGATAAAACCTTTCACGACGACGACGACGAGGACGAGGACGAGGACTCATCGGCCGTTGATGATGTTGACAACTTAGATAGGGTCGATCCAATTAGGCAAATCGATGCAGAACAAGCGCAATCCACAGCAGAGCAACTGCTGGTTGTGCTCATGCAAACAGAAGCCATAGAAATGCAGCAGCAAATCGATGTTGAGCTGGATGTAAATGTGGCTGCCAAATCAGTGGCAGCAACCAGCACAGCTCCAGAGCCGCAGATTGCCGGGGAACCAGGCGGCAACCAGTGCCGAGTGCCGGACGAGCAGCTTGTTGCCAGGTGCAGCGAGAGCGTGCGCGAATCTGTTGAATGCTTTTATTCGGCACAGGATCTGCTCGAATATGGGCACATGCTGGCATCCACGGCGGAGCAGCGCACGCCGGACGTTGAGTCTGGCTATTTTGACAAGTCGGAGAGCGATGATGTCTCGCGCGAAGAGTTTGAGGCGCAATCGTGCAGCCTGCGCCGACCCAGAGGCGCACACGCGCTGCCCATCCTCTCCAGCCAGGCGCTGGCATCCACCGCCAGCAGCAGCTCGGAGAGTCTACGCATTGAGCTGGGCCGCTTTTGCAGCTCCATTGAGACGTTCGAGCTGCAACAGCAACAGCAACAACAGCAGGAGATCTCAGTGCCGGCAGAGGCGCCTGCAGCTGGAGGGGATTTGACAACGGACGAACGATTCCTTGATACACAAAGTGAGACATATGTTATGCAGGTGTTTGGTCTAGGTAAATGTAATGATTGGCCAATCAGTTGTAGATTGATCCCCGTCGGGTCGTTAAGACACAGCCATATTATATCTCTTATGCCAGAGCGAGCAGGTGAATTGCTGAAAAGATTTGAAATAGGTAAATACTTGAAGGCAGGCGAACAACAAATTCGAAAAGGTTGTGTAACCGCAATCCACCCATTTTCCAGCCTTGCAGGTGGAAATTATCAGAGTCTTAACTTTACTTCACGAAAAGTTGAACAACACTTAACAGTCGGGTACTTTCATATATAAGAACTATCTATTTAGGTATATACCAGGGCGGCAACTTCTAAAAGATTCTCGCTGGTTTGAACCAGCACGCTGGTTTTAGTTTCAGTTCGTGACTCCTGCTTTACACAGCCTTGAACTAAGTTTCACTTTGAATTCCGGCCCCGATAGGGTTTGCCTTGCAGCCTAGGTAAACATATATTTAGATGGAGCAATATAGATTTTTTTTTTTATTTATCTTATTCCTTTACCTTATACTCAATATCATGCGAATATATAACATTTTCTAATTGTTTTTATTTTTGCTTGCATTGCAGAAGCTCATCGAGCCCTTGAATTGCTCGAGGATTATCACGCACGTCTGTCGGAGCCACAGGATCGTGCTCTGCGTATTGCAATCGAACGGGTCATCCGCATTTTTAAGTCTCGCCTATTTCAAGCGTTACTCGGTGAGTATAACACGATTCCGCGTAGCATCTAGTTCGGCAAGGCGACATTGATAAGTTCCTGATCGATTTATAATACGGCTTGGAGTTGTTCTTGGATTTTTAGCAGTCAGAAATCAGTTAACATGTGCAAAGACTCAAGAATAGTCTTTATTATATAACTGATCATGAGTTCTTGAGAATAAGATGTGCATACATATATCTTCGCTCAAGCGAGAAAGTACGAGTTTTTCTTGTCAATTCAACTTAAGGACATTCAGAAAAAAAACCCGCTCGACATATCTCCAATAGTTCGAAATTTGCCCTTAATATCGGGCCTGATTTCTATATACACAGAAGTAGAAAAACAAGGAAAATGTTCGGAATATTCGGTATATATTTATTCGTTTACCTTATATTCCATGTCTACCTACTCGTATTATGTTCCTAGACATGTTATTGACTTTCTGAAAGCTGGGATACTTAAAAGTCCTATAGATAAGCTCAGCTGAGATGACTTGAAAAATATGCTTAAGCTGATAACATTATGTCCGTCAGCCTGGGATTCGGTTTCAACATAAATCCAAATGCTGCGCTCAGCTCTCTGGTTTTTTGTGCTGAGTCAAGCAGACGGCGACGGAAATCGCACAAATCCATAACTTGATATACATTACTCCAAGTGCCAGGCGTTGCATAAACAAACGTCTCGTTAGGAGGGCAGCTGTTGCTAATTCCATCTACACATAGCTTTGTGTCCCATGTATCCACTTTATACACAGATATCATATATATATATATGTGTATATATATATGTGTATATATATATATGGACGTATATATGTGCAGGCACTTTCCTTGCTATCCACATTGTCTCGCTCGTGGGCAGGGTAGAGATATTGACGTGTGCAGGAAATTGAATTGACGCATTCAGCTTTACATTTAGGCCACTTGACTTTCGCCTTATTGATGAGCAACACACACACGCCCCCAACTAACGCTTGACCTAAAAACTTTTCACATGCCAACCAGTCAAGGCGTTATCCGAAACTCAAATTGAGCACAAGCTTGTGTGTATAGCAAGTAGGTAGTGCGTGTCTAGCAGATACCCTGTACAGCCCCATGCAAATAAAAGCAACACACACACACACGCAGCCTGCGTCTTCTATGGAGCTTGCATTCTTGCGTAACTCGGGTTTTATTGGCTCGATCCTTATAAAGTTTTCAGGGCTTTCAGTTAGTACCCAAATGTGTTTACATATTAAAGCTCAAGGCTCTAGACGGACAAATTTTCTTTGATATATAGAGATCGGAAAGATATAACCAAAAACTAAAACGGAACCTATCCGGCTAATTAGGAGTTGTTTTCCTCTGCACGTTACATACATTTTCACAAACAGAATATACACCATTTTTTAAGCCATTATCAATGGGTAAAAACGAATGGTCCAAAAAGCCCAACCATTTAATTATATTATAGGATATTGTTCTCTGAATCGCGTCTGCATTTAGATTACATAATCAAGGATATATAGTTGATGTTGGTGAAACGTCTACGACTCCATTATGTATTTATGCAGTATGGGATTGTCGAGCTAGGACTCCATTTCTGTCTGTTTTCTGAGTCAGCATCTGTATCAGAATTTGTGCTGCTTGATATATGTATGATGTCTGTGGCATACACTGAGAAAAAGTTAACAGCTCATGTATACATAAAACTGTGGTAAGTTTTTTTTCAATAACTTTAAGCTGTGCCGAAATTGAAGTCAAAACGTTTCCCTATTGCAGAAGAAGACATTCAAGTGCAAGTGGCATGACTACGACTACGAGTCATAAAGTATTCTAATAAGAATTGTTTTGGTTGGAATTTTAGACCGACTTCTCTGTCAACATATGTACGACAATCAAAAGACAGTTTAAAGACTTTATTATAAGCATTGAGAAGAAATTTAGAAAATAATAGATTGAAGATTGTATGACCTATAAGGTCGAAAAATATCTACGACTTCTCAAGATTTCAACTCCAAGCCGAAAGCGTTTTTTTGTTTATAGTTGATATATATACCATATATTGTTAAGTATACAAAATGCCGTTATTAATATATTTTATTTCATATTTCAGATATACAAGAATTCTATGAATTAACATTATTGGATGACTCGAAGAGCATACAACAAAAGACCGCCGAAACATTGCAAATTGCAACCAAGTGGGAGAAGGATGGACAGGCCACAAAGATAGCCGATGTAAGTCTACATATCTGTATATATCTATATATATATCTATGTAGCGATTAGATCTGATTAGATAAATAGATTAATATAATTTGTAGCGTATAAAAGCTCGTAGCTGGAGCCAGTGAATAACTCGTAGAAAATACATCTGAAAAGTTATATTGTAAATATATCGAAATGATATAGAAATATAGCAAAAGATATTAGAGTAGTTCATGACTGGATTTTCCAGCTCAAAATTGTATTTAGTTATATGTTAGCTTTTCGAATAGACGTACTTATAAATGTTGTCTCATGCTGAGTAAAAACTAACCCGAGATAATCCAATCGTAAAGTCTCATGCTGAGTAAAAACTAACCCGAGATAATCCAATCGTAAAGTCTCATGTTGAGTAAAAACTAACCCGAGATAATCCAATCATAAAGTTTTCGATTTCCTTTCGGGAGCATTAACAAAACATTTGATCATCAAAAATCCTGCATCTGGACATATTTATGCCTGGCTCTCTATAGTTGTATATTGTATATAGTTTCGATTGTTTTAAAATCTGATTAGTCAACTTTAACATCTGTAACTCTATCTCATGTTGCCCTCTCTCTCTTTCTCTCTCTCTCTCTCTCTCTCTATATATATATATCTTTCTCTCTTATTTTCTCTCTTTCTTTGCCTTCTTTAATCTAACGTACTGTGCAGTTCATAAAAACTACCAATCTAAATCGCAATTGCGTCTATGAAATTAACAACGATGCCACAAATCCCAATCCAAGTTCAAATCTTAATCAAAACGCGAACGCGAACGCGGCCGCGCATGCCGAGGCCTTGAGCAGAACATTTAAAAATGAATTGGAAGAGATTTTGGTAAGCACATTAATTCATCCATTTCCGTATCATAATCATACTAAAATTATCATAGCCATATAAATAATTATCTACCAGGCAATATATAACTCGCAAGACATATTTTATGCAAATCTATATAATTCGATTCGATTGTTTATCTTTTTTTTTCCTAACGCATTTATCTGTTATTACTTATACAGGAAATATCTTTGAGATATGTATCATATCATACCAGTTAGGAGGATTATATGAGTATATCGTTTATTATAGGGAAAGGAAGTACTTTCAAGACAAGATAGTCTATATTTCGATTACGAGCACAAGATGTCCTAGATACAACTATTTGATGGGTATACAGATCGGTTCTAGTGAAAGCTCGGATCATTATGTCATATAACTAACATAAAACACTTGAGTTTCAAATGTAATCGGGTTTTCTTATGGGTTCTATCATATCGGTTCGAACCGGCTTTCCGACTTGAGGTTTGGTTCGTAAACCTGAACCATATCTCCAGGCTCTTAGCTTATCATATTTCATATATATCTATATATTCTATATGTTCTACTCAAAAGAAGTTTCGGTTGTCGTATATATTTTCATATAGATGTCACGGGCTTAATTTCATCTCTGCCCAAAAATGGCATCTACGAAATATTGTTAGATAAACCCAATGATTGGTGCTTCAGTTTTTTTCGAGGCTAATTCTCTGAAAAGAAGTCGGTTACGTTTGGGTTTCGGTTCACATTAAATAATCAAACGAAATTCCGAGTTTGAACCGGCTTACTTATTTATCGATGACAACTATATATCTGTCTAGCTACAGATCTATGCATATGAGCTATATCCCTAATGACTACAAATACTCCAATATTGTGAACTTTGCCTTATTAGGAAGTCGGATATCTAAGCAATAATCCTATAACTATTCTATCGATCTAACTATATTCCTATGCATTGAAGAGCTAAGTTCAAACATGATTTATTTTAACAGTCAAGGTGTAAAAATGCTATTTTATCGTGCTGTTATCATTCATTGCCTGCTGTTATTATAACATGGGAACCCAACTAGAATTTTGGGTGTTCATAATTTGTTTGATGCGTGTAAATCGATTAAAGAGATTACCAAAGTAATCACCGGGACTTGCTTAAACTCTCCACGTGTAATCGCCAAATTGATTGACCGATTGATTGATTGCGAGACTGATCTGGGCGGCTGTTGTTGGTAATATATATATGCATATAAATATAAACAGTTAATGGTTTTTATGTATACCCAATTATGTATGTATGTATGTGTGTGCTTAGGAAAAGGCGAGAGCCGTTTGCGTGCGCGCAAGAGCGTAAAGTTGAAATCAGTATGCAGTAAAGCAAGGCAAAGTTTTTGCTCAGGAAGTGCTCAACTAGAAAAGTGTCAAAACGTTTGAGGCGGGTCAATTTCACAGGTTTTTACTGTAATACAAGCCTTGATTGCTTTTCTCGCCTTCTTTTATCGCTACCTCCCGCTGTCTCCCTCCCGTCTCTCCATCTCACTCTCTCCCTTGCGCCCTCGCTCTATTCCTCTATTAAAGCTGTTTGTGTGGGTCTGTGTGTAGCCAAGCAACCGTTGGGCTTACACACACACACACACACACATACACCCAAACACACACACAGAAACGCTTTTAAATTTGATAAGGACTTAACTGTTAGCGTCGTCTGTTTTGTATTTGCAACATGATTTGTGTTGACCCAGTCAGGGGCAGAATAACGGGAACATGTTCTTGTACAAGCTCCTTGAGAAGCGGGAAGGGAAAGGGGGGCTTCACGCTTTTTGCTAGGCCGCCCGCTTGTGCTCGTGCTCCTGCCTCGGGGTCGGGTCGCAACCGTTCGTCTGTACGTCGTATTGTCCTGCGCCGACGCCGGTCTTTTGTTATTGTAGAGGCGATATCCAGGCTAAAGCACGTATAGCTGTTGACATGCGTAGTACGTTAACGTAAAACGTAAAACTCAACGTATGTAAGTCATACGTACATATGCCTGTGTATGTGTAAGTGGACATACGTATGCTAACTTGTTAGTGTGCATGCAAATGTAGCGACAGCTTTTGGTAATTTTCTTTTGAGCAGATTGCACAGTGATAACTGATAAGGATGTGGATACACCCACATCCTCGGTATGAAGATGGGGGAGGGGGGAGGCGGGGTTAGGGGGTTGGGTGCATTTTCAAGGATATGCTTGTGCATAAAATGCAATATCATCAATTGCTCAATAGCCATGATTAACGATTTAAATAGTGCCAGGCGGCACAGTGCTTAAACGCCCAATACAGACCTTTTCCTCCTGCCCGCCCCTTTTTAACGATGCTTTTGACTATTAAGGTTGTTGTTGTTTCTGCTGCTGCTGCTGCTGTTGGCGCTGGCGTTGGCGCTTCGTGCGACGCGCGTGGCAGTAACAGCAGCGCCGTCGACGTGTCGAGTCGCACAACTTTCGCGTATCCGTCAACTGTCTCCGTCTCCGCCTCCGTTTCCGTCTCCATTCCCATCGCCTGTGCGCGCTGTGTGTCGTTAGGTCGCCATCGTGTGCAAATTGCCCGGCATTTCAAAATTGGTTGGATACGACTTTTAAACACTTTTTGCTCGTGGCTCTTCAAATTGATTGCGTGTGGCACAAATTATCCTATCAAAAGGATTTCTCTTGAAAAAGTTAACGACAATTTGCTGGCAAATTAAAAAGATCCTATGAAATACCAGGTCAAACATGTGCATATGCAGTTCAGATATTTCACATACACAATTTTTCAACACTAAAAATTCAGTTACAAAATTGGCACAACGTTGATTTCAAATTATCCAGCGAAACACACACACACTCACACACATGTTCCTACATATAGTATACGCATATGGCGAACAGCTGTTAAACATCAATGTTATACATACACACAAAACAAATACAATTTCTGCTGGCGCTGCTAATTACAACATGTTGCTATCTCGTTCTAACGCTTCCCAGTTGCCGCAGCAAAAGCTTGCAAATGTCATCCTCAGCGTAGATTCTGGCAAATGTTAAGTGTTGCCACAGTTTCCAAAGGGCTTAAATGGTGCGCTGATCTCAACGCAAAACTGCTCTACCTGTATGATATACATATACAGCAGAACTTATATACATATATGTATATATATATAGTTGTGTATATGCATAGTTGTTTATGTATATATATGTATTGTATTTACTGTATATTACGTATACGCTTTGGCAATGTTTTCACAAAATATTTCGATGTCTTTACTTGTAGACAGACAACTGTACATACACATTGACATATATACATACATACATACATGTTTATGCATGTATGTAGGTATGTAGCATATTAACTCACTCGGCTTTGGGCTTTTCATTCAGCTTTTCTCCGTTGGCATTGGGCAACTTATTAAAGCAACAAAACAAATGTATATATATCTATATATGTATATATATATATATGTATGTATTCATGTATGTGCATACATATATATTAGTATTATTATTTGGTTTTTTGTTTTGGCAGCTTGCTTCACAGCCGCCCGTCGTCGCTGCCGCCTTTTGTTGTCTTTTGCCAGTTTTTCGCGCACATTCGATTGAAGCGCTAAGAAACGCGGCTTTTTCTTTAGTGATTTTTGAAATTTACTGGTTTTTTATGATAACATACATTTATGTACATTGTGCGTTGGGAATTTATGGGGCTCAGATCAGTCACAAAAAGTTGTTCATTTCTCTTTATAAGCATTACGAACTGTAGACGAATTCTCTGTGTACCCAGCATGCACTTTGCATAGATACATAAAAAGTGCGATTCGTGATGCAAATATATGTATGTATGTACATACATATGTGTGGGTGCGCAGGAAATAAGGTCCACCCCAAAAAACAAAAGACACATACTCACACACTCCAAGTCGTACGAATATGGACAGTGGGCACTCAGTAGAAGTAGAAGTAAATTGAATAAAATCCTGTTTAACTTCTGAAGATGTTAACAAATTGATTTATTATGCAAAAAGACTAAAGAAATGACAAAAACATTGGCATTAATTTTCTTAAAATCACAAGCAATAATTCTTGAAATATGTAAGAATGGAGTTTTCTTAATTGCCTTCAACTCTTTCATATTCAAGCTATGTTAAGTCCTATATGAAAACCAGCAAAACTTCAAAATTGTTGGCAAATTAACTGTAACTGTAACTGTACTTAAACAAATGACGATGAGTGTAGCTAATACATATGTACATACATATGTCTGTATTTAGTTGCCAGATTTTCACTTGATGTTTTCTTGTCTGCTCGACATGTGAACTTTTAGTCTACTGCAGAAACACACAAACATATCTATTCGCGTGTGTGTGTAGGCAAATAGGTAAAAATATTCAGCGTACGTAACATCAAAAATGTAAGCAGGAAAATGAGCTAAAAGCGGCGTTAAGGGCACAAATACATACAGACAAGCGGATTTACTGTAAATACATACATGCGTATATATAAACCGTATGTATGTATGTATGTACACATTTACCCGAGTTTCTTTTATGCCCACACACACACACACACATACACACATACACATATACAAACAACAGCTTCCGGCTGAGGGTAGGCGAAAAAGGAAGTTTGGCTTGGGGTGGGGGATTGGAGCATTTACACACACACATACTCCCACACACCCACACACAACTTGTTGCTTCCTTTTAAAAACTGTGTATTACATTGTGTACTTAGGCAAAGAAAAACAAGAAATAAAACCAACACGCTAAAAATACACAAGAACTAACTTTGTTCTCGCTGTGTGTGTGTGTGTGCTTGTGCATGTGTTGGTTTCATTGTAAATGCAACGCTGTGGGAAATTTATAAAGCCCAAACAAATTAAAATACTTTTCACAACATGATCGACTGGGTATCGATAGTGCGGCATTCGCGACGTCGGTTCTCCAATTATGTCGGCTCGCGGTCGCCGGTCCGAATGCGTCGACGTCGACGACAGTTGACTGCGCCGCCGCCGCCATCACAGCAACAACAACAGCAACAGCAGCAGCAGCAGCAGCAACAGCAGCAGCAGCAGCAGCAGCAGCAGCAACAGCAGCAGCAGCAACAGCAGCAACAGCATAAATCTCGCCTGCAGGAGAAGAAAGCTAGGGAGCTGCAGGAAGTCGATGGCGATGGCGATGGCGACGGCGATGGTGGCAGCAGCATTTCCGGTCGTTATGTCTGCTGTTGTTCCAATGTAAGGAATCCAATAGGACTAACACATGCTTAGGCGATCTTTTTACTAACAGTCTTATTAGACTCATTTGAACGCGAATTGATTAGCAAAGGATAAACAGGCTGGCAACGCTGTTAAATCATATGAACCAAGCAATTGACAGTTATTTCACAGTGTAGCTAAAAGCATGT
Source organism: Drosophila kanekoi (assembly GCA_037075305.1). Taxonomy (NCBI): domain Eukaryota; kingdom Metazoa; phylum Arthropoda; class Insecta; order Diptera; family Drosophilidae; genus Drosophila; species Drosophila kanekoi. Next base: position 5,671,647 of record JBAMCE010000451.1, on the reverse strand, counting down.
TGGCTTAAGATCAATTCAAGTTAGTTAAAGCACAAACCAAATTGAAAATGATTATGTAGCATGTGGCTAGACTAGACGAGGCTAGACGAGAGTATACAAAATACAAGCTCCTAAGCATAATACACTTGAAAGTTCGAAATGGAAATCACAGTTAAAGACAATGTCTTGGGCTTTAACCGTCTTCCATTTGATCTGTTTGAACTGTGAAACGACATTTGGCAGAGCGTTCACAGTTCAGTCGGCTGCATTCGTTGTTTTCTTGATGGCACATAAAGCAAATGTCATTTTGGTTAAAAGCGTGTCTAGTTGTCAAATTTTAATGCACTATTTCGATTATATACGTTTCTTTCGCAGAACCAGCGCATGCGCATTGAGTCTGATTATGAGAATGCCAAAGATGCCACAGCCGACGATGCGGCCATTCAACAGGTGCGCAACTCGCGTTCACCCCAGCAGCAGCAGCAGCAGCAGCAACAGGTGGTACAGCAGTTGCAGCAACATCAACAGCAGCAGCAGCAGCAGCATCTAGCGCAAACACAGTCCACGACAGCCAGAAGCGGGACTCAGATAGTAAGTGGCTGCAATTGAAATGAATTATGTTTGCTCTTTGCCAAAGCTAAAGCTAAATCATGACACCCCAATACTCGAAACGGGCGATAATTAGGACCAAAAAATACATAAAACAAATGAGGTATATACAAATGCACGCATGATTAGCCGCAGCCAAAGCCACAACAACTGCCAACTGCCAACAGCCAATGGCCCAAACTACCCAACATTCCCGACCTGAAAAACAAAATGAACAACAACCAAAAATAATAATAACAATAACAATAATAATAATCATAATAAAAAGCCAGACGTGCCTTAAAGACCGGAAGCCCGTAATCGCACCATATATTTTTTTTCGGCTATAGCTAATTAAGCTTAACTTGGCGCTTCATTTGAAACGGCTTGAAATGGCCGCCAATGCCGCTTGTTTCCGCTTCCGCTCAAACTGTTGTTGTGACACAGCTTACACAGTATTTGCTATCTCGAGGCACTGTCTATTTAAACTGAACCCTAACCAGTGTTTTATTGCCAGTTAATGTTCATCGTGTTTTTGCCGCTGTTCTCCAAACCCTTCATCATTCACGCTCTCTTTTCGATCGAACTGAATCATTAAGTTAACTAAATATCATTCCAAATAAATGTATGTATGTATGCTATGGATATATTTACCCTTACATATTTCTTTTTACTTTTATTTATTGTTTTTATTCCTTTGTTCACATTTAATATCGATATCATCTATAATTTGGGCATGTCTATGTTATTATATTGTATTATTATAAGATATGTACTTATATATTTAATAAGACATTAAAAACGACAATGAATCAATTTTTCTAATGCATCGTTTTTATTCGAATTGTTTGATTTTTCAATTATTATGGTTTGTATAATTATTGTCACTACTACTGCTGGACTTTTCATTTAGTAGTTACATACGTTTGAGGGTTATCCGTATATGACTCTTTATCATTTTACCTTAATAATGGAGAAAAACATGATACCCTTTAATATGTGTTACATGAGTTTTTTCAATTATCTAAAGATCAAATAATGTTAATTATGTGGTTTTTGTCACTTACATTTACTTAATGCACTAAATTTAATATGTCAAATACATGTAGTTAAATTGTATAGCCATATATGTAGTTTATGTTGGAATTTAATTTCCCATTAGTCTGTTCTGCACAATATTCATTTTGAGTTTTTAGTGTTTGGCGCCAAGCTGCAATCATCTCTGATCTACGCTTGCGAAGTATTAACCAACATTGGTTGCCGCGATCGATGGTATCGATAGGCAGGCTTTAAGCTATCGATCTCTAGTCACGCCTCTAGCAAACCAAGCGCAAGCGTCACTCCCTTTATGAAAATGTAAAAAGTAAACAAGGCGTTGCTTACTAGTCGTGCGTGTAAATGTGCAATCGTACGTAATCATAAATCATAGTAATCGTGCATTGGTGACGGCAGCGCCGATTGTATAGTGTAAAGAATTTCGAGACGCTGTAAACTACAACAGTACGGTGTTGCCAGCTAAGACCGTTGAACTATCAGCGCTAATATAACCGGTTACGCATACCAAAACATCGCGACGATAGTTTGTTAGCATGCTAGAGGTGGCCGGTTGTGTGGGCTCGGCAACAATCGAACGCTCGTACAGCTTTAGTCAGTCGCTGGCTCGCTAGAAAAATGCCAACAACACAACACGGGAAAAGAAGCAGGCAACGCATAATTGCGGCGTAAACGCATTAAAAATATAAAAACGGTCTGTGAAAATTTACGCCACAAAGCCAATTTCCAAAATCAATGCGAAAGGCGAGGGGAAATGTGCGTGTTTCATATAGAAATGTGCTTGAAAGTGACCTGAAAAATACCAGAAACAAAAGCGAAACGCTGTGCATGAAATATTAATGCCCTTACATACATACATACATACTTACAACAAATCAAAACAAAGTGTAATCAGAAATACTAAGTTAAACATAATGAAGTTAGAAGTTAATGTTTTAAAATTGTGCCTTTAGCTTGCGCTACTTTTTTTTTACATTCGTCAGAATCGCGTACATATACGCTCACACAGACACACACACACACATGCATGCCTATACGTACTTACTTATGTATGTAGGTTATACACATGCAAGGCATAGCGCAAAAAAATACCAAAATAGTCGGCGGTTGACACTGAGAGAGTGAGAGCGTCGCGGTTGTTGTTGTTTTTTTTTTCGTTTTTCGTTTGCCATTTGCTCTGGCAAACAATAAATAAATATGTATGTATGTGATTTGGAAAGCATAACTTATACGTGAATATATATTTGTGTGCGATTAGAAGATTCTCTCACGCTCAGCAACAGAAACAGCGCCCAGCAAGTTTTTAGCGATAGTTGTAGTTCGAACTCGCTCACGTTGGCAACGCGCCGCGCCGTTCCTCAGTGTTGTGCTTACATATTTATTAGTTGTTATTATTTATTTTTTTAAACTTATTTTTTGCGTTTTGTGTGGATGACACTTGTTAGTGTCAGCGCGCATTGTGAGTCACGCGGCGAGAGTGCAAGTAGCATACATACATATATGTATGTACATGTGGGTGTGTGTGTACGTGTGTATGTTTATACTCCATATTAAACGCAAAGCTAAAGGGAAATTTATAACATTTTGTTTGCTTAGCACGTAGCGAACGAACGAAACGTTGCAACGTAACAACAATTAACGTAAACGTTTACGCGACTGCGACGTCACTCAACCGGCATTTGTGATTGTGTTACGTTACGTGCAACGTTCATCGCTTTGTGTGTGTGAGAGAGAGAGAGACAGAGCGATCGAGCGAGCGAACGCGTTGTGATAATAACATGACCACACGCAAAAAGAAGCGTCAGGATGGCAGCAGCAGCGGCGGCGGCGGCTTCATAAAGAAAGTCTCATCACTATTTAATTTGGATTCGGTAAAGAAAAAGTGCTTACCTATTACACCTACAAAAACTAAGTATTTGCATGCGATTACAAATGTATCGAAATAGAATAAATTGAATACGATTAATCAGGCATTGAATCGATCTCGTTGAAGAATACTTTCCTCCACCGATTTATGCAATATTCGTTTTGCGCCGGAAGCTAACAAAGATTTCGGCTGTTTTTCTATAAATGCTCAACGATGATTCCATGGTTTATTTATAAATTTCGCCAGACATTTAGACAGCATCAAAAGTATAACAACGGCAGCAGCAAGAAAATTCTCTAGTCTCAGTGCGTGTTTGTCCTCAATTGTATGTCAAATTTCAGCGTATAAACTTCAACAAATGTCTTTACGCATGCGCAACGGAATTTCTCCCAGTCACACACACACATGCCCATACATAAATGTATGGAAGTGGATGTGAATGTGCCTAAGTAAGCAAGGCAGGCGGCAGTAAATGGGCGTGCATTGTAGAATTTGCAAAATTGACAGCTGCATCTCTGTCTCTCTCCCTTTCTGTCTCTCTTGAATGCCGCCACGCATAATGTCACCTACTTAAATGTGCATGTATCTGTATACACATGTATGTATGTGCGTGTATGTGTAAACAGGGCTCTTTTCTGATGCTGACGTTCCTTCTTCACTCATCTAGTCTCTCTTACTTGCTTTGTCCCACTCACACTCACTCTTCCGCTCACTCGCTCTCTCGCTAGATCGCATAATTTGCTCGAAATAGAACTCACTCGTCTTCACATTTAACCGCTGCCTTGAGCACCACCCAAATGCAAACAACAAATTCAAAAGCTCCATTGGCTCTCCTAACGGTGTTTGCTCGAATAAACATTCGTATTTAACTACAGTGTGCTTTCGATATAACGAATGTATCTACCATGAATATATATATATATATTGTATCCACATCGAAATGGAATATTATGTAGCGATATGAAAAACTTTTAACATATGTTGCACATATATGTACATATATATATGTATATCAGAATGTCCAAATCCATAAACAAAATACAATCTGAAAACTTATTGACTGCTAATTCTTGAATCAAGGCACGTCTGCAAATTTGTATACAATTTGGATTTATTGCGGCCTTTTGTGGTTGCCAGACTGGAGGACAACAATGTTGATATTGAACCACATTTGGGGCACATGCCTCCCATTCGATTCAGGTTCGGGTGGGTGTGCACTGTGCAGGTGTCGATTTTTTTAGATACTCGTCTGTACTATATATATGTATATAAACATACACAATCGGCATTGTTGACATTGCCTACATATATATGTGTGTGTGTAAGCGCATGCAGTTGGCTCAGCGTCAAATCGTCACAGGTTCCAATCAGACAAAGAGTGCGAGCGAAAGAGCGTAGGGCGGGGATGAGGGTGAAAGAGAGAATAGTACGTATAATCCACACCCAAACATTTCGTACTCATTCACATTTGGTGGCAATTTGCCGAGCCATATTTGGTGCCTATGTATATATACATAACATATGTATGTGTATGCATGTCTGTCTGTATGTACATGGCTGCATACGTGTACACTGGTGATCACAATAATAGAAGCGGTTAAATGCAGTTTCAAATATGCATATATTTTCAAATAATTATATTTGTAATGTGCATTGGGGATTAAGCAATATATGCTTAATTTTATGTTAAAATGAAAAATAATTTATGTAAAATTCTATAATTCATGTCATATTCGATAGTTTTTACATCTGGGCTTAATCTGGGCTTTATATGCTAGCTCGAAGCTACCCTACTTGATGCGAATGTTATCAGAATCAGAGATTGACAATGTGTTTTAGTAGATTGCTAAGGTCATGTCTTTTTACCTATTTAGAGTATTCCATTGAAAGGTATTCCAACACTAGACTTTAATTAAGAGTTGTGTAAATATTGTATATAACCTAACAAAACATATTTCCAACAAAGCACTTAAAATTTTACTGCTGGTCGGTCTCAAGTGTAACTATTGTTTTGTTGATGTGTGTATGTTTACTCATGCTACTTTGGCAAGTGGCTGCCTTGTATCTTTTGCTAAATAAAGAAACGGCAATTGCCACATTCTGGAACTGGAACTGGTGCGCGCATTACCTGTGTGTGCGTCTGTGTGTGTGGTAAACCCAACCCCAAACCCAAACCCAAACCAAAGCATAGTCGCAAAGCATATGATTCTCGCTGATAAGATAAGTTTGGCAGCTGATATGAATAGTATGTTGCCCATAATATATATACTTCTGTTCCTATCTATGTAGCCAGTGCTGTGGCCCAACACTAAGACACGATAAAACTAAACCACAACAGTTGGAAATACCTTTGCGGTTGTTGTTGCTGTTGCTGTTGTTGTTTGGGCATTATTATTAACTAACGAAAGCGACCTTCGATGAAACGCCTTTAAAATGTTCCAATTGTGAACCTCTGATGTAATTGCTTACATAAGACTCCTCGGTCCAATATTGGTCGATAGTTTTTGCCCTTAGAATGTCAACTTAATTAAGTTAATCAAATTCATAAGTCCCTGTGAATTTAATCAGTTGTTATTGTTTTGGGTCAGGTAATAGGAATTCTTTTTGCCATTGATCAAAACCGTTCTGCGCGAAGCATGTCAAGTATTTAACATGGAGTTTAACTCCTAGTTTACCTCCTTAAGCAGCATGAAAAGGAAACACTTTATGTGAAGTTGTGCCTGCTAAAGTGTCTGGCAGATCTGCTTACAAGAAGCATGAATAAATGTAATTGTAAGCTTCGGATATACCTTAACAGGAACATAGAAAAGCTAAGCTGCCAATGAATATAGAACGATCAGATGATCAGATTGGAAATCAGAAATGATCTTTAACAGGGGGCACAAATTACAAATATAAGGTTATTCATTGAACTGTCTGCTAAAGTTTGACTGACAGTTAAATGAGTTAACACGAACGTGAGAAATTGTAATTGGGCCAAAGACAACCGGTTAACTTTGACAGCAAAACAAATAAAAACGCAGCAACAATGCATGTCAAATATTTATCGGGCGGATAAACTGTCTAATAAATGAAATGAAAGCTTCCGTTTTTGAATAGAGGGTTGCAGACAGCTTTGCAGTGCATGTGTCCCATTTGGATGTAACACGAGATGTGTCGTTATAGCTCATAAAGCACACACACACACACACACACGCGCGCGAACTCATGCCGACAGAGACCTGACCTACCGCTCTTGTTAACATGCCTGGTTAGAGCATCGCAGGGGAAGGGGGATGGCGGGTAACCGGCAATTTGCTCCAATTTGATGCTGAGCTGTGCGAATTACCCACGTCACGTACGTAGCCTGGCAAACAGTTGACGCGCTGACCCGGCAAATGTCAAAGGTTAATAAGCAATTCGAGTGCCGCGGCATCGCACGTGAGCAGCTTTGCATTCGAGCTGCAATTCTGTATCTTTTTCTTCTTGTTGCCACTGTGGGATATAAGTACTTGCCGCCAGCTTAATGAATTCATTTACACCCAGTTGCTAATCAATTGAACTCGTTTTTCATGCGTGTGTAGGTGTGTGTGTGTGTGTGTGTGTGTGTGTGTGTGTGTGTGTGTGTGTGTGTGTGTGTGTGTGTGTGTGTGTGTGTGCGTGTGTATTGTCATGTTTGTCTAAATGTTGCAATTTTCACTTATTCGAAAGTTGTAATTTATTTATGTAACTCGGCATTCCATCGTTGGGGCTTTATATGCGCATCTTGTGCCTGTTACAAACAGACGTTTCTTTCTTTAGTTTGATTTTGGGTGCGGCACTTAATTTACGTGCATATAAACATATATTGTATTGTTAGTCGTTTCTTTTTCATTTTCCCAAAATCAATTTTATCTTTATATACAGACATATGCATATATATGTATATATACGGCAATGTCTGGCAAGCTAAACTTTCCTGAGTTTTGAAGAAGTTTATCTGATGGGTCGAAAGTGCGCGACTAGGTTGGGCTTTTGGAAGATTCGACCTGGAAGTGTGGGGAAAACGTTTGTATAAAAAAGAAGTCGCCGGTTCAAATTTCCAATTGTATGCTTATTTATTTGCCTATTTCTTCTGTCATTTTACACTAGAAACAAACTGAAATAATAAAAAAAAAAAACCAAAATAAATGATCAAATCAATTGTACCTGAAGTTCAGGCTGTCATTAGTGCCGCTCAATGCCGGGTAATTTCGTCTAGTTTCATTGATATTGCAGATAACAACATGTGGGCGATAACCCTTTCAATCCGATTAGCACCTTTTTTATTTAGTTGCACCTGAAACCAAAGTCCAGCTTACAATTCTGTATTTCAATGGGACTTCGATATACCATATGCTTTCTGTGTCAACTAACCTATTGTTTCGAACAAATATGTGATGATAACATCTATAATTGTTTTGCATTTGTATGCAAGAGTATGAAAACTGAACGTCTTAAGTTTTGGTATTCACAATTGATTGATTGTGATTGTTCCTCAAGTTACTTTGAAGTCAAAGAATGTCTCTTCCTTTATATATATATCTTAAAACTTACTAAAGTTATGCTCTTCTCAAGAGTTTCCAAACTTCCGGTCTTAGGTTCTTTGATCCATATATATATATTATTTCTTATTTTACACATGTTGAAGTTTTCAGCTTAATGCTATCAATTCTCATAGCTGTTAATTTTACAGGGTATCATACTTCTGTCACGTAATGCGTCAAGCTAAAAAGTCAGCTTCTCCGACCACTTCATATAAACATTCTCGATCCGTATCAGCAGACGAGTCCGGCTTGCCAACTTGCTGCCTTTAGACTCGGCTTCGTACACCCTTTTGAGCCCAGTTTTAATCAAACAAACTTAAAAATCACATATTTCAAATATAAAAACTAAACTTGAATATATTCCTTAAACATATTTGCAAATTTATAAAACGTGCAGCTGCAACAACTATTGAAAAGTTTTCCAGTTTCTTGTTGAAGTTGAAAAGTTGCAGAACTTAGATATAAATAATAAAGTTTTTAAGAAACATTTGAAAACCAACCATGATTTATCTCACAATTTTAAGTTTTCTCTCGGTCCAACAATTTTCAGCTACACAAGGCCTCCTCGACGAAGGTAAGCGGCGCCCAACGAAGGCAGCTCAGTGTTTGTCAGTGTTTGTCATTTAATTCAAATGAATATAAGCAAAAGAAATTAAACATAATAAGAATAAAAAAAGCAATAAGAGCTGCTTTATCTGTGTTTGTAATGCGTCCTGTCTTAATCGCATTTGTGTGTGTTTGTCCACATCCGGTGCGGAAATGCAAATGCGCACACATCTGTAAAAACTGTCGCTATCATCTACTTATCAAGCACAAGTCGTTAATTGTACTAGCAATAAATTATAAATTATGCATGCGTAGGAAAATCCATATTAATCATATATATATTATAAATTGATTGTTGCTCGTCATTGGCTCCCGCAGCTTGTGTGTGTGCGTGCGTCCTTTCATCGTTGCCAAATGCAGATCCTAACAACTTGTCTATTGATTCGCACATTTTAGGCTCTTGCTAATGCATCCAACAACTTTTGTCAATCTCTATGCGCAGGTGAATGGCGACGATAGCTGGTATTATGAGGACATACAGCTGGAGCGCGGCAATTCCGGCTTGGGCTTCTCGATTGCCGGCGGCACTGACAATCCCCATATTGGCACCGACACCTCGATATACATCACAAAGCTGATACCGGGCGGTGCCGCAGCTGCCGATGGACGTCTGAGCATTAACGACATCATCGTATCGGTCAACGATGTCTCCGTTGTTGATGTGCCGCATGCCTCCGCTGTCGATGCTCTCAAGAAGGCCGGCAACATCGTGAAGCTGCACGTGAAACGGAAACGTGCTGCAAGTGCAACAGCTGCCGCACCCACAACAGCCGATGTTCAAGACAGCGTCAGCGGAACGGCGGTCTCCGCTTCGGCTTCGGCGTCCGCACCGGCGGGACCAAAGGTGATCGAAATTGATTTGGTCAAGGGCGGCAAAGGTCTGGGCTTCTCAATTGCCGGCGGCATTGGCAATCAGCATATACCAGGCGACAATGGCATCTATGTGACCAAGCTCATGGACGGCGGTGCGGCCCAAGTGGACGGGCGCCTCTCCATTGGCGACAAGCTAATAGCGGTTCGCACCAACGGCGTAAGCATAAATCATGAATTCATTCAGCAACAATAAATAGACTAAAATATTGTTTCTCTCGCACTTACAGAGCGAAAAGAATTTGGAGAATGTCACGCATGAACTGGCTGTGGGCACACTCAAGTCCATCACCGATAAAGTGACACTGATTGTGGGCAAAACGCAGCATTTAACGAGCAGTGCCTCACAGTCGGGCAGTGCACAGCTTGGCCAGCAGTCGCAGGCGGCGCATTCACAGTCGCAAACCCAATTGGCAGCTGCCTCACGGCAGCAGCAGCAGCAACAGCAGCCAGTTAATTCGGAATCTGCAGGTGCGCTTAACAATGTTGGGCAGTCAGTTGTTGATTCAGTCACAGATTCAGTCATCACCAACTCCACTATCACCACAACCACAAGCACAACCACTTCCAATACCAACAACATCACCACCAACACCTCCACATCCAACACTAGCTACGGCACCAATTTAGGCTCAAACAGCAGCCATATAGTGCAACATAATATTGCCACAGTCAGCAGCAGCAGCAACAGCAGCAACAACAACAATCTTAACAACAACAACAACATTAACAGCAGCAACAGCAGCAACAGCAACAGCAACAACAACAGCAGCAGCAACAGCAACAACAGCAAAAGCAACAGCAACTACAATAACAACAGCAACTTAGTAGCAGCTAACGCTAAAGACACAGCTACAGCAGCTGCAGCTGCATCTGCATCTGCATCTGCAGCTACAACACAACCACCACAAGCACCCGCCTCCGCCTCCGTCTCCGCCTCTGCCTCAGCTTTGGCTTTTAACGCTAAGCTAGCAATGCCAATGGCTGCTGCTGGCGGCACAGAGCACAGCCGTTCCCAATCACCCTTGCCAAGGCGTAAGCGAATCATATTTGAACTTCAACTATTCACAACTCGATATTAACATTCTCTTTACATTTCAAATAAGAGCCACACATTCAGCAGCTAAAAGTCCTTTTCCATCTATAAAACTAGCCTCATTCTAGCATACAAGATATAAACACGAAACAACATTGTCTATATGTAAACACATAAGTCTGAATGTACTATATGCATGTGCATATCTGATAGATACTCATTTAGGTTGGCTAAAGACAAAAAAAAACAAAAAAAAACAGACAAACAAACAAACAGGCGTGTTTAAAGGCAATTCCTGAATTTAGACTGGGCTCTCTACTAACTGCTAATCTATTGTTGCTATATCTTATGCTCTCTATCTAACACCTATATATACATATTTATATATACACATATATATACATATATATCTCTGTCTATCTAAATCGTGATTCAATTCAAACTTCGAACCATTCGAGGGTCTTTCTGCAATCTCTACAGATTTGCACGGCTTTTGCTTGCGTGCTTGCTAAGCTGCTCGTATTTCAGTGTTGTTTGTTATCCAGCACTGGTCAACAGTGTTGTTCATTCAATTCCAAACGTACATTTGACCGACTGCAAATGTACCTTAACTTAACATGGCATCTTCTATAATGCATGCATAACTATTTATTATATTTGAACCTTGTCTTGTCTTTTGTGCTTATTATAAGATCATCTATTTCTATATATTTTAATACATCTATATTTATGTATATATATATGTGTCTAGATGTGTGTACTACATACGTACATATGTATATACATTTTGAGGCTGGAAAGCAAACGAACACGATTCACGATTCAATTTTTATTTCTTATTTCACTTCTTCTCTTTCTTATTCCTTTTTCATTAAGTGTCTGTTAGTTATGTCTTTCTTATTCATATATAAAGCGTGCCTTTGTCATTCCGAATTTAACAATTTCTACAGAATTATTATTATTGTACTTTTCATTGTATTTTGACTTTGAGCGCTGCCAAGAATTTTATAATTCATTTAAATTCTTCTTCTACAGACAGCGGCATTCACATAAAAAAACTGGGATTATAGTTTAGGAAAATGTTTCGTATGTCAGCTAAATTATTTCCTTATAACCTCAATTTATTGAATTTTCGTTAAATAGTTCATCAAAACTGATTCACAGTTAGAAACTAAGCTTCAGAGAAATATTCAGTTAAATATCCCAATTACTACAGTTATTTTCAAGGCAATTCTCTCTTATGTTGAAAGATTTCCCAGTGTCAACTTCCAAGTGTTGATTAATTTCTTTGATTTCTAACACCTTTATTTTTCTCGCCTTTCGCTATTCTCTTTTCCGGTTTCTCTACTAAGTTATTTTATACGCTTCTCTTTCTTTTTAATCCACACACCACTCGCAAGAGATTCGTTTTGATTATCTTGTCCTGTGGCTGCTACTCTACAAATTCTCTTAAAATATATATATGTGAACTCGCGACCTCCATTAATTACCCTTACCTTACCTCTCTATTTCATGTCTCTATATATGCACGTGTGTGCATTACTTTGTGTGTATGTGTGTAAACGTTACCGGTTGGTTGTTATTTTTTGATACGAAACGAAAAAACAAAAAAAAACTTACCAAAAAAAAAAAAATTAAATAAAATACCCAAATTGGAAATAAATTTGGAAAATAAATAATATAGAGCCCGGCTCAAGATACGCATCGACAAATGTCCTGGCGGCCGTGCCACCGGGCACACCGCGCGCTGTCAGCACAGAGGATATAACCAGGTGAGTTGTGCCCAAGTTTTGTGCATCCAATCCATTTAAACAACTTTTCCAAACTTTTTGAATTGTCTGCCATTTGACTGAATTGTGAACTTGTGTGTTGTTAATTCCAACAGAGAACCACGCACCATTACCATACAAAAGGGACCACAAGGTCTGGGCTTTAATATAGTCGGCGGCGAGGATGGCCAGGGTATTTATGTATCATTCATTTTGGCCGGCGGTCCGGCGGATCTTGGCTCCGAGCTGAAGCGCGGCGATCAGCTGCTCAGTGTGAACAATGTCAATTTGACGCATGCCACACACGAGGAGGCGGCCCAGGCATTAAAAGTAAGTTGCATCCGTAACCCCAATCCCAAGCAGCCAACATATATATAATTAATCTCTGTCGCAGACATCTGGCGGCGTGGTCACATTGGTTGCACAATATCGGCCAGAGGATTACAATCGATTCGAGGCACGCATCCAGGAGCTGAAGCAACAGGCGGCGCTTAGCGCCGGCGGCTCTGGCACCCTGCTCCGCACCACACAGAAGCGTTCGCTATATGTACGCGCCCTCTTCGACTATGATCCAAATCGCGATGATGGCCTGCCGTCGCGCGGCCTGCCCTTCAAGCACGGTGACATTCTGCATGTTACCAATGCCTCCGACGACGAATGGTGGCAGGCACGACGCGTGCTAGGCGACAATGAGGACGAACAAATCGGTATTGTGCCATCGAAGCGGCGCTGGGAGCGTAAAATGCGTGCACGTGATCGCAGCGTCAAGTTCCAGGGACATGCGGCGGCTAACAACAATCTAGATAAGGTATAAGCATATATGCATTTTCACGAAAGTGAAAAAGTTGCTGAAGCGGCAAAGACATGACAATATAGTTAACGGAGCCAAACTCAAGGAGTTGCTATCAATCTTGATGTAGTTCATAGTAGCGATCGATCCGATCCATTTATGTCCGTTTGTCCATCCGGCTGGAAGCTACAAAATCCATATATATTCTTGTATTACATACTCAGATCGCATTCATTTTCATAAATATTGCGTTTGAAACAAGCTTCTTTTCAAAATGTTGTGTTTAGGTTCTTATCGAATGTAGACTCAGTGAGAAATTGGAGCCTTGTGACCACATTTGGCTGCTCTATATAATCCTATCGAAATTCATATAAATCAGTCTAGGAATACCCGAGTTATTCGAGAATGCATTTAGTTTATATAAATAGATAAGTAAAGATAGCTCGCCGCTTCAGCATGCACTTGTTGTATTCTTAAGTATAATGAATGTGAACTCTCGCTCACTCACAACCCTTCTCTTTCTCTATCTTTCTCTGTTTCTCAGCAATCGACATTGGATCGCAAAAAGAAGAATTTTACATTCTCACGCAAGTTTCCATTCATGAAGAGTCGCGATGAGAAGAACGAAGATGGCAGCGACCAAGAGCGTAAGTAGCAAAGCTCCAGCGCGTGGCATTCAAACAGAATACAAAAACAAAAAACGCGTTAACTACAACAACAAGAACAACAACAGCATCATCAACAACAATAATAATAATGATAATGATAATGTTAATAATCATCAGAACAAGAACTAGAACAAGAACAAGAACAACAAAAGCATCGAACGTCTTGAGCGACAGAGCAACAATTTATTTTGTTAATAATTTGTTAAGCGCTCTCTCACTTCCACTACTTAACTTATGTGTCTCTGTCTCTGTCTCTTTCTCTATCTATCTCACTCTCACTCTGTTGAATGCTTTTCGTGTGGCATCTATGTGTGTGCAACTGCGCGTTGTCTAATTATATAATTACAATAAGTGTCTCCACCTGCCTCTCTCTCTCTCTCGCTCTCTCGCTCTCTCTGTGTGTGTACGTGGGCCGTTGCGTGTGCCACCTGTCGACAGCGTACGCGTAAATGAAAAACTCTTCAGTTTTTGATCAGTGTAACGTCACAAAATAATTCAACTATAATTTATTTTTTAAATATTTAATTTTTAAGCGGAAGCGTTTCATTTTCTTAATATACTTTTATGCATATATGTGTGCTTCAAATTTGTTTTTGATTATGTTTAATAAACAAATTATGAAGTGTATTCTGCAAATTGATTTTGTACCACGAACTACGTACACACTCACACGCAAAACAAATACACATATGTACTTGTCCGCTTATGCCAGTGCCCGGCAGCACTGAGACCATCTAGATATAATTATTATCTTACTTGTATACCCTTGTGGATTGTATTCTCATTTCGCATAGAAATAGATTTAAGTATATATATTCTCGATCAGTTCCAACAGGAGATGTATGTATATATAGATGTTCATCTGTCTGCTTTTCATATTCCATGCAAACTTTTCGCTTAATTCGGAGGTTATCATCACGAAACATTGCAGGAAGTACATAGCTATGTCATAATTTATATGTTATATGAACGATAGGACGAAAATTAGATACTTGTATGGAAATCTTTTTGTTTATTAAGCTATCTTACTACCAAACTTACATATGGCTGCTATAGGAATAGTCGGTGGAATAGAAGGATCTTAAATGGCAAACATTTCTGTTTTCAAAGACATTTATATATTTTCAAGATAATTTTACTGTACTTGACATTTACTTGTCGTCCCATGCTCCTTGCATGCCATTAATATCTATTAGCTATATAGTTCGATTTGGTCGTCAAATACCTTTTGGTGTCGAAAACATGTTTGTTTTTTCAATATATTTCTATCAAAATCTTAAACATATCTGCAAAGCTAATCTGAAACATAATCTGCAAAGCTAAGCTGCACATCAGACTTCTATATCTTATGACAATATTAGGAACAATTGATCGAAATAACTCAACTCTTAGTCTGCAAGGGTATCTAAACTTCGGCGTGCCGAAGCAAGTCGTTCTTCTTTCTATTCGAACTCTTTTTTGTTGCAATTACAAGTAAGTAAAATTGGGCGTTAATACGAATACAAATGCCCTACATTCTTGATTGTGTTTGTTGTTATTTTTGTTTATAAATATTTTAAAATGTTTTTGTCTTGTTTTTCAACAATTATTTCATGCATTTTACGTTTTATTTTGTTTATTTTCATATTTTATTGTGCCGTTCCACACACATATGCGATGGTCCTGTGCGTACTCAAAACAAACCCCCAACTGATTCATTCACACACACACACACACACACACACACACACATATGTACATCCCACACACCCGAACCTATTTGATATTCAATTTTGTTGTGTTTTCTCTAAACGCGTGTGTTGTGTGCTCGGGTGTGTGAATTCTCTGTGATATCTACAGCAAACGGATTTGTAAACAGCAACAGTGAAATCGATGTTAACAATGTTAACAATAATCAAGCAAATGAGCCGCAGCGTAAGTGTGTGTGCCTGTGTGCACGTGTGCACGTGTGTGTGTTATCATACGACGCACACATGTGTATATTGTTACATGTCTTAAAGTATACATATATCTATTTATATATTTTGTGGGATATCAGTTGTTATAAATGTGTACTATATACCTATTCTAAGTATATATATATTTATATATATATATATATTTCTAAATTTATGTCTAACCATTTTGGCATATATGTATGTATGTTATATCTACTCATGTATTGGTTGTGTTTAAGCATAAGTTTGCACACGGTTTATGTTTTACACTCTGGGTTACCTCTAAATCTGCGCCTCTGGCAGTGGGCCTCTCACATATACACACACACACTCACAAATACACCTGTAAACGGGAATAAGCCTATGTACACAGTATTTGAGCTCTACTAACAATGCACACGTACTTATATACACACACACACATATATATATATATATGTATATTTATATGTAATGTTAAGAGCTAGTGTGAATGTAACAAAGTATTCGAGTATGTAATCCCCAACCAGACATCAAGGTGCTTCAGCGTTCGCTACAACCAACAACAGCAACAACAACTCATATCTATGCTCATCAATTCCTTTACATACATACATACATACACAAGTACTCAGGTACTTAGACATATACATATATATGTTATGTATGTTGTGCTGCACCATATACAACAAATTGTTCGTCGTGCTCTGGAACAGCTAAATAACGCTTTTACCTGTCCCACCTATATAGACACAACAACTACTGCCTATAGCTAAATATTGTCTACTGCTGCTCTACAGACAACAGAAAAACCAACAATATAATACTGGAAATAATACTTTATCATCATCAATTTAATTCTCTCTATTTACCTTCTCTGCATTTTTTGTGAAGCGCACGCAACGTGTGTGTAAAAATGTAACTGAAAAACTCTATATTTCTCATCTTTCATAATTACATGCATATATACTACTATATAAAGACTTTTTACTGCTATTCTGTTTTAAACTGACCAAAACGTATATCTTTTTCGATTCTCTTTTTTTATTTTCTCTTCATTTTTCTAGCTTTTATGCTTTGCTACACACAAGACGATGCCAACGCTGAAGGAGGTATGTACTTGACTATAAACTTGATGCTTAACTAGAAGCAAAAACACACACACTCACACACTCACACACTCACACACTTACACTTACACATACACAAGTACACATATATATTAATACATATATCTAGTTATATACACATACAAACTAATTGGATGTTACGTCAAAATCATACATACATACATACATTTGCGTACATCTTACGTGATATTTGTGTACTTGTATTTATTGGCCATACACACACACACACACACACACATACAGTTACATGAACTACACTAACCAACACGTATTGCATTTTCAAACTCAACTCAGTATTCACATTGGCATTTACGCATCTTTAGTTATAAAAAATAAAAACAAATCTAACCTTCAGCTCATTTCACACATTCCAATACGCCGCATACCTAATCTAATCAATTTTAAGTTCGTAATATCTACAACATACATACATACATGCATACATATATACATACATTATTGCATAAGTCGATGCTAACAACTAAATTAGACTATTATCTATAATTTGTGTTTCGTATTTTGGGTTATTCTCAATCATTCTTATTTTACACATTTTTACATTTATATTTATCGTATTCTAAGATCTCTCTCTCGTACATTCACATCTGCACACTTTGTACACGTGAATATACATATTAATCATATACATACATATATTTCAATACTGACTGAATATCTAAATTTCTGGAAAAAGTTTCATTACACTTCTAGCCTTAATTTAAAGAATCTATATTATAAACTTTTTCTATCTGCCAAATATATGGCACAATTTAAGCAAAAACTCAATGAGCCACAAGTAAAAATATATGTATATGCTCGATTATCCGCGCGATGATCAAAAGAACTTTTCACAATTTATACAATTATTTGTTTATCCCATCTATGTCCAAGTGTCGGAGGGAAATATTCTCTCTTGCGAGAGCGTTTAATTTTTCAATTTCTCTTTGCGCGACATTCGTAAACGTTTCAAATATCGTTTGACATTGTTGATACATTGAAATGTGTTGGAATGCTGTGTTTTTTTAACAAACAAACATATCTGTATTACTTCAAAGTATTATATAATATATGAACTTTGTGGACCCGTCTTCTTAGGTACAATGTAATACCCACATACATACATACATACACATGCTTCTCTTGCATATGTAAATAATGATACTTAATTGTGATAATAACTTTTGTTCTTTGTTTTTTTCACTATGTACAATATTATGATGTACTTATATTGTGCATATATTAAACAAATATATACATATACCTATGTTGTGTATCTATCTTAAGAGAAACGATTCGTATGTAAGTTCCATGCCACATGTAAAGACAAACGTACATTCTAACGTCGTAATTAAAACATACCTTCTAGTTGGTCCAATTGAACTCTTAGGATGATGTGTAATTACCTAGTTTCTTGCATATTGTTGTTTATCGTTCAAATTTGTATATTTATAGTAATTTGGTATTATTGAGGATCCGACATGAGATTGTTACCAGAACGTATGCATAAAATGCATACTTCGCCCCTTCTATGTATATTCAACTAGATGTTTCCAGAAAATCTGTCAAAACTCAATTATAAGTGTTTAATTTATGCGCGAGTGTCTTAATGTTTCTTTGTTTTGCTTATTTCAGTATATCATGTATACGTTATACATTAATCGATAACCGATAAACACTTGCCATATATGTTCTAAACTTTTAATATATGTAGATGTGTACATACATGACAACATAAAATATATTGACATACTCGTTGGCTTTCGACCAATTTGCAAACTTTGGCAACACTTTTAGCTTTTAGCTACTCACAACAAAGCTGAAAGTGAATGTTGTGAAATCTATCGAAACTATCGATAGGCATTTAGGCTCCATTGTCGATATGATTCCTTTGAACAGGAATACTGTACCGTAGTTGGATCCATCAGGAGTTGGCATGGTCTGGTACTTGAATCCATGAACAAACCACAATTATACATATGCACATATGAACATATATTTTTGTAAATAATTACATTCCTGTGCGTGTGTGTATGTGTGTGTGCGTGTTATTTGTCAGTTATCGTTGTGTTCATTTAAGTTAACCAATAAGTAAGTGTATACTTATTAAGTACTTACATTTACACTTGCCAACACACTCTTTAGGTCCTGGCGATTTGTATACATACAAGCATAACGTGCTCGTGCGGCACATGTATATGAATGTACGCTAACCTAATGTACTTTAATCTTAATTGTCTTTTCGTTAGCTTTATTCACATTGATGTCAATTTGCATTAATTCCAAAATCTTGAATACGACATCAACACACTCGTACAATAAAATCTACATTTGGGATTTTATTTGAACTTTCTTTCTTTGGCATTATTTCATTTTGTAGCATAGAATACGACTAAATACACTGGCGTCTTGTAAATATTCACCAAATGAGACTTATACGCTTTCTTACATGCGTACATACATATGTATGTCTGCACATGCACCGGCTGCATATGTATGCATGCATGCAGATGTATGCACACTCAAATATCCACATGAATACTCGTAATACTCGTGTGCTGGACAGAGAAGTACGCATAGTACGCGTTTCGCGTAACACATGCCAAACGAGTGTTGGCTTGTATTGGATATTTGTGCAATAATTAAATCAAAGTCAAATCAATTAATTGCTTTAAGGATTGATTGTTATTTTTCTTTAAGTTTTTCTCATCAAGTCTTAGACATACATACATACATATGAATTAAGTACTTATACGTACACTGAACACACTCTCACAACAAACAACAACAACAACAAATAATAATAATTAAAAGATAAACACCAGAGATTCTCTTAAAGATCGTTTAAATATTGCAGGTTAATCGAAATATATACAAATGATTAATTTTGTTTATCTTTTTCTTCTTTTTCTTTAATTAATGATTTCCCCATTTGACTTAACCTAACTTGTGTGTGTGTTACGTTCAACAATTACAACAAAAACAACAACAACAATAAAAAATAAACTCAAAATATATATATTTATATTAATTAAATGCTTCATCTACTTTCCGCTGCCTACTGCTATTTACGACTCCACTACTTCTGTCACTACTCTTCTACAACTCTTCTACTACTACTTCTACTACCACTTCTACTTCTAATACTACTACAACTTCTACTACTACTACTACTACTACTTCTACTACTACTACAACTTCTACTTCTACTACTACAACTTCTACTACTACTACTACTACTATTACTACTTCTACTACTACTACTACTACTACTACTACAACTTCTACTACTACTTCTACTACTACTACTTCTACTTCTACTACTACTACTACTATTTCTACTACTACTACAACTTCTACTACTACTTCTACTACTACAACTTCTACTACTACTACAACTACTACTACTACTTCTACTACTACTACTTCTACTACTACTACAACTTCTACTACTACTCCTACTACTACTACAACTTCTACTACTATTTGTGTTACTTGAACTGTTTACTGTGTGTATTTACTACGACATTGTTATAATTTCGTTACGTTTGATAATTTACATATATACACATATATCTACCTAAAACTTAATATCTCGAAAACAACAACAAACAAATGCCACAAACTACAACAAAAAACCTTTAATAACATATGTTTATGAAAATATTGTCAATATGTTACATATATATACCTGTTTTGTTTAACAAAACTTAATTTTTTGTTTTTGGTTTTTGCAATTGCGTAAAAAAAAAACAAAACAAATATTTGAATCAAACAAACTTTTCAACTGATTGAAAAACCTCTTATGAATACATCAATATATATATATATATATAAATATATTTGTTACAACCATGCGCTCGTTCATGTACTGCGACAACAACAACAACAACTACAACTACAACTACTACTAAATTTATCAACTACCATGCCCGTACATCACCAACCAACCAACCAACCAACCAATCAATCAATCAATCAATCGACCAATCAATCTTTGATATACATATATATGCGTTAATGAGCGCAGGCGAGATTATCTACAGAGTGGAATTACCCGATATGGAGCAGATAACTTTAATCTACTTGGAGAATAATGATGCTGACTATCGTAAGTCGAGCAAATAAGCAACAATTTTTGTTAAAGAACCAAACAAACCATATAAAAATGCAACAACAGCTATAAAGGCCTTCAAATATTACAAACCAAACCAAATCAAAAAAAAAAAACAATTAAACATTAAAGCTTACGTTTCTTGAAACAAAAACAAATTTAGGTTTAAAATCAGAACAATGTCCAGTATATATATATATTTTTGTTCCGTTTTTTTGTTCGGTTTTTTTTTTTAATTTTATTTA
Source organism: Drosophila kanekoi (assembly GCA_037075305.1). Classification (NCBI taxonomy): domain Eukaryota; kingdom Metazoa; phylum Arthropoda; class Insecta; order Diptera; family Drosophilidae; genus Drosophila; species Drosophila kanekoi. Next base: position 5,650,475 of record JBAMCE010000451.1, on the reverse strand, counting down.
TCAAACAAAACGAAACTGCAAGCAATTTTCCTTCTTAAATGCCGGTTACTTGGTTAGTTTCCTAGTCTCTAGCCCTATCTCTCGCACACACACTCTCTCTCTCTCTCTCTCGTTTTCCCTCTCTCTCTCTCGTTTTCCCTCTCTCTCTCTATCTCTCTCTCTCTCTTTTTCTGTAAGTCAATCACTCATTTTCTGCAGCTATACCTTTTTTTATATGCTGAATAATAGCTCTTGCATTTCCTTTTATTATGCCATAGCGAAGGGTTCTCATCTTAGAAATTTCCTAGCTAGTATTATATCAGCATTTGCTTACACACAATCATTTTTTCTTTCTTTTTAGAGGAATGGTTTAGCTTTAATATTTCCCCTTCTTTTTCACCCGAAATGCAACCGCCGATCCAGTCTGATGAGTATTCTAGTGCAAAGTTTTTAATGAACAGTTCAATTTTTGATCATCTGCTTATGCGATCCATATCCGATAAAGCCTCGTTAAATATCACAAGCGCGATGTCCTTTTCATAATTCGATCATGTGTGGAATGCCTTGTATCGTATTCCAATTCCATTTTGCCCAGAACATTACCCCATACCCTGTGTTGGAAATACCTAAATGCACACACTAGTCAACAATTATAATTTATTAGTTTTCCGATTTCATTAGACCACAAGTACAGTTGCTTATTTTGGGCGCTGGAGATGTGCCACTGTCGATAATTTCTATCGAAATTGAAGTGTTCAGTGTGTACCCAACATTTGAATATGCTCGCATATTCACATTTAACGCTTTTCAAGTTAATTTCATAAACGGTTGTACTTTTTATTCCGTAGCTTAGACGAGCCACAATGTTTAGGATTGTAGAGTTTAGTTTCTAGTTCGGTGCGCTTATGCCTGTTCTCTCTTTTGTATATTTTCCTTTTTCGCTAACTCTATTACTTTCATTCCTTTAACTATATATTGAGTCGTTTAATAAGCGAATTTCTTTCTTTTTTTTCTTCATTATAATATATTTGCTTAGTTTTATGATGTGCTTCATTCATTTCACATATATTCTTTTCAAGCAATTTCTGTAGTGGTCACAACCGTAAAGCCGAAACTATCCAACACCGATAGATGTATTGTTATTGTCATTAATCGTTATCGATATCGTACCATTGCACGCACATTTCCACCATTTTGTTTTCTCTCTCTCTCTCTCTCTTTCGATACATTTGTTGCAACACAACCGGAAGTGAACACCTGTATATCGAAAACATCCTCAATAGGAGTAGTAGAGTTAATGAAAGAAAACAACAAGAACTCCCTTTTGCGAATTGATTTGTATGTATGTTTCGATTAATTATTACTTAAGATTAAGGCAACAACAGGGATGTGAACGACGACGACAACGCAAATAGTTCAATATAGTATAATATAATGATGTATTGAAAATTGATATAATTATTGAATTATCGAAAGTTTCTGAAGATAAATAAAAGTCTTGTTTGATTTAAGAAGTCTTCTTCATTTATCGTATACGTCAGTGTATTTTCACGATATCGCAAACCAATTTATCCAGAAAACAAATAAAAGAACCTTTCATGCCCGTTTCCAAATTTACTTTACCTTCACACATTCCCTTCGTTCGTTCCGTCAGACGGTGCATCATCCATCTTATTGGTTTCTGATTATACTCGCATATGTATATTTGCGAACTTTGTTAACGACAATAATTGGCAACATTTCTTTTAATTTACTAATTAATAGTTATATCTTAACATGAATTGCAAATGAATTCCCATGACATGCTGTTACAGAGTGAGTAAACTTTAATAACCAAACTTCAATGTGAATTCGAATCGAAGTACCAAAAACCCCGATCAAATCAACAGCAACAACAACAACAGCAACAACAACAACAACACATCTATATCTTTGTTATATATATGTATAGCTATATTAAAACAGGGATTTATTTTTGAACATAAGTCCACATATATATATATATATATGTTTTGCTTCCCAAAAAGTACACGACATGCGAACCCAATTATCTGTCTAGGCTAAATATATATACATGTATGTGTATAGTATATATAGTATATATATAGTATTAGCACTTAAGTTAAGTAACTACTGAATTTCCATATAAGTCGTCATACATATGTTGTAGAACATATCATTTAGTTTGTTGTTTGCATTGCACTAACATTAACTCTTAATTTCTAACATTCATGTTAATTTTGTTTTGTTCTGGTTTTGGTTTTTGTTTTTGTTCTGTCTGGAGTATCGATATGTTATCGTGTTTGCATCAGTTTTGGTGATTTATAAAACTAATAACATATTCTTTAGCTGTATCTGTATCTGTGTCTTTGTCTGAGTACCGAATGCCGCAGACAATTGGCAAAAAGTTGATGATGAAATTGTATTTGTGTATTTGTCGCTCGTCTAGTTCGTATTTAGCACCTTTCGTAACTCTACCTTTGAACATGAGACAACCCATATGTATATATGTATGTAATGCCACGATTTTCTTTTTATATAGAACTCTTTATCTCTATCTTGTGTATTATTTGTGCCTATGAGCAAAAGCAATTCATTTTTCTCAGGGATTGTTTTTGTTTTTTCTTTCTCACAACTTTTGAGTTGATCAAGCAAAAATATTGTTTGCTTTAATTAACTTTTTTTTTTACATAACGTTGAAATTCGAGAAATACTTCATTTTTCTTCATTTCTTAATTCTGGTTTAGCATAAGCGCTCGTTACATTTACAATCTACTAAGCTAACTATTCGCCTTTAGCTTATATTTGTTTTCTTTCCACCTGAGAGCCGACGTAAACAATAAATTCAATATTATATTAATTAAATGCTTACAACCAAATAATAAGGACACAAGAAAGAAAAAAAAAACATGAAGATCAATTTGAACAACCTTTGCGCTCTATCTATCTCTCTCTCTCTTGATAACTCTCTATCCTTTCACTTTCTTTTTATTTTTGAGCATATTCTGTTCCAAATTGAAAAACCTATTATAGCTTTAAACCCTATTTGAAAGAAGAAAAAAAACTGTTTGATTTCATGAGAAAAAAAGAAGAATAAGAAAGAATGAAATGAAAATATAATCAAAATACTAACCACCCTATCCTAACCTAACCTAACCGCCCAATACCTATTTCCATTCATTCTACATTTTGTTTTTGCACCCGCACAAAACCTAATACCGTTGCCTACTATGCTTACAGCTTCCGAGGAGAACGTGCTGTCCTATGAGGCCGTGCAGCGTTTATCCATTAGCTATACACGTCCCGTTATAATATTGGGACCACTTAAGGATCGTATCAATGACGATTTGATATCTGAATACCCGGACAAATTCGGCTCATGTGTGCCACGTAAGTTTCTACTCCAACAAAATCGTACTTCAATTGAAAGATTTGAATTTGTAATTCTCAACAAGTTAAAGATTCGAGCTTGAGCAATTTGTGTAAATAAATTAAAGTGATCTTTAATATTTATTCGAACCAACTCCCGCCACAGATACCACACGGCCGAAACGCGAATATGAGGTAGATGGTCGGGACTATCATTTTGTGTCATCGCGCGAACAAATGGAGCGTGATATACAGAATCATCTGTTCATCGAAGCTGGCCAATACAATGACAATTTGTATGGCACTTCGGTGGCCAGTGTGCGCGAGGTGGCCGAAAGGGGCAAACACTGCATACTGGATGTTTCGGGCAATGCAATTAAGCGCTTGCAGGTTGCGCAACTCTATCCGGTTGCCGTTTTCATAAAGCCCAAGTCTGTGGACTCTGTGATGTAAGTCTTCAAATATAATGAATGAAACTATATGCAGTTCCATATTAACAATGCACTCGTTGCAGGGAAATGAACCGTCGCATGACCGAGGAGCAGGCGAAGAAAACATATGAGCGTGCTATTAAAATGGAGCAAGAATTCGGCGAATACTTTACGGGTATGTGTTTGCCTTCACGTTTGCTCTGTTGTTGTTTCTTTTAAAGTACAAATTATTGTAACTCGTTGCAGGCGTTGTACAAGGCGATACAATCGAGGAAATATATAGCAAAGTCAAATCAATGATTTGGTCGCAATCGGGACCAACTATTTGGGTACCATCGAAGGAATCTCTATGACCAACAGCCACAACAACATGGACACTGCCGCCTCGAGTACGTTGTCGACCTGTCTCGAGAACTCCAACAACAACAACAACAGCAGCAACAACAACAGCAGCAGCAGCAGCAGCAGGAACAGCAGCAACAACAACAAATCAGCCGCAACAAAAAACGTCACATTGATGCAACAACACAACGACAATGCAAACAACAACAACAGCAACAACATCAACAGCAACAACATCAACAGCAGCAGCAGCTGCAGCAATACGCAGCAGTCAAACCGATGCTGTTCATGATTAGATTGGTTATTGTTTTTTTTTTTTTTTTTGTAAGCAATTAACATTTGCCGGCGCAGTTCAAGATTCTTGGTTATTAGCTCTTAGCGCTCTTGCTGTGAGGTCAAACTGTTCAAACTGATGCGGCGGCTGTTTAGTTTAAGTTAGAACAAAATTGATAAAAACACACACACACACAAACACGTACATACAAACCGAAAGCATATTAATCGTAAGATCTACATAATATGAAGCAGATGAGGAAGATTTGAAAGGAGAACGTTCGTTAAGCGCTAGTGTTGTTTGTTTATGTTGATGTTTATACGAGAGTTATAGCGAGTTAGTTATATTGACGCTAATGATAATATGGTACATTACTATATATACATATGCATATATTGTATATGCAATGTACAATAGGTATATGAAAATCTTTAAGTGCGACAAGCGTCAGCTATATACTACGTTGATGGATAGCAATTGAAATTGAATCAGTTGGCGAATACGACTATATAGGTATATATATATGGGTAAATAGATGATGACGACGACGACGACGACGATAAGTTGGTGCATTTGTTGTTAGATGTATTGTATTTTTTTCCCCACGCGCCTTTGCCTAATGCAACACAAATCACACGATAAGAATCATGCTGCATAAGCACACACACACACACCTACACACACACTGACTCACACACATCTATGTACACAAATACCATGTAGCCTAACTAAAGAAAAGCGTCAGCAACGAGCTATATATTTATATGTATATAGATATATGCGCTATATATATATATATATATGTATATGAAAATGAGTATATAGAGAGGGAGAGAGGGCAATATCACTTCTTTCAATACAAAAAGTCATTTAACTATTTAACATACGATATATATGTATATGTTAGACAGCATTAACTAATTGTGAAAGCGTCGTGTTGATTTCAAGCACATACACATACGCATACTACGATCAATACGACATATACACACCCATATATATTGTATACTTATATATATATAAAAATATATATATATATAGTATATAAATAATATACACCGATACGGTTTAATTTTACAATTGAATATGCAACAACAACATAAATACCTTGTTGGTATTGATATTTTTTTTTTTTTTTGTATTGACAGCAAACAATTAGCTAATGTTCAAAAAACAAACAAATTTATAAATTATAGACAACGCACATAACTGCTTATAACCCATTTATTTTCTACTTTTCTATGTATTTTTTTCTTCTAAGAAATTTAGTAAAATTCAAGTTTAATATTATGATTTTTTTTTGTTTCGTGTGTGTCGCCAACTTTCCAAGATATTGAAAAGAAGATCTATCGAAGAGAAATGTATACGTTGTGCATTTATGTACATAGCTGTATGGCCAATGGAAAGGGAAACATTTGCATATTATTAATAATATATACATATATATATTATATATATACTTTTTTTTTTGTTTCGTATCTGTCCTTTACTTTTGTAATATCAATATTTTGTAAATTATAATACCTTCGATCCCTGCTTTATAAACATTGAACAGTATATGTACGTGCAGACAATGCATACAAAATTCGTTTTCAGATAGTACGCAAAATGCATTGTTGTATTTAATAAACACAAACCTAAGCGAATTATATTAATTTAAATCTAAAAGCGCAGTAAATGTAATAAAAATAAACTACAAAAATACAAAAATACAACACATATTTCATCCAAGCGGTAACAACTTTTTAATCAATTTGCAAGAAAACTTTCAAGAGGAGGTGTGAAAAAGTTACAAAAATATGAAGAGAAAACAAGATTTTGTAAAACTGTAAAGAAAATGTGTAACATTTCCCCACACTCAAACACACACACACGCACACAGAAAGTTAAATTTTGTGAAAATCTAGCGTTAAAGCCACGACTGCGAAAAATGTGAAAGAAACTAAATCTAGGCAAATAGGATATGGCACACTTATTGACGATTCTTATGGCGAATGTATTCCAGATTGGGTATATAGTATATAGTATATAAGACAGCCAAAATGTTATAAGCCTTAGACGAAATAGTTGTGTACCAAACTGAGCGATATGCCCAGAATTCATTCGCTGTGTTTGGGTAACCAAAATTCTGAATTCGATATTTGTCATATATATGGCATATGTGCATGTATGTGGCACACTCATACGTGGCTCTTATGATACAGTTACTTTCATTAATATTAGTGGCCACTGTTTGTGCGCCGAATAGACTCCTTCACTCTCTAAGTATGTACATATTGTACGGATTTTGTCTTTCGATCGATAATCTAATAAATATTCTGCCTACCAAACACCCGCCTTGCAATCTCTTAGTGAAGTACCTCGCGCCTGTGTAAGCTAAATTTAAACGGAAAGACAAATTTAAAGTACATACAACGTACAAAAGAAACGGAATGAAATTGAATGAAAATCGAAAATTGAAAATTGAAAATCGATGGCAAATTTTACACATGCATGGCTGGAAACGTATGTGGGGACATGTTTAAATAGTTGATAGATAAATAACAGAGTGTGTATGTATATCTTATAAGTATATACTATAAACAAATGAAATGAATAGATTTAATAACGATTTACTATGTATGTATCTATCTCATATAGAAGAATTTCACATACTTATGGGGTTTTAAGCCCAAATGTGCGGTAAACGTTCTTTTCTAATAGTGCATAGTATATATATATATATATATATTTCAAAGTCAAGGTAACTGTTCCAAAGCCTTAAATGCAATTTATTAACGCATTTACGAGTATATCCAAGTTACATACACATACATTGCTTATCTATGAAATGCCCTATTTCTAATGATGAAAACAAAAACAAATGACAATTTTTGACGTAGCCTTAGAAAATATATGCAAGAATTTACCAAAAAAAGAAAGAAAAATGAAAAAAACTAAACATTTATTAGATAAATTAAATAATACCATAACACAGAAAACAATACATATTTATAATGTGTATGCAAAAAGAAAAAAAAAAAAACTAATACTGAAAGGCATTTAACGATCCCATTGTTCAAAACAATTTTGTGCTACATCAACATGATGAACAAAACGATGAATATCGTACATTTTGTCAGCGTATACTTAAAATTTTTGTGGAAGCATTTCATCAAAATGGTGCCTTTATCAGTTATTGTTGTCGGTATTAAATGAAAAACAAAAAACGAAGTATAACAAAAAGAAAAAAGAAACCAGATAAAATTACATAAATTTATATAGTTAAGTATAATAATCCGTAATAATCCGTGCAGCACATGCGATTTATTGTAGATTTGAGAATTGAAAATATTCAGTTGCGGGCTGTGATATCTGCTCGAACTTAAACTCTTAAATATCAGCTTAAGGAATTTAGTTCAAATTGATTGAAAAGCTGTTGCTGCTTGATCGTAGCCCCCTATTCAAAATTCATACCTCCTCCAGCACACACACACACACTCACACACCCCCCAGGCCCTTCACCAATTGCTGTGCTCGTAAAGTGAAGTAATCATTTATTGAAATCAACAAATTCATTCAAGTATCATCAAGAGATTTGTTGTTGTCAAGCGTTACAGTTTTTGCTTAAAATCAAAAATATACTCATTCGATTGCTTGTTAAATTTAAATATCTTGTTATATACCAGCACATATATACACATATTACTTATGTTAGTATGTAGTTTACAATCGGTTCGAATGTTTACAAAGTTTGAAAGTTTTTAAACTATCTGCATGCAGATAAAAATCCACTTAGCTAAGATTTCAATTGATATAAATTCAATATCCCAATATCTGTACGGAGCACAAAAGTGTTAATTTCCTCTCGCCTTCAACTGCTTTCTTCTGAGCATAATCCCGATTTCATCTGTATGAGGAACAGTTATATATATATTGTACTGCTCGGTTTTCCGAATGTATAAGGAGAGTCTTCTTAACTCTCAGCCTAAACAGTTGCTTTGCTCCTATAACTTACAGCTCCTATCTAGTTTTTCCCATACTTGTGCTGTATTTTCCTGAGCAGCTATTCAAAAAGTACAGCGAAAGGCAATTTCTTCTCAGAGTAAAAGCCTCTGTTGAGCGGGGTGGGTGGGTGGGTGGTGTGGGGTGTGTGGGGAGGTAACCTCAAGCAATTCGCGGTCGTGGCACAAATGCACTTGTGTACATCCACAAACACATGCACATATGCACACCTACGTTTGTATTTAAATTACATATATACTATACATGTATGCATGTACACACACCTACACAATCACACAGACGCACACACACGTACACACAAATTAGTTATTAAAACAGTTTGTGAACTCTGCATAATGTATTATTATTTAAAAGTTCATCAAAAGATGCGACATTCGTAATAAACAACAAATTCAATACCTAACTTATTTAATAATCTACTAATGACTGTCATACATACATACACGCACACATACTTACATGCATATGTATATGTGTATGTGTGTGTGTGTGTATGTGTACGTGCAACAAGAGCGTACATCATTTGGGACTTAACGCTTGCAGATTTCAGCCCAGCAAATGAGTCGTGACCCATTTTCAGGTTGGTTTTCTAGCTAGACACGAGCACGAAACAGAAATTTAAGCACGCTCCCGACAAGCACGACCCAAAGTGGACACGGTGCACGGCGATGCACACAAACTTAGTTCAATTTTGCGAAATTTTACTTATTAATTGTTTACTTATCCTTTATTTTAAGTATTATTAACAGCTTCTATACAAGTTTATTTATTATTTTATTTATAACAAGACAGAACAGCTATGCTTGGCAGACCGAGGATCAAATACCCTTAAAGACATTTAGAGATAAATGATATATTATTCCAATTCTCTACAATTTTGCTGGCATGAATAGAAAGCAGGTAGAAGAATGGAATAATTGCCGAGCAGAGAAGTTTTCCAAATCAAAACGCATTTTTCGCAAGATTCTTCCCATAGAGCGATATGATGAAATTCTCCGATGTTATTAAGATTTTCCCCATTTGTTAGGAGCTTGGAAAAACAGGTGAAAGTTAAGTTTGGTCAAGATATCTCGCTTGGAAAAAGCTTGGAAAAACTGTTAAGTGGCAAGTTATTTAGAGATTTATTGAAATGCAAAAAGAAAAACACATTTTTCAAACGATTCTTTCTATATAGCTATACATTACATACTTATCCGATATTATAAAGATTTGCTCACGTGTTAAGAGCTAGGAAAGTTTTCAGAAAATCCATCTTTCGACTATTTCTCTCTATATAGCTATAAGATATAGCTGTCCGATGCAAGAAAAATTTTGCCCACATGTTAGAACCATAGAAAAATGGCTAAGTGTAAATTTTGGTAAAGATATCTTGAGTATCGAAAAAGTTGCTTTTTATGTAAGAACAAAGTTGTCGTCCTATGATAGCTATATGATATATTGGTCGGCTGCTGAAAAGACTTTGCCGATATATGGGAAGCATCGCGAAGCAAGTAAATGCCAAGGTTTATCAAGATATCTAGAAAAGCAATAGAAATGCTCAAAAACTCTTTATATGACATATATGCTGCCTATAACTTAATAATGTTAGCTTTACAACTCAGCTGATCAAGAATATATAAGTATATGAACAACAAAGTCACTAGTCTAAGAATATTATATCCGTATTATATAAACGTATGCTGCCTGTGTGTTGCCTTTCGTATCGCTCTGAATCTCGTGCTTTTGGGGTCGAATCGGGAAAAAGTACTCACTTAGCTGGGACTCGCATATCGAAGTAGTGCGTGCAATTGAAGGGAATCTGATACGATCCAATTAGTCTAATTAGCTGGAATGTGCGTTGGCTAATTGGATGGAATGTGGCTACTTGGTCGACCGCAAATAGATATCGAATTGGACGAGCGTTATGAAATAGGAGAAGGCCGTCACCGAAATGATATAGATGAGCCGCCGGTCCAGATGCAGCAGCCCGCACAGCATGGGCTGTCGATATTGCAGCAGCTGCAGCGAGAACTGTTCCAGCTGCAAAGAAGCGCAACAATGTGAGACAAGCAATTGGTTGGAGTAACTGGCATGGAGCACCTCTTGGCTTAGACTACTCCTAGGCGTTTCCAGCATCGGATAGTCGCAGAACTGGCGCACGGTGAGTGCGAGACGCGTCTGCTCCACCTTGATCAGCTCGTTCACCAGGGTGACTATGTAGGTGTCCACATAGAAGCCGAGCGCATAGAGGCCGCTGACCACAATTGGATAGGAGACGTTCGCGAGGGAGTGCGTGGCCAGCATATTGAAAATGGTGAAGAAATTGGTGAGATTGTTGATCAACGTGGTCAGCATCAGACCAAGCAGCTGGAACTGATGCATCCGAAAGCTGCCCACATACAGGGCGTGTATATCTCCGAAACGTGCACGCAACCTGCCAATCCGATTCGAGAGCCGGCCATAATGGTTCATCCACATGGCGCGCCGCAGCGGCTGCGATTGCAGACGCCGCAGCTGGCCAAGAGCGGCACGCAGCTGGAGATGCAGCAGGCGCAGGTATTTGAGCACACTTCCATTAATGTAGTAGAAATAGTCGGCCATATTCTCCGTGTAGTTCCACAGCACGAACGAGTAAATGGCAAACTGTGTGCGAAGCTGCCCGCCAGCGGCGCCGGCCGTCGCAAATATGCCGCACACCTGGGCAATCATCATGATGTTTATCAGCACGAACTTGAAGTACATGAAGAGCTCAAAGCTACGCTTGGGCCATCTGGGACCACGGTAGCTGACGGCGAAAGCCGCTTCCAGGCGAGCCCGCTGCAACGTACAGCCATGATTGATGGCCTTAAAGTGGAACGTGTTGGCCATGTAGGTGACTATAACCGTCGCGTATTTGATGAGCGTATTGGCGAACGATACGTACAGCACCAGCTGCATGCGCCTGTCATCCGCTGCCGTTAGCGCCCGATAATTACAGCCAAAGTAACAGGGCAGCGCGACAATTAGCAGTAGGCTGAGCACATGGCTGTAGCCGATGAGCAGATTCTTCAGCGTCGACCGCATTTGGCGCTGCGGCACATAATCGATTATCACCTGGCCATAGATGTTCGCATAGATGTGGCCGTATCTGTAGAACTTGTACTCGTGTCGCTCCCAGAAGCTACGCCTATCGCACATGCCGCCTACTCAGCTTGTCGCGGTTGCACTGAATGCGACAGCCTGTTTCCTGTTGCCTGTTGCCCTTTGCTGTGGCATGCTTGGGCGCTGGTGCGTGGCGCCTTGCATGTCGATACGACGATACGTTCAATACGCAAGCAGCAACTGACACGCCAGATAATGGTGAAAGGAAGTGGTGAGTGGAGGGAGAGGGAAAATCAAGAGAATATACTTCTTCTTCTTCGGCTTATGGAATACTTTTAAACCGATGTGCCAGATAATCTGATTCAAAGCAGAATTTACATGCAAAATTCACACATTACAATCATTTCTAAAGAATATTCACAAGACAAAGAATGCATATCTTTCCAGGATCAAACTTTATTTCCCCGAGATAGTGCTACTTGGAGTTTAAAACAAAAGATAAAGCTTCGTGTGGCAAATATTTTGTTATATTGAAAAACAATCAAAATCGAAAATAACTAGTTACTCCATATATCCCTCCATTTTATATGTTCAAGAATTATGAATGCGTATACTTAATATTCTAGCAGCTATATAACATGAACTGCAACTGCAGCCGACTTAACAGTCGAATTAATAGCTGCTGCTGCTGCTCAACAGCCGACTTAACAGACGACTGCTAAAAAATTGCGAGTTTACAGCAGTTTAACATTCGTGCCCCTTGCGCTTATGCAATACAATTTTTATCTTGCAAATATTTTGCTAACCTGCTTGCCATTTATTTTCGCCTGGTATTTGAGTTGAATTTTTGTTAAAAGCAAGCCAACCAGGAATTTTGATTATTAAGAGGAAATAAAAGAAATTTACATATTTATTTAACATAAATTTATATTAATTAGGTATTCATATTTCAATATATATCGGACTATATATATTTTTTTTTTGCTTTAAATAGCTATATTTCGATCCTGAAAAGCTATGCCAAGTCCATAAAATCGATTGGAGCTTATCGATTTCGTCAGCCTGAAAGTATCTGAATATATATACCATAAAAGAAAACAAGAAGGAATGCAATAGTCGGGTGTGCCCAACCAGCAGATACCCTGCAAACTCCGATATGGCTCCAATATCAGGCTATAGTTAATCGAGATATTTAAATTGTTACGTGTTTAAAAACCCTTAAGGAGTTTAACTCTATTAAATATTGTATGCTTCATATATTATTCACTTGATCTTAAATTTAAAAAACTTCAGAGTTATATATAAGCAATAAAGATTTTGTTTAGCTTCACATACATTGCAACATATTTGCCAGATTGAGCTGATGAGGAGCTCAGGACTGAAAAGACTTGGCCAATGCGATTATGGAACCAGATGTTTGTAGTATCTAAAAAAAAAACAAGAAGTTAAACATTAAATGCGAAAACCAGCCGAGAGCAAGATCCAGATTTGGAACGCACAGCGGCAAAGGTGTTCAACGAGGGCGAGAAGAATGGCACAGCCATGGTTAGGGCGCGCTGCGATCGCATGATGAAGAGGTACACATACCGCCGATGCTTGGGCAGGCACATATGCCACGGACAGGTGCTCATCACGGTGGCCAATTGAGCGCTCTGCAATAAATGAGATGGATAAAGAGTTTATAGAGACGCCCCCGAATAGGCGAATGGCACTAACGCTCTCCGTGACCAGCGTGCCGCCATAGCAGTAGATGAGCAGCTGGCTGAGGGCGGCGATAGTGTAGCCCACGTAGAGCAGGGTGCCCAGGCCGTTGCCGCCGACGGTCAGCAGATCAATGATGCTGAAGCCGATCACCATGCTCGCGGACACAAAGTGGGCCAGTGTGATGGTCGCATAGCGTTGCCGAAAGAAGTGGGTCAGCTCAAAGATCTTGTTGTGTCGCTCGATCAGCTGCACCAGAGACACCTCGAAGCGTCTGCTGCGCAAGCCGCGTATCTGTGCGAGTCCTGTCGAACAGAGAATCAACAAGAGACGCGGATGAGGAGGAGAAGGTGAAGGAGAAAGAGCAGGAGTAAAAGCTAACGGTGTTAGAGCTCTGATGGTGCTGCCTTTCGGCCTTACCCTTGTACGGCCGGAAGAGCGCACGTGCGTCCGCCTGCAGAAAGTTGAAGAGCGTGGCTATATGAACGCAAAACTCAAAGTAGAAGGCGTCACAGCCGCCAAACATGAAGATGGTGACGTAGCCGGTGTACGCGATGAACATGTACGTGAGCGGAAAGTATGGTGCATGGAGTAGCCAGCGGGGCATGCTGCATCATGGATGGCAAATGGGAACAATTACTGCTCGAGAAGTCCATACCCCACCTAAATCCAACTCACGTCATATTAAAGGGTGTGGTGCTCCAGACAATCGCATCGGTCCGTCCCTGCAGATACAGCAGCAAGGTCAACAGCATTGGCTTTAGATTGTACATGGTGCACGTAAAGAAGCCGGCGGAGAGTGGCCAGAAGTTGAACCGGGCTGCCATCTCGGAATGATGACGCATAAGCTGCTGCTTTTCGGCCGATAGGGGCCTCTTCGGGTACAGCAGCTGGCGCTGATGGGTCAACACGTAAAAGAGATCCTGACGATAGTGGAGCATGAAAAACATTTTCAGCAAAGTGACGGCGGAGGTGCCCGCCGGACAGAACGTCTCCAGAGCCATGGTTATCTCGCCCGCTCGCGCAAACCTGAAGCCCGCGTGCAGCTCGGTTCCCACGCCAATGGCCAGGATCAGAAAATGGACGAGCGCCCGCCACTGAAGCGGTCCGGGCCAGAATCCCATCAGGTTCAGACATAGACGCGGCACGGCGTAAAAATATACCGACAGCGGCTGATTCCTGTACAGGAAATGGAATCCAAAGTTGCCAGCCATATTCCAAACGTTTCTCAAGCGTCGTCGAAGCGAGCTTTCCTTTTTATACGCCCTCCTGACCATTGACCAACCGCTAATTGACTTGTTGTGCAGGCAATTAGCGAAGTTTGGCGACAAACTTTCAAGGCTCAAGCTGCCCGTTCTCACACATTTCTGCAGCCCAGAGCTGAGCACCTGCTCAGCCCGCCGGACGGTCTACTCCTCGCAGTATTATCCAGGTAATGTGCCTATTGCACGTATAGTATTATCAAAAGTGAATAATAAATACATTAAATACATTAATATGCTTATGTATACATAGTTGGATGTTACCCGGCATTGCACGGGTCATCATTCATATTTCCACCCATTTTCCGTCAGTGGAAATTTAAATTTACTTCCACATTTAAACCGAAATTTAACAGAAATTTTTGCAAGTGAGTCTGTGGGGTAATCGAATGATTACCCCAACAATCCATTTCCGCCAATGTTCCACAGTTATTGGCGGAAAAGGAGAATGACATCAATCAGTCAATCAGACGTAGCTCAAGGACTTTGTTCTATTTCGAAATCGATTTGAAATGGATTGGGAAAAATGTAGGCAACAGCGAGAAAATTCTGAATGTTTTTATCGACTATTTCAAGAATTCAGCTAAATAACAAAACATGAATTTATTTAAAAGCCATTGTTTCTTTAAGCTGCTTCTTTTTGTGCAGTTTTTTCTGTTGTCTTTTCAGCTGCTTTTTCTTGAGCCCTATATCCAGCTTCTGCTGCAGCTTTTGCATCTGTTTCTGTTTCCATTTGGGATTTCTGCACAGAATTTGCATGGTTAGCGTGCGGACCGAAAGCAGGGCCAGATTCTCAATGAGGCAATTGATGCGATCCTCTTTGATCAGCTTGACGGATTGCAGATATTTTATTCTGTCAGTTATTGAACTAATATCGTTGTCCTTCTGGTTGCTCTCGCGAATCAGCTCCTTATACTTGGCATCAAGAAACGACTGCGGATCACAACTGCGAACAACCTTCGTGTGGACCGGGATCGAGTCGTCCAGCATATCAACATCGGCGCCAATACCAATTCCAGAGCCAGTGGCTGTCAGACATGTCCGCGAACCGGCACGTAGCCCATTGCGCTCTGCACACATCAGTTGGAAGAGCAGCGATTTGATGGCACCGAGACGGCCCGTGGCCAGATCCTCGAGCGCCTGCCGTGACAGTGTCATGCCCATCTTGCGCAGCACCAACAGATTGAAAGTCTCCCAGTTCTGCAGTTTCAGGGACAGGCTGCTGTGCGAAAAGTAATTGTGTGCCTCCACCAGCTTGTAATCGAGCTTCTTGAACAGCTTCGCCACATTGGCCACATCGCAGAGATCACGACGTGTGCGATTGTCGAGATTGATCTGTTTGATCGTGAGCCAGGCATCCAGCTGCAGCTCCTCCTCGGCGCTCAATATGCGGCTGTTCGACATTCTAATTCGATATTGGATTGTGATTTACCTATCTGAAACGTTTCTTCAATATATCAATTTGCTTGTCTTGGGTGATATACAAAATGTGTGAGAATTAGTTTGAGACAATTTTGATAAATGCTTTCTGACTGCACAGAACCGCGTAGAGTATTATTATGACAGCGAAAACTCGAAATGCCAGCCTACTTCAATTCGTTTTCCTACTGCACATTTCAAGCATTCAGAACTATACGATTTATTGAGCAAGCTAGTCTAATTATTGATTAATAATCAATCATTTTCAGTTAATAATCTTCGTGTGGAACACACGCATCGCCGTCGATTTTGATAGCATGCTGAAGTACTTCTTGGCGCAAGCCCAGTAACAGCCGTGATAAGGTCGTATTTCATCTGATTAGAGAACTATTGGCACTCGAATCACCAAAGTAGTTTATATAATTTATAATTTATTCAATCGTTTGGGCTATTAACAATAATAATTTTCTGTAATCCATAGTTCATGATTCGCACAAACCTTCCGCGCTGAAGTTTCCCTCCCTTCGTTCAAGCTCATTGTTAGCTAAAGTCCAAAGTTGGCAACCCAGTTGTCTATGCTCTGAGGCTGAGATGCTGTCAAAAGTTGTTCATTTCAACTATGTTGTTAAGGTTAATAAGGAGGAATCGCAGCTCGATAGAAGTAATAGAAAGATATTATATAATACCGCCTGCTGGAGAATTCAGCAATTGTGCTGCCCAACTGTGACTGTCATTATGTCAAGTGGCAAATGTTTTGTAGGTGTTAGCTATTTGCGCTGATGCAAGAACTAAATAAACGTATTAAAACCAGAGGGGGCGAAAAGTGAAAACAAAAAGCAACAGTTACATAAACTGCAAAATTGGCCAGCTTCTGATGGGCTCGACTCTGGCTGGCTGACTGGCGAGCGTTTGCCCAGAATTAGGCGAGTATTTTCGCAAATTGAATCAACGCTAATTGAAGGTTCAGAAATTGTTTCATTTTGTGGTTATTACTAAATCGCAGCTAACCGGCAAATGGGGCAGCTGCCGCAACTGGCACTGGCACTGAAACTAGCACCTGACCCCCGCCCGCCGCCCACCGGTTGCAGCAGCAACAGCAGCAACAACAACAACAAGAGTCGCACGCAATCCAATTACAACAAATTGAGGCAAGCCGCGCAGTCAATTGACTACGTCGGATGATGATGACTGGGCATTGTTTTTAATGTGGACTCACCCGGCGGCTCATCAAATTGAAAGCGGGAGGACCGACAATGCCCGATCACGAGATCAAGCCCTTTTTTTTATATTCTTTATATAGTTTCTTGTGTGTGTGTGTGTGTGTGTGTGAGCGCCCTTGACAAACTCGTTATTGGTGATGATAATATTGTGGCTCCAGTGTGGGATATACTTGGCGGGTGCTGTCACCGCAATGCACATGACTATTAGATAAGTTTATTATAGAATAAATACGCGTGCGGGACCTGACTGTGCGCACCCATAAAGAAGTTAAGCAATTCAGCTGTTTAAAGCATAAATTGTTTAATAGAGTTAGACGCGACAATTGGGGGGCTCATATAAAAGTGTCGCGTTTATTAAAACCATATACCCTGCAATTATCAAAAGTTTCTTAAAGTGGGTTGCTGCAGCGTTACGAGCAGCAGAAGGTTTTCATAATGGTATTTACTTAATAAGTCGCAGCGATCTATTTATATACCCTGCAATCAAAAGAAGTGTTAAAAGGGGGTTGCTGCAACAGTTGCAAGTTTTACAGGCAGCAAAAGGTTGCCATAACATGTATATATTTATATGTATTTCCTTTTGATTTGCCCAAAAGCAAACTTTTACTCGATGCAAATTGATTTTTGTCATATACATATCATTGCCTGTTCAACCAAAAGAGGATATCTGCTAGTCGAACCATTTTAAGCAGAAAACATTGGCAGTTATATTTAATTCTCTGGGCCAGTCAGTCTCGCGGTCCTTCAATACGAAAAAAGCTATATAGAAATAAGAGATAAGCACAAGAATTCAAAGAATCGATTTTTTTTTTTATTTTTATGATAGTACGTCAAAGTTTGCCTTTGGGCTCATGAGCATAAAGACATATTTGTGTGTGTGTATGTATGCATCTGTCTAATATACGCATGTATGTGTGTGTGTGTGCTTGTGTGTGTGTGTGTGTGTGTGTGTGTGTATTTATGTTAGATGTGCGTGTTATATAATTTTTGCGAAATATACGCAGTCAGTCGAGTGCAAATGCGGCTCCATAAATTGCCATTTGATGAATAACAATTAAGCAGGCATTTTTAATTGGGAACATTTATTTTTTGTTCTTTTATAATTTGCGAATATTCGGAAAGTCTTAATTGCTGTGCGCTGTGAAATTGAAACAATCGACTGCCGTCGGGCTCGCCGGCTCGTAAATCTTGTATTTGGCCCATAAATACTCAGCGCGCCAGACCTCTTCAAATGGCCTGCCTCACAATTACTCATACGCCGCGTGGGATCGAGCGACCACCTCAGCTGCCTTCACCTACATTGATTCGTGTGCGCCACCTTCAGGTTTTGGTTATCGTCGCCGCTGGCCACCAGCGCCGACCAAACAATTATCAAGAATATATTTATTTTCATTTACTTTTCCTGACCATTCTGCGCAGAGTATTACGCATGCAGCCAGGGCTAAATGCTATCAGATCAGATCAAAGTTTGCGACCAGGTTTATGGCCCCCACACAGCCGATCGAAACGAAAAGCAGTTCAGCTCAGCTCAGTTCTGTGGAGACTCAATACATTTGCCAAAAAGCTCGTAAAAATGGCCAGACAAAAATGCCGACGGACGCATGCGCGATTCACGTGAACCGAGTGCCGAAACTAGTGAACGGCTGGAACGTGAGACGTCGAACGTCGAACGTGGAACGAGGAACGAGGAAGGGGAAACGAACAGCAGCTGACGGTCGGCAATCGATCAATAGAAAAAAATAATTTGCACTTGTTGTCTCTTTTCTATCTATACATGCACTGAGAGAAAAACATTAGTAAAATGCTTGAACAAAATCGTTTAAGGTTTGCAGAAATGGTTAGCCCAAAATCTACAATTAGATATAGCTTCGATGGATGTTTAAACGGTGCAAATTTGAAAAGGGATTGCATATCAGAGCATTTACCTGGTACTTTAATAGAATATACTAGAATTTCTGGCGTTCTTTTCAATTGCCGTAAAGTCGCCCAAATGGTCGAATTGCCTGCGAAAACGATTTCACAGAGGTTGAGCTCATTTCACGGCTAAACGTGAAATTGCAAATCGCAACACTTTTTCGATTTTAGTTGAAATTGAAATGTGGCTCATTCCATTTGGTTCTTGTTGCTTTGTTTTGGTCTCACACTTTTCTCGCCGTGTACAAGTTTGTATGTTAATTGTTCATTAAGCGTTTAAATAAAATTAAGTATTTTTATTTCGAACATTTGTCCAGTCGTCTGGCTGGCTTTATTTGCGTTTATTTTTAGGTTGGCTGACAAACGTTATTCTTGGTGTTTGACTTCCAGATTAATTTGTAATGCAAACGGCGCGTGCACAAAACTGTCAAATTATTATGTTTTGACCTTAAAACAACTGCTGAACCTTGCGAGACGCGATGCAATGCGTTTTTTGTTTTCCTACAAGAGAGAAGCGACAATAAGTTCAAGTGAGAAGCGAAGTTCAGGTCAAATGTCGAAGAACCCTTTTCATTGTTGGAATTCCAAACTTTTGGAGTTGATAATGCATTCATTGTAATGAAGATCGTGGTTGGAATATATTTTCATTGTTCATTCATCGATTGTACAAGGTTTGCGAACTAATTGCCCTTGGAAATGATGAGAGGTAGTCAAAAGATTCTTGGGCCCGGGCCCTATCTTAGGTCTCCGATATATGTATATGTATACTCTATGTAAATATGTTGGCATACACGAGACAATTAAGCAATCAGCGCCAAACCCAAAGTGCGAGAATCTTGAATGGGTAATTAGCACATTGTAGGTCTATCTGTTATTTTCAGACGTCATAAATATAATCAAGAGCCCCACAACGCACCGCCGCCCCATCTGCTGTCCACGTCCGAAGCCGAGCAGCCGACATGTATAAAAGCTGATCAATCGACGCTATAAGTGCGCAGTCCGTCAAGAAAATCGCCATCGTCTCTCGATTCCGCGCGCAGACGACGCAGCATTGTGATTATACAAAGTCGAAACCAAATCGAAGTCAAGTACTCGAAATCCCGCAATATCGTGCTCGTCCAGAACCAGTTAAAACGGACTCGGATTTTCGTTTCGGCCAAAAGTAGATCGTCTAGATCGCAATCAATAACAGCTCGTTGAACTTTATTTCCTACGCGCATGTTACTCAAACAAACTAAAAACAAAACCAAATAAAATTAACTTTGAAATACGCAATTTTTGGCCAATTAACGGTGCGAGATAAGAAATACGAATACGAGCACAGATATCGCACAACTTTATGCAACATGCATTCATCGTAAGTGGGAATGCTTCTAAACACACACACACATACACAGAAACACACATACACATTCATACATCAGCAGCTGCATCCTATTCAAGGACTTTTAAAAGCATGTTTGTTGCACACATTTACAAATTAAAATGACAATTAATAGCTCAGGATTCTGAAAGTAATTACCTGCAATTGTTTATATATATTGTAGTCAACCGATTAGACCTTATACTAAAAGACTTAAGAGTTTCACTTAAAACTAACATTTTGCCTAAGTTTTAGAAAATCGCCAACCAAGAAAACATATTCTTAGTTTCAAAATACAAAGTTCTGCTTTTTTAAAGTAAAAATAAGTTTTCATCTCTCATCATTTTTACTAATTCAGAGAATTATATCTTCTACAACAAGCAAATGTTCTGAGGAATGAAAGTTGTTCAACGATTTTCTAAAATGTAGTAGTAAAAGTTTCTTTTAAGTGTATATATTATTTGTAATTTCTTGAATCTCAAACTCGAATAGCTTAATAAACAAATCAATCTTGGGATTCTGATAATCTATAAAATGTAAGGGAAAAGCGAGATAAACGATCTATTATCAGTAAGAACGCGTAGATCTCAGTTACTTTTATATTAACTAATCCATTCTCCTAGAAAAAATTAGAATAATTCAGTTCATACAAAAAATGTCACTAGAAAGAAAAAGGAATACTCCCTGACTAGTTGATAATCATAATCGTATAACACGTACATACAAATATACATCATAAATATGTTCAAGCTTGAGCGATTCATCACTTTTTTTTCATCAAAGAACTGAATTCAATTTCCGAGTAATTCGCAGATTTACGCCAAACAGAATCATTCCCAGCTAGATAATCATACGGAATCATATAATCAGACCTTAATAGAGAGCACTCGTTCGCAGTTATATCTAGCCAACGGAGCACCTCTAGTTATATGCCAGCACATAGATTCCCACATTCATACGTACATATATATCCGCACGTAGGGAAACGGTAGTCATGCAAATAGAGCTAGAGATGAGAGCCAACGAGCACATACACACAAGACTATGTATGTATGTATATCCGACATCAGCCGATAGCAATGACGTTGCATATCGCAAAAAGTTGACGTTCTGTTGTTATCTATGCCGGCATCGGATTTAGAGATGAGCGCGTGCTGTAAAAACAGATATCGTGTAATAAATTGAATTTACAGTTATTCAAAACAAAATACAGAGCACAACACAGAATACATTTTGATTCCTTCGTTGCTTTCTCGTGGAATAGCATACTTTCATGAGCCCACGGAAAGAAATGGAGTTGTGAAAAGTTGTTGACAATGTAGATCAAACTCCTAGGCAATGCCATCCCAAAATGTATGCTAAATAAAAGTGCTCTCTTCAAAATGTAGAAAACAGGTATCTGAAATACATGCTATAATTGAATACTTATCAACAGCTCGTACAGAATTTGATGATCGTAAATCAAAATAGCGTAATCGTAACGTAAACGTATCGTATACGACACGTGCGCACCTCTAAGCGCAACCGGGACTTTTGCCGTTTCTCGATCATGCAGCAGCAAGAAGAAGAAGACGAGCAAGCGAGCAGAGGAGCGCATGCGCTGGCCGTCAGCGCGTAGCAAGCAGCGACAGCGGCAGCGGCAGAGACGATGGCGGCGACGGCAACGGCGACGGTGGGTTGTAGGCGCGTTGCGACCTCTGCCTCAGTCGCTGCTGCTGCGTTGACGACATCAACAGCATTTGCTTTTGTTTTTGTGCTTTTTTTATATTTTTATTGAATCTTGTTGTTGTTGTTGTTGTTGTTGGTGCTGCTGCTGCTGCTGCGTCCGCCGGCTGTCTGCTCAGTTTGTTGTAAGTAGTAGCAGTAATAACAAATTGTTGCTGCGGTCGTTTGGGTTTTAGTTTGTCGTTATAAATTGAGTTGGAATAACGCATTCCAGCTTAGTCGTGTTCCAGTAACGTTTACGCGCGCAGCAAATATTAACTCAAGCATTCCAATAAGAGTTCCTTACGAACCAAACGAAAGTAGCAAAAAAAAATAACAACATTAACAATATTATAGAAAAAAGGCAACAGTAAAAAAATAGACAGGTGCGCAGATAACTTAACGAGTGCATTGAAATCGTCGGACAAAGCTAACTGTTTACTTTCATTTACTTTCACTTTCATTCACACCCACACACACACACACACACCCCACACACACACTCGCACACTCACTATCCCAAATCCTGCCTGGCTCCCCACATTAAACCCCCCAGTATGTCCTCTAGAATTCTGGAAGACTCGCCCAATGCGCGCATCAACAAGACCATTCTGGACCGTTATCTGACCCTGCCGCTAGAGGAGAACATTGTCCAGGCCACCTATGTGTGGATCGACGGCACCGGCGAGGATCTGCGCTGCAAGGATCGCACACTCGACTTTATACCATCTAGCCCAAAGGGTAAGCACATACGAAAAATAGAGAAAAGAACAAAAACAATTTGATTCCCACGCAAGCTGCGACCTAGACACTCGCACTGGCACCGTGGTCTCGCACCCGGACCTGGCCTCGCTCTCGGGCTAATCTAATCATCTGCCAAGTGGCTTAACATAGTTTTCTACTGGCAGCTCTGAGTGCCTGTCAGCATGTCAGCCCGTCAGCCCGTCTGACCAGTCTGTCTGATTTATATCAGTTGCACTACTCTTCTCCAGGGACTGCTTCGCAGAGATTAACGGCTAAGCCATGTATAGAGAGACTGCGTGAAACGAACAGCAACAACAACACAAACCTAAGAGTGCGGGGTTATTTCGTTTCCAATAAGAAATGGGGTCTCCAAGTATATATACTTTCTTAACTTCTTGCTGAAAAAGGAAAAGAAAACTAACTATATACCAAATATGGATATAGATACTATTTATCAAATATAGATATAGATACTATATACCAAATATAGACAATGATCCTATGTATCTACCATATAACACTTCCTCAGGATCAAAACTCGTAAAACCTTCATATCCATATCTATATCTATCTACCTATCTATCTAAACAATATGGATATATGGATATATCTACGATATATCTAATATATATCACTTCCGCAGGATAAGATCTGATAAAGCCGCTCTATCCATATCCATATCTACGTCTATCTGTCTAAACAAGAGCAATACCCAATTAGCTAAGCTGCACTTCCAGAATAGTCGAAACTTTGACCTTTGGCCTGGCACGAGCCCAACGTCTGGGGTAACAGTTCGGCTCGGAAGTTGGCGCACAAACGTTTATTGTGCCACAGTTTATAGGCGTTGAATTTTGAGTACAGACTTTTTGATAGTGCGATTCCGTTCATAAAGGCGTACAACTTAAAAGGGGTTTCACGCTGATAATTGATTACGCTTTAATGTGTTTGCCGAGCAGTCACAATTATATTAGTTTTTATAGTATATGACCGCAATTAGACACTGCGCGTGTCCGTCGACTAAAGATCGGGTTTTCAACAATAAAAAAAACCCAATTTGAGCAGATTTTCATGTGCCGGATAACGTGACGTATGCGTAATGTGCACTAGAACTCATTGCTTCAATGCAAACTTGCTATGATCTATTAATATATAATGTACATATATGTATATATATATATTATAATGTACGATTTTGTAGAATACCTGTATATTATATGTCTAAATATAGTTTAAAGACAGGTTAAGCACTTGTAATTCAACAAAAGCGCAACAAATATGTGCAAATCATTTTAACTCGGAAGTGCAGCAACAATTAAATACAAAATGCAACAACAGCAACAACAGCAACAACAACAACAACAACAACAACAACAACAATAATAATACGAGAGAATTGATTAAATACTTTTAGTTCCTTCTTTGGACTCTTGCGACATATTTAACAAATCTTTTAATACTTTGTTTAATGACTTTGTTTATTTTTTGGTGCCTTATGCCCAATGTCTTAATAGTTAATTAATTACTTTTCTGTTTTTTTTTTTGTTTTTGTGTTATATATATTTTTTGTTTTGTGTGCTCATTATTAATCGGGCACAGCAGAAGACTAAATTGTGCACAATTACTAATTAAGAATCTCTGCTGATAACTGTGTCTATGCAGGCCGCGTACATATGTGTGCATAGATAAATATGTATATATACTTTGTATATACTTTGAGCTACAGATGCAGACAGATAGGTGTGAAATGTGCCAACACGTTTCCATACAGTTTGCACCGCGTAAAGCACAGGCGACATCTGGCAGCTGGCGTATGCGGCGTATGCGTAATATTGTTGCCCACAGCACACGCCGGCGACGCGTGCCTGAATCTGGCTGGGAACAGAGCAGCAGCACGGTCCGTGTGGGCGTCATCCATATGCATATATATGCTGAACTTGAAAGTACATATGTATATAACAAAGCGATTGTCAAGCGATTTGGCGGCGATTTGGCGGCGATTTGCGTGGCCAGTTCCAATTTCTAAGCAATTACCCAAGTAATTGCAATGCGCAAATTCAACGAGCGCCGCAATTGAGGCAAATGATACTCATTAATTATGGATATGCACTTGGTTTCAAATGGCATTAAAGAGTCCGATTTGCATATCGAATGGTAATAGCCACAAATTGGCCACAAATGCATAACAAATCCAAAATTGGCCAATTTGGCTCATCCTTGGTGCCCGGCCCGGCGCCAGCCCTTGACAACAATTCCACTTGAGGCTGTTCAACTAGAGTCTATGGGGTCTATATGGCACCTGGCACGCGGCGATATCACAGCTGCGGCTGGGTGGTGGGGCCAGGCGGGGGGCAGCTGGCCAAGGGGGCTTGGAGCAAGCGTGAGGCACGAGATTGTAAACGAAAACGCTTGCCCAAGGTAACAGCTGACGCTCTGACAGCTCTACAGCTACGGCAGTCGGCTCTAATAATAGAACTTTTTCTATTACCAACTTTAATAACACATTTTAGCCCGCGCCCGCGTCCCCTTGGCCCCCGCCGCCCTCTCTTTGACTTAATTATTATGTTTTTTGCGTTTTTTGTTTTGTTAATAAAGAAATTCGCCAAGCTAGAAACAAGCTAAAAAAGAGAGAGAGAGAGAGAGAGAGATGAGCGCGTGCCACGAGCGGCATGATTTCAAAGTAATTTCTCTGCTTGTTCAATATGAATAAAAATTAAACAAAGGACATATTAAGAATATTAATAATAATGATAAAAACAGTAAAATAATAACAATAATAACATTAGTTAATATTATAATAGGTTCAATGTAAGCAACAATTACAATGCATAAATAAATTAAGGCAAATATTTATGCATAGAATTGTGTCTTAAATATCGTTAACTAAAACGAGTTGCTAAAAATGTAATAAATAATATATATGTATATAATTTATAAATAATTATTAATCAAAAGAGAACAACAACAACAAGAGACAATTGACAAATGTTTGAACCTTTGTTGTCTGCTCCAAGCTATAAAATCGGACAGAATATATACATTGACTTCTAAGAAAAGCATTATCTGACCTCATTTTGATTTCTCTAGAATAATCAACAATTATTTAGTTAAGCATTTTTATAGACAAGCCCAGCGACAAGCTGCCCGTCCAATGTGGGCGTTGTTCCGATCTCCGACTACGTCGGCCAATCTCTAACTTCATAGATGTAGCAATAGCAATTCGCAACTCACAGGACGTTCAGTTTTCTGGCACGAACACGAGTTGTGTCGTGCTTGATGCTAGTCGCGTCACGAGACACGCAACCAGCGCTGGCAGACCGGCAACGAGTGGATCGGATCATCAAGTAGCTCAGCTGGGGACGATTAAAATGCAACGCAAGTTTTCCGGCAGTTGTTGTTTGGCAGGTTCACGACAGACAATGCTGATGTACAGGGTTGGGTCGACTTGTTGTCGTTGTTGTTGTCGTTGTTGTTGTTGTGGTTGTGAAATTTAATGCACAAGTGCGCAATAACTAATTTGAGTTGCATTTTTATAATAGAACATGATGATGTACAATGTAATATATATATATATAATAATATATAAGAATATACATATAAGAAATGACAGTAATATGTGGATTTAAGGCTTTTACGAGACAGGAAATGGCACTTATTGTCTCTGTTGCTGTTGTTGTTGTTATTGTTGTTGGCAGGCGTGAAAGTGGCGCAAGTGCAGCTGAAAACGGAAACCAATTAACACTAATTAATTAGAGTATCGCATTTCGAGTGCAAATTGACATACGAGGCCATTTCGTTGACCGCACACAGTTCCATAGATCGAGCACAATGATTTAATACCCACATCGCCTTTAATTGACGTTTTAGAATTGCCCGTTTGGAATTACGATGGCAGCTCTTGCTACCAGGCGGAGGGCAGCAACTCGGACACCTATCTGTATCCGGTGGCCATCTACAAGGATCCCTTCCGTCGTGGCAACAACATCTTGGTCATGTGCGATACGTACAAGTTCGATGGCACACCGACGGCCACCAACAAGCGCAAGTCGTGCCTGGAGGTGGTGAACAAGTGCATCGAGGAGGAGCCTTGGTTTGGCATCGAGCAGGAGTACACGTTCCTTGACTTCGATGGCTATCCACTTGGCTGGCCCAAGAACGGTTTCCCCGGACCACAGGGTCCCTACTATTGCGGCGTGGGTGCCAATAAGGTGAGTCGACTATTTGGATGAATCGAGATTATGGGATCAACTAATCCGATGCCAATTGCCAGGTCTATGCACGCGACATTGTCGATGCCCATTACCGTGCCTGTCTCTATGCTGGCGTCAAGGTGTCCGGCACCAATGCGGAGGTGATGCCCGCCCAGTGGGAATTTCAGGTGGGCCCCTGCCTAGGCATTTCGATTGGCGACGATCTGTGGATGTCGCGATTCCTCTTGCATCGCATCTCCGAGGAGTTTGGCGTAAGTTATTGTCCCCTTAGCAAAAAGCTCAGAGCCTCTAGCAAACCCATTCGATGCAGATTGTGGCCACTCTGGACCCCAAGCCGATGCCGGGTGACTGGAATGGTGCGGGCGCCCACACCAATGTGTCCACAAAGGTGATGCGCGAGGACGGCGGCATTCGGGAAATCGAGAAGGCCGTCGCCAAGCTATCCAAGTGCCATGACCGCCACATTCGCGCCTACGATCCCAAACAGGGCCAGGACAATGCACGCCGGCTGACCGGCAAGCACGAGACGAGCTCGATCACCGATTTCAGCGCCGGCGTCGCCAATCGCGGCTGCAGCATACGCATACCACGCGGCGTTAACGACGACGGCAAGGGCTACTTCGAGGATCGACGCCCCAGCTCCAATTGCGATCCGTATTCGGTTGTGGAGGCCATTCTGCGCACCATCTGCTTGGACGAGTAGGTCACCAACCGCATCTGCATCTGCATCTCCAAATCTAGCGCAGCTTGATGCTGTTCACCAGACCCGGACCCGCCGCAATCCCAGGCGGAGTAAGCATAGACGTAGCCATACACAATCAAAACATATACTATACAATGTGTACCCAACGTAGTTTTTTTTTTTTTTTTTTGTATTGTTCGGTCGAGTTCTAAACGAGACCCTTTAAGCAGATGTTAAAGATATATATATATATAAAGAGCTTTTTTTTTGTTGTTGAACATTGTTGTTAGGTTATAGAGATTAACGGAACACGTTGAAGAAGTAGGTTTAAAGCGATCGATTGATGCCCCCATCGAAGGGCCAACACAACAACATTACCAAGTACACCACCCACCACCCACCACCCACCCACCAAACCCCACCAAGCTGAACATGATGAACCGAGAACCGATGGGTAGCGAAACAGAGAGAGGACAACGTTCCGGCTACCGGAGGGAAGCATAACTATTAATGATATTATTTTAACATTAATTAATTACCTAAACTATCAATACCTATATATACGCATACAAACATACGTACATACATACATATACTCCTTAGTTAAGTAAATGCACGAAAAAAATTCAATTGTTGGCATTTTATTATTGAAGCATCGAACAACTGGAAAGGGGCTTTTCTATAAACTTTCGCATCGATATTGAACAGAAAAGTTGCCTTTCGATTCGGTTCGAAAAAGTTTTCAGCTGAGTATCTAATATTTTGTTTAAACATTTACGAAATGTTCTTTGAGTTATATACTCTTGGCTTGAGAGAATTACGTCTGGATATTGATACCTGATTTAAGTTGGATCAAGCTAGAGAATCTGCTCAGTTCTGGCCATTTTATGCGGGCTGAAGAATTCTTGGTTCTAGCCAGTTTTTCAATGTGGCATGAATCGAAATTCCAAAAAAAGAGCACGAAAAACCCGGAAGTTTTGGTAAGGTTGTTCGAGTAAGGTAAGGTATTCGAGGTATTGAATACCAGGAACTAGGAATCCAGTCGGTTTTGGTTTCGATTCGAATCCAACCAGATCTCTTCAGGATTTGGTTCTGGCTTTGTTATATATATTTTGAAAATCCTTTATAGATACATATAGAGTTTCTTACAATTGCATAAACAAATGCAGGCATGATATTATCTAACATCTAACAAAGATGTATCCTGGAGCCAAACTTATTTGTGCTTTGATCCTCAATTTCTGCCTAAACTTCTACTTTTCGTGAATAGATTTGTCTTCTTTTTGGAAAATCGACTTGGTTTATTGTAAACCATTTTGTAAAGTTTCAAATGCGACATGATTTGGTTTCAAGCCAGTTTGCAGCCTTGTTTGAAGCTCAATTATATCCGCAAAAATATCAATTGGCTGTAAACGAGAATCAGTTAATAAATAACATGTAATTTGATTGAATTTTGATTTTTCTACCATTTTATTTACTCGTTTTTATATATATATTTTCTTGTGATTTATACTAAATTGTATACGAATCTTTTGTTGTCTGTTGTTTCAATTCACAATATATATATATGTATATTGTTTGTTATTGTTATTTTTATTTATATTTTTATTTGCTGGCCTCAGCCTTGTAAATTGTGTATTACGAAGTGTTTGCATTTGTTGTTTTAACAACGGTCCACAAAATGTTTGATTAGTTATAGTTTATAGCATGCCATAGAGGCATCTATGCACGTAATATGTATGTATACGAGTACTAAGTGTCTTTAACTTTATTCGCTTCGTTCTTTTTTCTGCTTTTTTTTTGATTTTTATAAATTTTTCGAACAATTACAACACAATATTTCAATAGTTTCTACTACAAATGTAAGTATCATCATGTTCTCTTGTATACCTAAACAAACACTTTCGGTATTTTAAATTGTTTTCTTAAATATAGCATTTTTTTTCTTTCAGTGTATTGTGTGTGTGTTTGTGAACATGTGTTTCAAGTAACAATAAACAAAACAAAAAGTAATCAATTAAATAAAAAACTCAAGTAAAATAAATCAATTTCGGTCTGAACAAGTAAGTTGTATAAATGGAAGCTGAATCATTCATATATAGTATTGTATTACATTAAGTGTATATATATGTATATATATATGTATTTTCAGATACCTTATGTATGCATATGTGTGCATGTATTTGTGCCCGCGAATTTGCATATCGAGACAGCAGCAACAAACAAATTATCTACCGCTGCCAACTGATCAACGAACCGGCAAGCCGCAAGCCCCAAGCCCCACTCCTACGTGATTTGCATTCGCAATTTGATAAGCAATTTATCAAAGTGCGCAGCACAACACGTTACGAGTTCGGCCGAGAAGTCAGGTCAGTTAGTCAGCTGATTGATTTTGTAATTAGCAGCAATTCACATTTCGACTAGGGATATAAACATTTGCACAGAGGCTGCAAATTAGGCGTCACTTTCAAATGTTGGCTGTCAAACATGTTAACAGACAGTTTAGCTGCCTTGTAAATATTTGCAATGCACAGTGTGGCTCAACGTCAAACCAACTGTTGTCTGACAGTTATATATCAAATATTTATAATTTATCGCCGGCGCTGCCAACTGCATGTTGACAACAACCTGTCAACTTAGCATGGGCCTTGACAAGCATAACATAACAAATCATGCCCCGATGCAAATCTATTCAAATACATGCAAACACGTACACACATACATATGGTAATAAGTGCTTTAAAGATATGTTTGTCCATTATTTATGCTTCTTTTGGTATTTGTTTGTGAGCTTAGCTTTCGTGTTTTCTTGTTGTAAATTCCTTGTGTCAATGCGGTTTGAGTAAAAGCAAAAGCTGAACTTAATTAAGAAACATTTAGTGCGTAAAATTAGCAAATCGTACACATAAAAGGCAATGTACGATTGTAATTAATAATTGTGCGCATTAACTTCTAAACATTCAACTAATACGTTAAGTTTCTGTCGAGATTTAATTGTAGAGACATACTTAATAATACATTTATTAACATGTTGCCCGTTTAGAGAGAGAAGAAGAAGCAGAGAGCGCAGGAAAGAGCAGGAACTACATATATGTGGAAACGTCTTGTGGAAACGGGAATGTGCACTTCGAAAGAAGTCTGAAGCAAATGCAAATGGAATTTGTAAGTGTGAACAGTGTCCACTAATTAAAACATTTAATACTGACACATTGTGCAGCACTGGAAAAGCAACATGATTGCAATGTTTTCCACACTACAAACAAGGAACTGAACTTACATTTTAAGTTCTTAAATTTGTATATAGCTGTTACAGAATTTACAGAGTATTTGCTCTTCAAGTTTTTGAACAACATTTCGGACTCCTTTTTCACTCAAAATAAGCAAGTGAAATTGTTTTTTGGCACCTTAAATTGTTAACTTTTCGAAAACTGATGAGAGATCTATTGAAGGAAGTCCCTGCTGATTGGATTAAAAAAAAAACATGAAAGTTTTGTGATTTCAGAGAAAATCTGTGAGTCGGCAGAACATCTTAATAAATGTATATATATATGTATGTATGTGGATGCATACTGAATTAAGATTTGTGACACTTTATTCACTTAGTTGCTAAATATTTATGTGGGTATGTATACGGTCTTGTCATGAAGCGCAAAGCAAAGGATATTGAATAACGGAAGCGCGTTGCTGCATTAGAATACATTCGGTAGATATTACATACGATATATGACTTCAGTGATAACAAAATCAAAGTAAAAACACATTAAAAAAGGCTAAAACAATGCTTAGAAACTAGTAAAAAAAAAATAAGAAGGAATTTAATTGAATTAATTATTGCACTTGGAAAACAGCTCAAACTTAAATACACATTTATAATAATTCTTATCTCTTTTCTTTCGCTTTTTCAGTTTTCTTTCTTTCTTTAGGGTTTTCGCAGCTGCCCAAAATAGTTGGATCGCAGATCCATTCAAGGGGCAGCTGTGCGTAAGTAATTGATGCACTGTATACATATATCAATATATCAATATCAATGTAAATTGTGTAAATACATATGTCTTGTGTATGCATATGGTATATGTACGTGTGTCTGTGTCTGTGTGTGTGTGTATCAACTACCAATGTAGTTCATGGGATTAACCGAATATCGTATTTGGAATATCGTAAGTTATGGGAGTTTTGCAATACATTGCTTTATCTCGAGGTTCTGGTTCGCACTAACTATTTGAAATAGTTTCTAGTTTTTAGTTTATAGATTTTTTTTTTGTTTGAAATAACATTTTGGCAACGCTTGTTACATGTTTGAACATTATTAAAAACGCTTTCTTCGGATGATGATTTTCGCACTTCGTTATCGTAAAAGTTTATCAACTTGTTGTTTAGGTATGTATGTTTAATATATATATATATATATGTATATGTATCGTGTATATATGGTACTATAGAATACGTTTGTATTTGTATTGTTTGTTGTTGTGCATACATACAATAATTAAAATAATTATGTTCAACTTAGTTAACTACACGATGAGGAGTTACAAATTCGTTTCGGACATGTGTGTCTGTGTGTGAGTGTGTGTGTATGTGTGTGACAATGTTTACAAAATATCATTCTACACGTTAATAGACTTTAAGAGGTAAACAATATAAAATACAAATAAACAAAAAAACTAGTTCGACAGTTTCGCGTTTACTTGTTCTAAACTTGGTTAAAACTCACATATTTTTATCGTTTTTCGTTTTTAGCTTTCTTTTCTCTCAATTTAAAACTTACATTAAAAGTGTTGGGTACATAAAATCCTTCAAATTTGATTTTAATAATGTTTGCACATATATATATATACATATGTATGTGTGTATATATGTGTATATAGATGCAATACTTGTAAGAGAAATAAATTTAGCAGCTGTTTCGTATATATATATATATATGTGTGTGTGTGTGTGCATATATATGTACTTAGTGAACGCCCGTTAAACGATGTGACGAAGAAAAAAAAAAACTATACATATCAATAAATAAATATTAGCGGTATTTGTTTGTTGTTTAACATAACAACAATATACTTAGGTAAATACATACAATGAAGTAGAAAAAAAAATTATAATAATGACAATTATAATTAATAATAATCGTTTAACACATAGGTAATATTATATTATAAATAGGTAATATTCTTTAATTGAATTTCAGCTAATTATACATTTATTGACACGCCCCAAGGATACCCATCGACGCACCACAGCCGACTTTGTGACCCGAGCATACATAGCTAGTTATGTATGTATATGCTGCTGATAAACACATACATACATATATATATATAAGGATTGAAATAGTTGTCTATCATCATCGTCTGTATATATATATGTGTGCATATATGTTGATATAATTGCATGCAATTATTATATCCGTACCGTGTGCCGCCTTCTGCTCTGAATATTATGTGGACAGCTCCGTGCTCCCGCGCCGCACCATGTTGAGGTCGCTGAAATCGATCTCTGTCGACTCAATGGATTGAATGGAGGCGCTGCGCAGCTTGTTGGCCGGATATTTGCCGCGACTTTTCAGCGCCGTCAGCTGCAGCAGGAAATTATGTTGGCCAGTTAGTTGGGGGGCATTTATGATGTTTGTTCTAGTTATTGCTTATGTGCGTGCATTACGTTGTAGTTGTTTAAGTGTGTGTGCGTGTGTGTGTGTGTCGGTGTGTTTTGTGTGTGTGCGTGCTTAGACATTAACAACTAGACTAAGTTTACAATAAAAGTAGGAAAATATCTAACAGATACCAATACCAGTTATAGATACACCACAGATATTAGCACAAATATATACTCAGTTATGGCAGAAAAGCGTGCAGTTGGATGAATTTGGATACAAACAATTATTAATAACAAAATGTGCATTTAAACAATGAAAAACATAGAATGCATGTGCTTAATTTATACAATATACAAAGATGATATACACACTAAAGAATTAAAGGTATGCCAAATATTTTACGATCTTCAAATTTTCGCCTTAAGGTTTGCGTCTTTGCTAAGCCAAGAGCTTTAGGCCTTCGGCCAAATGGGCCTTAAGATCAAGCAGTACGTTTTGGCCTATTTAAATTGATAACAAACTTTACAGTGAAGCGTGGCTAAGTTGCCTACAATTCGCAAGAGTTGGCATAATAATAAAAAATGTTGAATATGCTTCGTTTTTCTTTTGTTAAACAAAAAGCGAGGTAACAAAAAATATGAGGAAATCTTTCTTTAAATAGCATGCATTCTTACATGAATAAGAACAATTCCAATAAAAGAAAAACATTAACAGCTTAAATATGCTTTGTTAACATGTTAAATCAAGGGACGCATGCTCTGCACGAAAAAACTGGATATGTATAAATGGGGGCAGCAGGCAGTGAAGGTCGAGGTTCAAATATACTAAGTATGGGATGATTTGGTATGGAAATAAGTATGCTTTAAATACGATATGTATTCAAAATACGGTATGAGCAATAAGAATGGACGACAAAGTCTATAAAGGAAACAGGGTAACACGAACAGGCTTAGATCTTAACGATACCAAAGGACTTATGTACATACACAAAGATACTATAAGTGAGGGGGGAAGAGGGCAGAGTAGTTATAGATAGACACCTGATTTGCTTTTGGTCGTTTTGTTGTTAAGTGTTGAATTTGATCTTGGTTTTACTTTTTGTTTTTCTTTTCTTTTTAACTGGGATTTAAGGTAGATGCATTTGTTAATGATGTTGATGAATTTGCTTAGTTTTGTTTTGGTTTTAGCTTTCTGTTTTCGATTAGCTTAGCTTATCCATTTCCACGGTTCAGTGTCGGGGCTGGTTATTGGCGTGGGATACTAGAGACGCAACGCGTTTCGTATATTTTGTGTGTGTGTGTGTGTGTGTGTGGTGTGAGAAAGAGATTCAATGAGAAACAACAATATTATTATCTTCAGCAGTTCCAAAGTACCAAAAAAAAAAAAAAATAGCTCAAAAGTATCTTCTTCAAAATAAAATATACAGTCACGTATACAAAACATAAAAGCGAATGCCACACCAAAGCGTTTGGGCGGGCTGATAAGCAGTTAGCATGAACTGAAACAGATTTTTGCTTTTTGCTCATGGCCAGCGGCACCATTTGAATGGCCTTTTTTGAATGCGCTCAGAGTGCAGTGTGGCTTTTTGGGTGAGTGTGTGTGTGTGTTGAGTATGTACACAGGTGAACATTAGTGTGTGTGTGTGTGTGTGTGTGTGTGATTGGGTTTGAGTTTTGCCTGGCGCTTTGAATTGGCATTGTGGTTGGATGGTTTGGGTGGGTGCGCACAGTATTAAAAGCCCGAAACCGAAAATAAAGAGCAAATGGTATCCAAATAAATGGTTTGACTGGACCCATCAGCAATACACACCTCCGCCTTCATGTCAGCCAACCTGTCCTGCAGGTCACGCACTTTATCCGAGTCATCCAGATTAGCGCGCAGCTCGCCCTCGGCAAGCATTTCCGAATTCTAAAAGAAAAACAATCGTATAAAAAAAGGGATTTCAGTTGACAATTCATGAGCATGCGATTTACCTTTGTCTCCAATCGTGAAATCTCCTGCTTCAGTTCGGCAACTGTTTGGCTCTGTTCGGTGAACTTGATTTTGACATTCATGAGTTCGTCCTTCATACGAGATTCCAGATCCGAGTATCTGAAATGTGTAAAGTTCATCTAGCTTTATATAGCTATTTATATTGCTTGGGCATGTTCGGTACGGACCTGTGCTGCTGTTCGCGCGCCTTGTTGGCCAGCTCCTTTTCGCGTGTGACGGCCAGTTCGAGCTCTTCCTTGAGCTTCTTATGCTCCTCATCCTGCCGTCGCAGCTGGTTTGTGGAGACCTGCACCTGGGTCTCCAGCTCCATGACTTTGAGACGTAGCTCCTTCAGTTCGGTTAGCGTTTCCATTTCACGTATGCGCGTCGTCATTAGCTCCTCCTCGAGTTTCTGCGTGTGCTCCGTCGATTTGGAGTTATCGAAGAAGTTTGTTAACAGCTTTTTGGGTGTGGAATCAACGGAGGCAGCGCTGTGCTCGTTGCGCTGATTCTCGGCCAATTGGCGCTGCCATTGGGTGCTCAGCTCCTGCACGCGCTGCTTGAGATCCTTGAGGGAGAGCGTGGCCTCCGCCTCACGCAGCTTGCTAGCAATCAGCTCGTCCTGCAGATGGGCCACCGAATTGTCGGGCGTGGTTTCGCGCAGCGTCTTCTTATCCTCTTCGAGCTCCTCGATTTTTGACTTCAGATTTCGTATCTGATCCTCGCTTTCGGCTGAGCCCTGGCGCACCTTGACCAGCTCCTCCAGCAAACAGGAGACCATCTCGTCGCGCTGCTTCAGTGCCTCCTCCTTCATGCACAGTTCGTCGATAGACGACTGACGCGAATTATTCTAAATGGAGAGAGGACAAGCGTTAGATCGCTTACAAAACAGCAGCTTTTCAACGTTTTCATGCGTATGCCTATCGATAAATGTACAAATCGAGCTTAAACTTAAAAGCTGTCGATAAATCGATATTTTTGCATCAAAAAGCATAATTAATGCATATATCGATTACTTATCGATAACACATCGACGGCTTTCCAGCTCTAGCTTAAATGCATAAGTTCTACTTAAATATCAATAGGAACGAGTACAATATATACAAATTATGTAAGTGTGTTATATTAATATTATTGTTTAGGCACGTGAATGAATTATTGGTTAATGAGTACACGGAATTGGACGATAACAAACATGCAAAGTAACGCTACGTAATACCAATATTGGCATGCACCTGTTATGGCTATCGTATATGGAAAAATAGCTCTTGAGGCCCAAACACTACATGTGTATAAATATACCTATATATATACATTTTTGCGTAGAGTTAAAGCTCTAAGTTGCGATACTTACGCTATCGATTGAAACGTTCTGCTTGGCGTTGAGCAAATTTTTCATTTTTTGATATTTTAAAGCAAACGTTTGGAAATTGGATTACCAGTTTTTTTTTAGATATTGAGAGATTTGTTTGTTTGTGTTTTTTGTTTTTTAAGCACCATAACCATAAGAAATAAACAGAATGGAAAAGAAAGACAGAAATGATTAACAAACAGCTTTCGATTGGTAAAGCACGATTTTTTCTTCATTATTTTCATTTTTTCTTCAGTTTTTAGTTACAAAACAACCGAAAATATCCAATAGCGATCAATTTTGATATTATACAACACTTACATTTTCCTGTAGTCGCAGACTAAGACCGCGCACCTCCTCGTTAGCATTCTCCAGTTGGTGTGAGACCTCCAGATAGGAGTGTCGCAGCTGCATCAGCTCCGTTTGAATGGCATAGCTGAAGCAATTTGATGATGATTAATATTAAAGATTTCATATTTATTGGATAGGTTAGGTTAAATCACCTGGTCTCCTCTTCCTCGGCACGAGAGACTTGGCCACGCACCAGACGATCGGCCAGCGCGGCGCTTTCGGCCTCGAGCAGCTCGTTGCGCTGCTTTAAAAGACAATTCTCGCGCCGCAGCCGTCGCAGCTCGACCATCTCCTCCTGTTCCTTTTTCTTCAAGTCTTGATACTCTTTCTCCATTTTCTTCATTCGCTTCGTATTGAGTTTCTGCGCATAGGCCAAATTAAAGAAGCCCTCTGGATCGGCCTCGACGCGACCGGGCAGCTCCTTTTGAAAGAACTTAAGCATGGCCTCCATGTCAAGGGACAGCAGCGATTCCTTGCCCGTCAAGAGCAGAGCCAGTGCCACCTTGAAAATGAATTCCATGCCCTCGCTAAGGAAGACATCCATTATGCGGCAGCTGAGATTCACATTCAGTGTGGTTGTATAGAGCGTCAGAAACCAGCTAGACGCATACATGGTCGTCTGGAAGCCTTGTTGCTGGAAATGTAAGTGCATGTCGGGTATTTGCTCCTGTACCAGATTCTCCAGCTGGTACATGCACAGGCCCAGCTCGGACATCGATGGCTTGAACATATGCCGCATGCGATGCTGTTGCATGATCTGTACGAGAACGGCAAACGCCTCCTCTTCGGGCATCTGCATGAGCAGCAGGCCGACAATGAAGCCAGAGCCCTGACAGTAGCCCACCTCGCGATCGTGCAGCGAATACGCCTTGATCACATTGAACAGCGCCTCCTGGCCGGGCCCGTCCTTCTCCTTGAAGAAATCAACCTCCGGATAGGTGCGTGCTATATCGCGCCGAATAACTTTCTCGCAAGCAGACGTTGCCTTAATATATTCAGCATATTGCTTTTTATCAGCATCGGCGGCGCCGCTCAGTTGTTGCCACACGATCGCACGAAAATGATGCGGTATGCCGCGACGCACCAGCTCCCGCACGCAGGGATTTTTGCGCTTCAGCGCGCCCTCCCAGTCGTTCAGTATGGACGCCCACGTGGTCCAGATGTCCTCCTCGGCAACCGAATTGCCGCCTGCAAAATGAATAAGCCACAATTAATAGAGCAACATATTATATTATAACAATAACAATTACTTGAAGTAAGGCTTATTTGGCTCGTGTCCGAGTTTTTGCGACTGTGCGTTGAGTGCAGCGAGTTGAGGCTTTTGGCATCGCTTTCGATTAGCTTATTGGCGGCCTCCAGCTTGGCCAGCAGATCCATTTCAGATGTGGGCAGATTCTCTTCGCCTGTCAAAGCCTTCACTTCCATTTTCTTGTTGCTCTCCGGTGGCGTCGCCGTTGTGGTCAGTGTCATTTCTATATGACGATGCTGACCCGACAACCACTACCAAATTGCTTGATCCGCTCCGCAAGGGCTTAGTGCTTCGTGCAGCCACTCGCTATTGTTCCTGTTGATCCTTACTCGTTTCTGGCTACTTGCTGATTAGGTCCTTTGTCTAGTTGTTCTCGTTCTCGTTTGGAAGACTCGCTGGTCGGTTGGATGCTTTGTTTGTTGCTCTGTTCTCTGACGGTGTACGGTGTACGGTGTACTTTAGCGATGCGTCCCTGTGGGGTGAGATCTCAACGATAGCTTTGTGAATGCATAGCTAAGCGCAGCTCAGCTCATCGTCGCAGCTCTGTTCGCTCTGTAATCAAATTCAAAGACAACACGCATTGATAATTAACAATTATTGTTATCATTCGGAATTGGTTATCCTATGCAGGCGCATTTGGAAATGAATGAAATTGACAAGTTAAGCGCAAGACTTATCGAAACACCAGACTGACAGACGTCAACCAGAACTGAATTGAAGCATTGCCAGCCAACCCCCCGATCACGATAGTGGAAAGCCATCTGAAAAGTGTAGGCAGACTGTGAGCCATATTCACACAATTTAATGCAAACAATGCTGGCGACTAAGTTAAAGTTTGACTTGTATTGTTTATAAGTTGTGCGCCCCCAAAAAGAAATGGATCAAAGAAAAACAAAACAGAAGAAAAAAACCTGTCTGGGCTTTTACGCTGACACAAACAACAACTGTACATACATATGCATACATATGCACATACAAACATTTCAAGTTATCTACATATTTCAGTTTATCGACTCTCTGTCTCTGTCTCCGTCTTAATGGTCCACATTTGTATGGAGTGGGCGATCAGATTGCGCAAGAGGCGTGTCCCTGACCGCATTGTACATTTTTATAGCTCGATAACCGCGAATCATCTGCAAATATTATAAGTAACTGCACTAGCATGAATGTAATGGATCTCTGTCCTGCTGTGTTACACAGCGGACAAGATGAAAGAGAGTGGGAGTAAGAGA
This sequence comes from Drosophila kanekoi, assembly GCA_037075305.1. Taxonomy (NCBI): domain Eukaryota; kingdom Metazoa; phylum Arthropoda; class Insecta; order Diptera; family Drosophilidae; genus Drosophila; species Drosophila kanekoi. The sequence continues at coordinate 5,611,051 of JBAMCE010000451.1, read as the reverse complement.
GCGAGAGAGGAGGGAGAGAGAGAAGAGAGCGGTGCCAAAGAAAGTGGGCAAGAGAAGAGAGAGTGAACTTGAGTGAGTTACTTGAATTCATGAAAATCGCATAGAGGGGCGATTTTAGAAATTCATCTTTGTAGTTATGTTTGTGGGGGGACTTAACTGAAGCACAGCATTCGTGTTCAAGAATTTAAGTTCTCTATGGGATCGGAGATGCCTCGTTTAGCCTGTAATATACGTGGTACAACTTGATCGCATTGCTCAATCATTCATTTGTAAGTAGAAAGACCTTTAAAACAAGACTAAAACTAACAAACACTAACACAAACATTAACTACATTAAACAGGCTACACGGTTAGCGAGCCGTAGCTCAAATCCCCAAAGAAACCCAGCAAAACATTGTGATTAGATCTTCAGTCAAGAAGGACTTTGAACCTTTAAGATCCCTGGTATGGAAATTTGAGGTAAGTCAGTTTAACTATTTAGGTATTTGAAAGTAAAATAGTTTCCATTTCGATTCATACAAAATATTTATCTAAAACTAAGCAACAATAACCGGGCTCTTATCAATTTAACAAAGCAGTGAAAGAAAAAAAAAACAAATAAGTAAATAAAAAGAATGATATATATGCTTAGATATCGATTTACACGCAGTAGACTAAAAGAATGTACTTATCTTGCGATACATTAAAAGAGACGTAAAAACAAAAAACAAACAGAATAGGTGGACAAACATGCGTTAGGTAAGTTCATGCTTATCGATGTGCCTTATGACCCAACACCGCCCGCACAACACCTCGTATACGTAACGTAGTTCGTTTAAAACAATTGCACACTTGTTGACTCCCACAGAATGCAATGAATGGGGGCTAAGCTGCTGCTTGGGGAACCGAACTATGGACTATGGGGCGTTGGAATACCCTATAACAATGGGTGACAGAGGGAGAGGGCTATAGCAAAGGTAAGCCAATGCTTGGAAGATACGAGAAAAACTGTTTTCTGAAACACAATTGTTTTGTTATCAGCAAGTCTGACTCAAACCCATTTTGAAAAATCGACTTGAAAAAATCATAAAAGACATACTTCGAAAACTTCGACAAATCTTTTCATCTATATGGGAGGATATTGAGGAATAAAGCTGGTAAGTTTTAAGCCAATTGGCTTTAAGCTTATATTTATATAAAACTTTAAGAAATCTTATAAGAAACGCAGATCAAGTTTACTTTTCTTTACTTTAGGTATATCTGCACGTATTATGAATGTCTTACATCAAACACATATCAATTTTACTTTACATTTTTGGTGGAAATTCAAACATGAAATACTCATGAATTCAAATCAGATTTACAAGTTTTCTACATTAATGTATGCAAGAATGTAAGTATGTATGTATAATTATGTATGTATGAATGTATGTACATATGCATGTATTTGTATGTGTGTACAAGTATGATAGTTATCTATGTATGTGTGCATGTATGTAAATAGGTGTGTATGCGTGTGCACATATGTTCTCCCTTATCAAAACGCAACCTACTTCTCGCATATAGCCCTCCTATGCGATTCTCATGAATTCAAGTAATTTATCCCATTTTTTATTCTCTCAGGAAAAGTGCTAATCTAATCAACTTTATCTGTCCTCTCCCTAGTTAATTACCTTGCCCTCTATCTCTCTTTCTCTATATTGCGCTCAAGCTTTCTTTCTGCCTCTCTCTCTCTCTCTCTCTCTCTCTCTCTCTTTCCCTTTCTCTCACTCCCCTAATTTATTTCGCTTTCTTTTACTGTCACTCTAGCCCGAACTCCACTTTTTTTTTTTAATAATCAACATGGGTACGGCTATCGCTTATATCGTTTAAAGATCTTGAGAATTTGTATTTTATATATTTAGAAGCAGGGGAAAATGTTGTATGCATGTGAGAGTCGTACGTTTTCAAGTTGAAGGAAAACAAAGGAAAATGCAAATTGATTTCAAAGTTTATTGTTTGTTTGGCACTTTATTAACACTATCGTTCAAGTAACAGGTGGAAGCTATCGAATGTACGCTAGAGCAGAAAATTTAAGTGATTTTCGTGTGCATCTCGTAAAAATAGAAAAGTCCCCGTTGCGCACACGACTTTGTTATTGCATTTTGTTTGGATTTATTCACGAATAATGTTACTCAAGTATTAATTGTGGGTGTCTTTAGGATAAGAAAGCGCACATAACATTTTTTTTTTTCAGTTAACCAGTTTATTTTTATAGAGAGTAAACGTCATCAGAAGTGATAAAAAAAAGCAATACAACGAAATTCTTTACATTTTGCAGTCATATTAATCATATTGTCAATTTAGATAAGCTGTCAAAACACGTATAAATAAAATTATTAAAGAGTTTTCTTTGAATCATTTTGGCGCATTTGCTACACGTGTCCAGATGATAAGAAACATACAACTGGGGAATACTGGGAATGTTTCTATATGCAGCATGGCATGGCATATGCATTGTTTACAGGGTAGCTGCTCGTTGAGTCAGCATTTGCCTCAAGCGGACTCAAAACTTGTCATGTTTAGATTAATCAACAGATCCCCATCCCAAAAATCAACTAAAAAACGCTTCCGTGAGTGAAACCAAGTGGAAACAGAGTGCACATTCAAATTTGCACACAAATAATGCCAGAGTACAAACAAAACAAAGCAAAAAAGATGTCTCAAAAATCCGAAACAATAAATACAGGCTGTTGATGATGATTTATAAAAAACAACAACAACAACACATAGTGTGTGGGTCACAGGGGTTGGGGGTGGGATTATGGAAAGGCCTGCCTCGGATATAAATTGCATATGCACAAAATTCAAAGTCGAAGTCAGTTAGCAAAAGCGGTTCAATGCCGTCGAGCTTGGAGCGCATTAAATTTACATGCAGCCAAACAGAGCGAGATACAGAGAGAGAGAGAGAGAGTGGGAGAGTGGGAGAAGAGCAACAAATGCGTTAGATATATATAGTATACATACATACATATATATAGCTAAATGCAAGTACATATGTGCGACAATACAGTTATGAGCCAGGCATAATACACACAACATCGATACTATACGATACGATACGACACGATACGATACGTGTTGATTAGATTTCGAAACACCAAACACACACACACAGACACACACAACAAAATTTGAGGTAAGCGTGCGTGTGTGTGTGCGAGACAAGTGAAATCAAATCGCAAAGCGCCAATCTCCGTGCTCATTCGTTCCATTCGAAATAAGGTTAGTTCACTCAGTACGCGGAGATACGTGGAGTCGAGCGCACAGGAGCCAGCAGCGGACTAACAAATAACAAAAATAAGACAGCAAAAAAAACTACAAATAGCGAAACGCGCACAAAAAACAACATCAACAACAACAACTTTTGAAAGAGGTAATAATTAAGTAAGTGAAAACAAAACAAAACAAAGCGACGCGACGCGACGCTGCAGGCCCAAGGCTGTATTTGTGTGCTTCTTATACCCTAACCCATTCGAAATGGGCTCAAAATGGGTATTCTGGTTCTGTGCTTGGGTATGTAACAAAAGGCAATCTGTAAGTTCAATCATCAGAGCTAGAGTTCAAAATATGAAATGAAGCTTTTCCTTACTCTGTTGTAAGTTCATTAAAAATCATCGATAACTCAACAGTTTTCCATGAAACCGATAAGTATCGATTATCAGTTTATGATGTTTCATTATATCGCAAAACTTATCGGAGCTCTTTCTAGCAAGTAGCTGATCGGTATAAAGGCTCTTTCATAGTATTTAGCGATCCCGAACATTTATCTATCTGTTAGACTTTGATATATTTTAGCCCCGAAAGTCTTATATAGATCGCACTTATACCGCCCGAGTTATTTATCAATGCATTATCCATAGGCCGAGGAACGTTAAAGGAGACGTTAAGCCCTCATCGATCATTTATTAAGTATATATGTTTATTCCTGATTAGAGCAATGTGATTCGTTCATTTGGACATTTATAAATGTGTTTCCAGTTCTAAGACTCACTCAAGAAAATTCTGCATAAGTCCTACATATCTATATTATCAAATATAAAATACCAAAGATCTCAAGAACTTCAGGAAAGCCGAGTAACAAAGCATAATGCTGAAACATATCATATCATATCAGATATCTTGGGAAAATCAACCGAGCTCCGAGTGCAAGGGTATATAAGAGTTCGGCAGCCCAAAGTTAACTTTAAACGCTGCTCATTAATTACATTGTTTTTGTTGTTGTTGTTGTTGTTGCATGTGGCACTCAGCTGGTAAAAGCCCCATTAACACAACAAGTTGGTGGGCGGGGCGTGCCAACGGAGACGGCTAAAACAGCGCCATGACAGCCAATCCAGTTCAGCGACCCGACAGACAACAGTCGGAAACGGCGAGGGCGACGGAGACGGTAACGGAGCCGGAATCGGAGCTGGAGCCGGTGCTGCAGCATCAGCTGAAGTCGGGAATGACAACAGAGTCCGGGGAAGCGATTGCTCCGCAGTCGGAGCTAATCGGTATATTCTATGTGGAGAATCGGCGACGCAAACAGAATATCAAAATCGTGGTGAAGCTCTGCCCAGATGGCATCTATTTGCGGCGCGAGACAGCCGAGAATGATCACATCAATGAGCAGCTGATCCGGATCGAAGACATCATTGGCTCCAGTTATGGCAAGCGGCTAAAGAAGCGTGCCCGCGGCGGCCTCAACTCCTGCAAGAGTGCCAACCAGGAGCCACAGGAGGCGGCTGACGAGGAGGAGGAACAGCAGCAGCAACAGAAATCCTCGAAGCGCCGACAGCCGGGACAAACGCAAGCGGATAACAGCGCCTATCTGTACATCTATGCCTATCTGAAGAAGGAGAAGCCGCTGCGTCGTGTGCAGACATTGCGCATCTTGCGATTCCGGACGAGCGATCACTATGCCGAGAATCTGAATACCGCACGGCTCTGGCATCACACGATACGGGAGCACAAACAACGTGCGGCGGGCGAATTTGCTAGAGATCCGGGCAAAAAGCTACTTATATTGTTGAATCCCAAGTCGGGCTCGGGCAAGGGACGCGAACAGTTCCAGAAGCAGGTGGCGCCATTGCTGCGCGAAGCTGAGGCCCAATACGATCTGCAGATCACAACGCATCCACACTATGCCCAGGAGTATGTGCGCTCCCGCAAGGATCTGCTGGAGCGTTATGCGGGCATTGTGGTCGCCTCCGGTGATGGCCTCTTTTACGAGGTGCTCAACGGTCTGATGGAACGCATGGATTGGCGACGCGCCTGCCGTGAACTCTCGCTGGGCATCATACCCTGTGGCTCCGGCAACGGACTGGCCAAGAGCATTGCCCATCACTGCAACGAGCCATACGAACCGAAGCCCATACTCCATGCCACGCTCATCTGCGTGGCCGGACGGGCAACCCCGATGGATGTGGTGCGCGTGGAGCTCAATCATCGGGATAAGCACTTTGTGATGTACTCGTTCCTATCAATCGGCTGGGGCCTCATCGCCGACATTGATATTGAGAGCGAACGGCTGCGCTCGATTGGCGCCCAACGCTTTACGCTGTGGGCCATCCGGCGGCTCATCACACTGCGCTGCTATCCGGGCAAGCTCTTCTATCTGCCAGCGACCACAAAGCACACAGAGCGAGCACCGGAAGCAGCGGCAGCAGCGGAAGCAGAAGCATCAGTCGAATCCGAGCCAGAATCGCCTGTGGTAACAGTTGGAGCACATCCCGCGGCGACGCGAGCGTTCAGCGAATTCAAGGATTTGCCCGATGAGTCGGATGTGCAGCTGCGCGCACATGAATCCGATCTGGATCAGTTTGCCGACGCGCTGTCCATGGATCGCAGTGTCTATCGCCAGAACGGGGACAGCTGGCACTCGGCGGTGTCGCGCCGCACCGCCTACTACTCTGTGGGCGGGCACAGTACACGCTCCAACCGCAGCCGCCTGAGTGTGGCCCAGCGTATTGAAGCGGCCAATGCCGAGTTCAGCCAGCTGGTGCCGTCGGGCACAATGCCCGGATTGCAGCTGCCGCTGCCTGCCGCCGATGGCTGGCTATCGGAGGCGGGGGAGTTTGTGATGGTGCATGCCGCGTACACAACGCATCTGGCTTCCGATTGCTTCTTTGCGCCGGACTCGCGCCTCAACGATGGCCTTATCTATCTGGTGATCATACGAGCCGGCGTCGGACGCTCTCAACTGCTCAATTTTCTGCTCAGCATGCACAATGGCACGCATCTGCCCCTGGAGGAGGATCCCCACATCCAGGTGCTGCCCGTGCGAGCGTTTCGCATCGAGCCAAGCGGCTCCAACGGTATTTTAACCATTGACGGCGAACGCGTCGACTATGGACCCATTCAGGCTGAGGTATTTCCGGGCCTGATCAATGTAATGACAACTACGGGCCAATGACTAAATCGCCCATCAACATTCCGTGTTCCCTGTACATGTGTATTCTATATATGTATGTAGCTTGATAATGCACTTGACTAATCGATTAAGACTGTTTTTTTTTTCATTTTTTTTTCCTTAGCTTTTGTTACGACTTTTTTTTTAACTACTTCTATTGTTAATTATATTTAAAGACACCACACAAATAAAAGGGCAGCCAAGTTAATATTAGCACATGCGAGAATTGTTTATTTACATATAAGTATATCCGGGGCCCAAGACATTTGCACATTTTAATAAACAATTGCTTTTCATTTCTTAATAACAGCTTGAGCCTAGCTTTCGTCATGGCTGTCATCGCAACAGCTATTTATATTGGTTCGATTCACGGTTTGAACCAGCGTCTCCGGCTGAAGGTTCCAATGCCATATTTTTAATGGCGCAACTGACACAATTATTGAGCCCAAGTTTTTTATGCTTGCGAATCCGACGCCAGATTCAGTTCAAAGTATATGAAAAGTATTAACATGATAACTGTTAACCAAGGCTGCAAGCCAGTTCAAATCTAAAACATCTTTTTTCTTTTAACATGAACCGAACCGAAACAAAACTTGAATCGAATTGCTTTTAGTTTTAACTTTTAAATATTGCAAAAATTGAGCACGTAAATCAACTTATTTCGATCGATTGGATGTTAATCTTATTAGCTGATATTGAACAAATTTTCCGCTTTAGATGCTAGCTAACATTTTTATCAGTTGTTTTTAACAGCTTCGAGAGAAAACGTTTAAAGTCTTATGTTAAACATATTTTTGGGTGTGTTAACAGCTATAAATCAATTATGGGCACGGTGCAAGCTGTACGATAACAGAGCGATAATGTTAATAACAGCTTCCTGCAATTCACAAACGCACATGTCATTGAGATAACTGTATAGTTTTTGTTGTTTTATTTGCTTTTGAATATACTCCACAGATTCAGATAAAGTGGAGTCTAATCGGACATTTGTTGGATTTTCTGTATAACAAAAAAATGCATTACACACAGTGTCAAACAAAATATCTGTACACATTTGATTTCTGTTAGGCATTTAATGTATTGCCCTCCATATACTTGGAGCAAATCTACTGTTAACTGCAATTTTGATTAGATTGGCTTTTATATGGTGCGGATTGGAGCTGAAATAGCCGTCAATAGCACGTGAAAAAAAACACCGGGATTTGCTGCCAGTCTATTGGACTTGACTGCATGACTATCTTTATAATCATTACATAAATATATGTACACTACAAACATACATAATGTACAATTGTATGTATTTATGTATGGGTATGTATTCAACAGATATCAGAGCTGGGGCAATGGTCGAGTGCCGTTTATGACTGGACTCTTTGTATTAAGCTAGCAACTATTTAAATTCGTTTGATAATCGCTTGAATCGTGGCATTGTGAACAAGTGCAGCGAAATTGTGCGGAAAGAATATAAAACATTTATAGATGGGTGGGGTCAAGAATTTTTGCCAAATATAATAATAATACTGCATAAATTTAATAACAATTCTTTTGGTGATTAGCTCAACCATTTTAATATATATAAGAAAAAATACGAGATAAGATTTTTTAACTATTTATGGCTTTGCTTTGTCATCGAAACGACGTCTCCACTTGTTTTGGACGTCACTGTAATAAGCTAGTTTCTAAAAGTTTGCTGCATACGTTTAGGCTGAACACTTGATGCCAAAGAAAAAGCTGTTGCTGTTGTGTAGACGGCACACATACACAACATGCATGCATGTGTGCGTGCTGTGAATAGTTGCTAATTAATGGCACCATCAAATTGTAGACAATAATTAAATGCTTGCATATGGTAGGGTAGTTTGTTAGCAGCCTGTGCATGTGTGTGTGCGTAAATGCGACTATTTGTATGTATTTAATTGTCGTAATGCATTAGCTGAAAATGTTGCTGTGTGAGTGCATTTACCATTTTTAGAATTTCATCTAAGTGGCAACACTTTAGACATACCAGACATGTGTGTGTGAGTGTAATTCATGCACTTGCCTACTTATTTCCACTCTGATTCATTCATAAAAAAAATATACATGTGCATTTAACTGTTGGCATGCATGCATGTGTGCGCGCGCTATGTGTGGATGTATGTGTGTGTGTGCTTGTGTGCGTGTAAGTGGCGCCCAACTTAACGGCTACCTTAGCAGCCACAGCAGAATTCAAGAATTAAACCAACCAAAATAAAAAAAGAAAAAACAAATTTTAAAAGCACGCCAACACGTCTTGAATTCATTTCGGATGCGGTTTCAAGTGGCCACTCGAGCCAGTCAAGTAAATACATACATACATGCATACATATAAGCATTCGTGTACCGTTAGGCAGCAATATACACAGACGCTCACGTCTGCTCACACACACACACACACGCTCGTATATATACGCTTATAGATGAAAATAGCTTTTGTCGCGCCGTATTGGCCAGCATTATTGTTTAAACAAATTGCATTTTATTTCTTTGCTGCCTTTTTATTGCTAAACATGTCGGCCCGCGCTCCACTCTTTGCTCTATCATTCCCCCGCCTCTCAACATTTCCATTCTTTCGCCATCGTCACCCAGTTGAAGCTGCGGCAGCGGGCGGGGGGCGGCGGGCATGCGAATTGTGTGGGAATTAGTCAGAAACCTGCTGGCCGCAGCCGCAGCGGCTAAAGCTTAAATTTTTGTTTTAGTCACTTTTTTTTTGGTATGTGTGTGTGCTCATACCGATAATACTTGTTTTGGCAGCAGCTAATGGGGTATATCGCACGTAGGGAAATTCTTTGAAAAAAACAAAGTTTGGTTATGTTGGTCCATTTTGGAAATTGGCGTTTATAAAGCCTTAGTGAGTATTTACGATTGTCACGAAGAGCTATAGAAGAAAACCAAAGCTGAAATTCCTCTAAATTGTTTTCTCAAACTCATCTTTAGACTTATGATGCCTTGTTGTAGGGTATCTCACAGTTCATACAGTTCCTTCGCAATTCGTTTTTGTTTTGGAAAAAAATTGTATATGAATAATGCATTCGCGTTGCGGTGACATTTTGCATATCAGGTTGTTCAATTTGCAACTCTGCATTTGGTTGTATTTCTTGATTAAATTATTCTCAAAATATATTATTTTTTTTTTTTGGCAGGAATATGTGTAGCTTAAGGAAACTCGAAACCCAATTTTACTTAGTTAACAAGCCAACTATGTTTCTATATATTACGATATCTTTAACTTCTTTAAACCATGGAAAATTATAATTAAGTTTTTAAAAGGCAGCCAACTTGAAAGGCGCGCCACGCGCATATTAAGTATTTTAACCTAATTAAAAAGAAAACAAACAAACAAACAAACAGACGGAGGACTGGCTTCAGGAGGCGGGGTGGTGAGCGTAAACGACGTCAACTGAGGTACGTAACTCTCACGTTGGTTCGCCACGCCCACGTGCCATGTGGGCAGGCACACGTATTAGCATTATATCATTATAACCATCAACCCACACACTCCCCCTTCCGCCGTGTTTGGCTGCCAAGCCCCAAAACTCGTCAGGGTCTTGTACCTGTTTCTGACATTTGAGATTTTCACGTGTTTTCTGTTCTGTATGGCAACGCCAGGATATTTATGTAAGTGTTGGAAATCGCGTTGATGGTCGGGGACAGAAGTAATGCATAAGTGCACTTGAACGAAGGAAAACACAAAACGTTAAAGCTGATGCTTTGCTGCCATTGGTGGAACAGAATTGGATAAGTTAAAGAGTCAAAGCACAACATATGCATATGTATGTATATACATACATCTGCGGCCACTTACAAATGTGTGTGTGTGTGTGTATGTAAAAGCTTGGCACGAGTGAATATTGATAGCACATGGAAGGCAGATGCATAGACAAAGGGACAGACGGACACGATTGCAGCGTTCGCTTTATCGTCAATCAGCAGAGCAAAAGCACGCGCTGCCTTAGTTCTATTTGAATACAATCATGTTTTATCGTTTCCAGTGCAGATGAAGAACACTTCTAAAGAGAGAGAGAGAGAGAGAGAGAGAGAAACTGTGCGTGTGTGTGTGTGTGTGTATGCATTTAATCATTGCAATGGGGGCGGCACTGTGATCAATGAACAACGCATATACAAGACTTGGACTTTAATTTAATTTTTCTCCAAAAAGAAAACAACAAATTGTAAAATGCAACACAAATGGATATAAAAACAATTGAAACACAGACCTATAAAAAACAAGCTAAAACAACAGCGAAAGCAATTAGGAAATGAGCCACACAGGTCCCACACTTATATCGCTGTCTCTTTTACCCCTTCGACACACACATGTTTCAACGTCAGCGTTGACTGAGATAGAAAAGCTTTCGCCATAAAACGCAAAGAAATAACAACAACAAAATTGATCATCAAAATGAGGCCAAAATATTGTAACGGTGTTACGACAACGACAACGACAACAACAAAGCAAATACCCAACGTAGATACAAACGACGAAAAAAAACACAAAAAACTGAAAATCGCTTGAAAAGTGCAATTCATCAAAAGCAAACTCCTAAATACCGGCACATATTGAAATTATATGACACACATACATATACGAGTGTATACATAATACATACATTGTGTGTATGCTGGGCTTATGCTTGTTCATATCTATGTATGTATGTATGCATGCTCGTACATGCATAATACCTCTAAATGTGCTGAATTGCAAGTGTTGCCAGAAGTCGAAACTGTAAACAACATTTTGAAAGTGATTGAAAACAAGCGACAGCATGAGTGGGGAGGGGACTGAAGGGGGCAGGGAATCCGCTTGAGCGCAACACGCTGCTATTGTTTTTTTTTTTTTTGTATTGCTGCTTACTTTACATAACGATTTTTTTTTTTGCAACGGACACTTGGATAAAAACTGAAGGCAATTATGATATATGTGCATGTATGTATGTATGTGTGTATGTTTTCATATTTATTTGTTTTCACGATGCCGTTGTTACTTTTCGGTTAAACAATTACAAATTGTTGTTGTTCCCCTCTCCCCTCTATCCACTCCATCACCCAATCACCACAAAAACACACTCACCTACATACGGTATATTAATGGACGTGGCTCACTTCTCAAGTGTAAATCATTTTTAACATATTTTCGCGGCTTTTGAAGAAGGTCAAAAGCTTCGTAGAGCAGGCAGCTTCAAAAGCAAATAAAATTTAAAAAATAATTAAACAATACACCCACACACATACAGCTGAAATAAAAAACTAGCAAAACAAAAGTCAACTACATATGTATGGATGTATGTATGTACTTCTGAACAAACAGACAAGGCACACTCAAAAGGCTGAACAACTTCTAAACAAATTATGCATATACATATGTATGCATGTATAGACATATACAGTTGTGCATATATTTGCTCGTCGTGCTGTATTTGAAGCATGAACATAAATAAATAAACAGAATTATAGCAAAACGCACGCGAGGCGTATAAATGTGAGCATGGGTGTTTGTATGAATGTATATGTACATACACCCATGCAAGGTGGTAACGCTGCGCACAGAGAAAGATAGGGCGAGAGCGAGAGAGCAAGAGCAGACGTTGCGGAGTTGAATTGGAAGATACAAGGTTACAACAACAAGACAACAAAGCAGCTGATGTGGTAGGAAATGGGCATGAAAGCTAAAGAAACGCAGAGAATTTTCTCCAATTGGAATTTGAGAGGCTGCTGGCACTTGTTGTTGTTGTTGTTCTTCTTCTTTGATATTAAACAGCGACGAATGCGGGCAAATCATCAAAAATGCAACTGATGTTAAGAGGGCAAAAAAAAGAGGAAAGTTATAAAAATGACAACATGAGCAAAAGCGAGGCATAGCTAGAAAGTTTTCTTGTTACTGTTTGATGACGTTTTCTGCATATGTACATATATGAAATACGTATGAGTGCGTATACATACTGTATGCATACACACTATGTAAGTGTACATAGTAAACACACCTGCTTCAGTACTCACCGTTATTGCTTCTTCTTCTTATTGGTATTCTGGGCGAAGATGGCGAAATTTGCAGCAAAGACGACGAGCGAAGCGACGTCGTCGGTTCAATTAAACGTGCATCCAACTGCCATGGAAGAGTTGTGAGTGGCTGGACGACAACAACGACGACGACGGCGACGGCTACGACGACGTGTTTTATTTAATTTCACTTCAAATTTTGACGAGACCGACTTTTTTTTTGCTGTAAACGTCACTTCTTCGGTTTGCCCGCAGACACAAAAACACACACACATACATACATACACACTATTCGTTTTCTAGTTGGAATAAGTTTTCAATCGCTCAGCGGCAATAGCTATTTATTGAATGCACTATCGCGTGTATCGTAACGTTTGGAGCTACGGGGAAAAAATATAAAACAAAAAACAATATCATTCGCAATCTTCAATTTAAAATTTCTTTGGCGTTTGGGTTTTCAATGTTTGCTGAATTTATAAACTGAGCTTCCAGTGTGACTGCACTCCGCAAGCAGTGTGACCACGAGAAATAAACACGTAAATGCCAAACAAATGTACAAATTGTACAGACCGCTAACAGAGTACAAGTAAACTTAACAGTTTACTAACAGGGACTCCTCCTTTTAACAGCATATCATCGGGACACTTTTTGTGTACGGTAATCGATGCAATTAAGGAACGCTTTATAGAGCGCACACGGATAAGCAAAAAAAAATATCTGTAATTGAAATAATAATGCAAATATCACTATTGAATGAATTGCGTTTTCTGCACATTTGCTGGTATCGGTGTCTATTAAGGGTGGCTGACTCTCCGTCCATAAATATCGGAAATCGTTGAGAGGCTTGCTATCGTTCTCGATAAGTCAATTGCATTTGCTGTTTATCCTTCGATGAGTTTTAATTTGTCGTAAACTAAAAGATATTTAGTTATTCCAGAAGTTTGTAGCTTATAAAAACAAAATGCCAGAAACTGAACACTTGCCAGAAGGCTGGGAAAAACGCACCAGCCGCTCAACCGGTAAGGAAAATTATACATGTGCAAAAAAATATGTTGCAACCGGCAATTTTTAATAACGCATTTATTTATGTATGCTTCAGGCATGAGCTACTATCTCAACGTGCACACAAAGGAGTCGCAGTGGGACCAGCCCACTGAGCCGGCAAAGAAGGTCGGCGGTAATGCCTCCTCGTCGGATGGGCCCAATGAGGTGCAATGCCTCCACTTGCTGGTCAAACACAAGGGCAGCCGCCGACCGAGCTCGTGGCGCGAGGAGAACATCACACGCACCAAGGAGGAGGCTCAAATGCTGCTCGAGATCTATCGCAACAAAATTGTGAACACCGAGGCCACATTCGAGGAACTGGCGCGCTCCTACTCCGACTGCAGTTCGGCCAAACGTGGGGGTGACCTGGGCAAATTCGGACGCGGTAAGTTGCGACCCATCTCGAACCCCAATCAACGGTAAATAACCACAATTCCATGCCCTAATTAGGTCAAATGCAAGCGCCCTTTGAGAAGGCCGCCTTCGCACTGAAGGTGGGACAGCTATCGGACATTGTGGACACCGACTCGGGCCTGCACATCATTCTGCGCAAATCATAAACCTAGTCGGATGAAAAGATATAGGCAACTGCATTAACTCGTTAGAAATAAAACAAAATTGAAAAAGGCGCTTGAATTGAATACTCTCTTTTTATATTATATACCAGCATGTTACATTTAAGTGTTACAAAATGTGTAAGGCGCGGCAGAAGGCAGCTCTCTCTCCATAAAGTATCTATATTCTCATGATCAGGACGCCAAATTTATATATTGATTATATTCTGTCTGATCTGAAAGTAAAGGTCGCCTTTCTACGCGATTTTCATGAAATCTAGTATCGCTTAAAGACTTTAATATTTAACTACTCTCCCGATTTTCAAATACAATATTAAGGTTTACTGATGTTAATGCTTGTCAAATTTATATTTAAGCTTCTCTCTTTTGATAAATCTTCTCCGCAATCAAAAATACGTAACTTCCAATTGTATGAAAACCTTGATGTCTTCGAAAGATATGCTGCATATGCTCTGTAATTGCCTGGTAGTTTTTCACGATCGTATTTGAATAACATCTAGCTCCCTTACGAAGGGAATCCAAATTTGAGAAATTGAAATGTTTCCCACAGAAATTAAACCAAATTTAAAAAGGGAGCATGAATATACTCTATTTAAATATAGTATCGTTATTTTCAAACGCATTTACTAAAACTAATCAATAGATGACTATAAACTAGAAGTTATTAGCATGCTTCTATTTCTTCAGTTTGCTGGCCAACATCTTGGCACCCGACGACTTTTCGCTGAGCAGCACTTTGCCCATTTCGTGCTCCTCGATGAGGGCGCGGCAGCTATTTAGCTGGGCCGGCGAATCCTCCACGAGCTTGACGAGCACATAGCATGCCCGATTGATGCCCAGCCAGTTTTTAAGCTGCGAGAAAAACAATTAAATTACTTGTTAAATTGATTGATTGCCAGCCAATTACCACATCGCTGGACAAATGCTGCAGCAGCTGCGCGCCAAATGGAGCTGCCTCGTGTTTCTGGTCATTTTTGATGATCTTTTTGAGCACATGATGCATGCCGGCATCCTCAATGCCGACCACAGTGGGCAACTCTAACGCAGCTTTGGCCTCGTCCTCTTTTGGTTTTTTCGCTGGAGTTGTGCCCTCCTCTGAATCGCTCTCCTCGTCGCTGCTGACGGGCGGTGGTGCTCCGGCATTTAGCTGATTCTTATTCTTACGCTCCTTTGTGGCCTCAGCTATGTAGGCCTCCACATCATGCGGTTTCTTCTTGTTTTGTGCAGCACCTTCAGCTGGCAACGTGGAGACGCGCCAGTCGGCAGCTGTGACTACCGGAGCCAACGCTGTGACGGCTTTAATATAATTCTCGCCAGTTACTACAATAGCAAAAGGAATGTGAAAGTGTATTCAGGCGGTCGGTGCATGCTGCTGTTTAACTCACTGTGGTTAAGTATGTCAGCTGTGACCAGTCCAATGTGACTGTTGGAAAGCCAAAATGCGGGATCCTCAGCAATGGTCTGGGCAATGGGTGCCTCGATCTGTTCCAAAATCTCCTGACGACGTGCCTGTTTCTCCTTTTTGCCATATGCCAAGCCCTGTTCGATTGTCTTAATGAAGCCTGGATGAAAGCAAGTTGTATCACCGGGCGCGACCAGCCACTGGACGACACGACGTCCATACTGATTGGCCACTAGGGTCTTTAGATCTCCGTGCAAATGATCATAGATGGACTTTTTGGTGGCCTTTGTGTCGTCTAGGGCGTTCAATAACGCTATGAGAAAGACATGGCCATGCTCGTGTATGGCAATCTTCAGCAGATGCTCCTTGATGTTCTTAATAATGGCCTAAGGATGTGCAAAAGGAGTTAATGAATGCTGGGACTAAAGGAAAACCTAATAGATTTGAAGGTAAATAGTAAAACTCTTGGCTTACTCTGCGATTTTTCGGTGTTGACTTGTAGAAACATATAATGGCCGCCTCGGTGCCATCCTTGGTGGTCAGCATGTGAGGTATCAATGGAGCCAGGGCGGTGACCGTTTCGTCCAGCTTCTCTTCGTCGGTGGCCTGCATGAACTCAAGTATGACGGCATGCACAAGAGAATTGTCGACCAGATTTTTATTGGCAATATGATCCAGATTGGCCTTGACGGCGCCCATTATGGAGGCCTTCATGTTGGCAGCATCCTTGTATGTGTCGCTCAGAGTGTGCACATCATCGTCCTTGGATTTCTTGTACAGATCGCTGTAGAACTCCTGGCGCATGTAGCGCCGCTGCTTCTCAGTGCCATTCAAGTAGATGTGATCCAATATTTTGCTGGCAATGTTGTGTCCCGACAGCCGCACCACATTACCCAACAGAGCATCAACCAGCTTGCCTTTGGTGGCCGGTGAGCCATACTTGAGCATGCGCTGGACACAGAAGTGCGCATACTTCGACTGGCACATCTCCACGGCGTGCGCCATCAGTTTGTCGGAGAGTTCGGCGCGCAGTGCTGGTGTCGCATGCTTCAGCATGCATTGGAGTACGCGTGCGGTGTCGTGTGCCTTGGCCACCTTGGAGATGGTGTCGCCAACGTTGAGAATTTTGTACATTTGCTCGACCAGCTTATCCTTGTTTTGGGTGCGACGACTGCAGAGGGCCATTAATTGGATATATATATTTCATAAATGGGAAGCCTTTTCCACTGAGGACTTACCATTTGACCTGCTCGTAGATTTTCTTGACTTCCTGCGTGACTTCGTAGGTGTCGCGGTTACTTTTGCGTTTTAGCTTAAGCTCCTTCTTCTCCTGCTTGAACTTAGTCCAGTCCTGCTTTTCGCTGACTTCGTTTTGGCCAGCCTGCGGCTTACCACCAGCTGCAAACTTATTATTTTTGCCCTCGAAACCGCGTTTTCCAGCGGTTTTGAATTTATTCCCGGGTTTACCCTTTGCGCCAGCATTATTTTTGGATGGCGGCTTTTTGGTTGTTGGCTTATTTTCGCTTGTTGCTGTAGCCGTTGGCTTGGTTTTATCTGAGTTAAGCATATTAACACTTTGTAAGACAAAACAAGAACTGTGAAATGTTGTGTTTGTGTTCGTTCGCTCAACGACAACACGTGCCAAGTGATTGTTGCCGCGAATTGATGGACGGTCTATCGATATCGTTATCGACACAAAATTAAGTGCTGTGTAGCACAACAGAAAAATGCCCAACATAGTTTACATAGTACAAGAGGTTGCACACTGAAGATAACAGACATTGTTGACTATCGATAGCAATATTGAATTTATACAAAAATATAGAAAATCATAAAACATATTAATATATTTAACTGGAATATAGCAGCGCTTCGTCAGTCCGACAGCACTGATCTATTTAAGCTTTATGCTGGTCGAATTCAATTGATATCTAGTTTTAAGCTATACTTTTGGATTTGATAAGGACTCCCTAACGACAAGTGAACATTTATGAGACCTGCACCTTAATTGGTTAACGCATAGCAAAATAAATAAAAATAACGGTATACACAACACCCATTTTAAAATCAAAATACAAGTAGCTTTTTAATTGGGAAGTGCATTATATCGTTATCGCAGACTATCGATAGTATTTTAACTGCTTAGCCCACCCCTATTGTACAGTCGCCACAGTCGCGACGACGGTGGATATATAAATAATTGTTGTGTTATTTTTTTTCGCGGCAAAAACTAAAAACATTCTATTCAACGCTCCAGAAATTTGTGAAAATTTTAAATAATGGTTAAGCTGGGCAAAAAGAAATTAGCTGAACTCTCCGAGTTAAGCAAAAAGAAATCAGCCGCATATTCCGACAGCGATGAAAATCCGAAAAACGGAGCCAGCAATTCGGGCGATGACGAGAATGAATCCAATAAGGAGTCCGACGATAAGCCGGAAATTAGTTCTAAGAAGCAAAGGGCCTCCACAGCCGCCACAAAATCAAATACACATGACGACAGCGACACGGATGAAAGCGATGATATGCCACTAAATGGCAGCAAGGGATCTGGCTCGAGTGCACCGCCGCGTAAAAAGCAACGGAAGACGCCCAAACCCAAGGGCAAGGTGTCGACGGCGGCTGCCGAAAAGAATCATAACAAAAAATCGTCATCCAAATCGGATGAGCCCGAGCTAGACGAGGACGATGACAATATGGATGCGGAGTTCGAGGTACACAAAACATTGCCAGCAGCCGGCTGAAAATTTGCTTATTTAGACAAATTTAATTTCAATTGAATAACAGGTTGAGGCCATTGTCGGCCACAAGACCAAGCGCGGAGAATCGTTTTTCCTAGTTCGCTGGAAGGGCTATGGCAAAGATTCCGACAGTTGGGAGCCCGAGGCCGAGTTGAACTGCGACGACCTGATCGAGGAGTATCGCAGGAAGGTGAGCCCGAATCCCCACCTCCATTTAGCTCTGTGATGCCTATGCGACGTGCGCGACGTGTTGTCCCGTTCTAACTAGTTGGAAAATTGTATATATGCATATTTTTTTTAGGAAGGATCCAAGAAGAGTACTGGCATTGGAAAAAAGTCGCCGGCCGGTGCCAAAGCGGGACGTGGACGTAAGCTAAATAAGAAAGTGGAAAGCGATCCAGATAAGGAATGGGCAGTCGAACGCATACTCGACTTTGTTGATGATGATGAGCACGGCGGCCTGTATCGCATACGCTGGAAGGGCTTCGGTGCCAAAGAGGATACCTGGGAGCCCGAGTCGAATTTGTCGTGCGAGGGCCTCATTGAAAAGTTCAAAAAGGGCCTCGATGAGCAGCGCAATGTCGATGTGAAACATCTACGCGAATCGCCGAAGAAAACGAAGCGCTTGGTCAATGAGACAATTCCACGTTCCAATTTACACAATCGCATTGAGCGCTCATCCAAACGGGCTGCTGCTAAGAATCGGTAAGACAATCTGCTCGCCCCACACTCTCCCTCTCCCTCTCTCTCTCTCTCTCTCTCTCTCTCTCTCTCTCTTTTTCATTCCCTCCATTCCCATCAAAATATTTCTCTCCCTCTTTGATTTGTACCTTGTATTAATGCTTACTCGGTCGCACACAGCGTTTTTTATGGCGAGGAGTGAAATGGCCCACCACGACGACAAAACAGATAAAAGAGCGAGGGCGAGATCGAAATCGCATCCCGGAGTAGTAATCGAAATTGAATTACAATTTTAACGCAATTAGCTTAAGTTGATGACACGTGGAGTTGGTCGGCGTAGACGCACGTTCCTAGGTCTTAAGTGAATTGTTTAAGTAAAAAAATCCAATACAACACATAACACACAACACACCACACAACAACACACCACACCGCACACAATACACACCACACCACAAGATGCACCCACTTTAATTTGTAAGCTATAAACAATCTGGAAGAAGTGGGAAAGTGTTTTGAAAAAGTATAAATAGCCGTTAATTTCTATCTCAATGATTGCGTAATCCCTTTAACTGGGTTTACAATTTAAATGAAACCCATCATTTACCTTAGGCCTTAAGTTAAAAATCCCTGAATTAAATTGTTTCGTGGTAGTAAACTAATGCACACAGTTTCGTTTAAGATTCGTCATGATTATATGATTATATAAATATAAATGTAAACCATATAAGAATAGCCTTTTATTATGCAAATTAAATGAGTGTGTGTGTGTGCGCGCGCATTAAGAGCATAAGATTGGCAATTGATAACAATAAGCGCAATCAGCAATGGGAATCGCGAAGAGAACTGTGCTCGAGAGACGAACGAACCATATACTAATATGCATAACTGCTTACCTTGCTTCGTATTTGAGCGCTCTGTGTGATTCTTTGGTCTTGAATAAAAGGTTTACTTATTTAAACTGTATAGTAAACTGTGATCGAGTAATTTGTACATACATGGTTATTATAAATGTTATATTTAAATTGCTGGCCATTTTTCTCACTAGCGTTAACTCCACGCACAATATGGTTGTTAATACACAAAAGTTTGCTCGGGACCCTATATCCCCGAAAGCTGAAAATTTGACAGTAAATATTGATAAATTATCGATACAAATTGGCAACTGTACCCGTGGGCTTATTAGTAAACCCGTCAAGGATTCTGCTACCTTGGCATATCAGGTTTCGATAACGGCGGAACCCAGTCCGAAAATACCCTTCGCTTTAAAAGTGTGCCTTTTAAAATAGTTCTTGATTCTAAACAGAATTCCGAACTGTAATCAAATCTAGTAAAAACTCAAAGCTGGAACTAATTGGCCTTCGGCAAAGCTGCCTGGATAAACGAGCGTTACGACAATGTTTCCAAAAAGACTCAAATTTCAGAGAATATTTAAAAATTCACTGAAGTAATTTTGACATTGAACTGAGCTAAGATCTTAACACAGCCAGAAAACAAGTATTTGGGCTTGTATGGATGTGAGTAGTTCAAAATAGAAGTAAAGTTTTGTTGATCATGCTTAACAGGGTTCGTGAACATTGCAAAAATCTCCAACCACAGCTTTTGAGGTTACAGGCAACAAATAAAGATTAGCCAAAGTCAAGGAAAGTTGACTGTTTTCAGTTCTTATGCCAGAAAAAAAGAGGTACTGCTCAGCATTGAGTTTTTATACCCTTGTGCAACGTATATGAAACAGAATATTTTCTCCGCAATTACAAGCTTTAAAATATCCCTAGCTAAATTTTAAATATCGTTTAAATAATCGTTGGTCAATAGAGCTTCGAAGAGGTTTCTACAGGCGCAGTCTGACTGAATCCAATGCAAATTAAACATAGCTTGTGTACAGACATCGCAAATCGATTTTAATTATAACATCCATTTGGGTTTATTGCATTTAAATTGCCATTTGACAAGCTGTATCTGTGTTCGTGTGTCTGCTTGCGTGTGTATGTGCAGGGGAGAATTGTTTGTGTACAGTTGAAGCTAAGCTAGGGTTCAATTGTGTTTAGAGGCCCGCTTGCAGACCGAATCCGGGACCCTTTGGCTCCTCGCTCAGTGAGGTGGGGTTGCCTTTGGGTTCGCTGGCGAAGCGTCCGTTGCGCGGTCCGGGCGGTGAGATCTTATCCGCATTAAGATCATCCAAAATTGACTTCATATCCGCACCGGTCAGATCCTCCTACGATATTCAACGTGGCGTAAGTTAAACAGTTTATAAACGAAGCAGTCCATTGGCATACTCACATAGTAATCATCGTTGATGGACACCATCGGCGCATTGACGCAGGCGCCCAGACACTCCACCTCGGAGATGGTAAACTTGTTATCCTTTGTGGTCTCGCCAACGCCGATGCCCAGCTGCTTCTTGCACGTATTCAGGATCTCGTCGGAGCCGCGCAGCCAGCAGGGTGTTGTTGTGCACACCTGGATATGATATTTGCCCGTTGGCTTGCGCATGAACATTGTGTAGAATGTGGCCACTTCGTAGACGCGCATATTGGGTAAGCCGAGAATTTCGGCCACCTTGTGCATGGCCGAAATGGGCAACCAGCCGTACTGACGCTGTGCCAGATCGAGCAGCGGGATCATGGCACCACGCTTGTGACCCTCTGGATAGATGCTCAGTATGGCCTCCACACGCTTCTTGTTCTCCGCGCTAAACTCGAAGGGTATGCTCGGATTATCCTCGGGTGTGTCGCGATGCACGAATAGATTGTCGCTGCGCTGTGCACTGCTGGTGGCAATGGCCCGCAGGCTGCCCCGCTGCAAAGGTATGCATTTTGTGATTGTTATTGTTTTTTTTTTTTTGTGCAAAAAATTACATAACTTGCCACTGGCAACGGGCATTTAGGTGCCAGTCGTTGCCATTTCGTGGTCGCGAAATTACTTACGACAGCAGCCAGCGTTTTTGCGGCACAATTCGAAAGCATTTTATGCGCTTTCAATCAAAATAACCAGAAAAAAAGTTCAATTTAATTGGAAGTGTCGGTGCCACTGGCAGAGCCCCAAACGATTTCGATTGCCTCGATTTCAAATCAGCTGGCGTTGCCAGCGCTGCTGTCAGCTATCGATATATCGATTGGACGTACTTTATTACAATCGAAAATGATGCAAAAGCTGTTTTCCAAATCTATCGCTTCAATATTGCTATAATATATATAGGCGCTGTATGGCGCAATATTCGAATGTCGATTAATCGCTGTTAAGAAAGAAAAATGATTTGGGTAACCGTTTGTTCTATTATTCATTTTAAATATGATCTTTGTTTAATCGTACAATATCCGTCTAGCTGGCTGTATCATCAAACATCTGTTATATGCTTGCAAAAGTTATTATTATTCAAAATCTTTCAACTACACCACAAAGTTAACTGTTTTTAAATGTTACAATTGAATTGTTTAGTAAATGCATATTGTTTAAGAGGTAAAAGGCATATTTTCACGCATCCTTCTCATAATTTTCTGTTTTCATATCATTTAGACCCAGCTCTTCGTTGTCCTCATAGCTGCGCTCGTATCTTTCCACGGTCAGTTTGTCGTCTGGCTCATCGTTATCAGTGAGCGACTGAACGTAAGTATTGCCGGCCGGATCTTCCAGCACCAGGGTGATCACCTGCTGCAACTTGAGCACATTATCAAAGGTGTCCAGAAAGCGTTCCAGCTGTCGCTTCGACGGCTCATCGGCAGAGTCGTGAAACAATGTCCCGTCCAGTTGCTCGCGCATGGCCACCAGCAATCCCTCGATGGTCGTAAAGCGGCCGCAGAGCGCATTGGGACCCACATCCATGTCCAGTTCCGGTATGGACAAGCTGCACGTTTCCGATTTGAGAACATCGCGCGTCAGATCCTCTTTGGAGGCAATGCGCACTTTGAATCGCACACCCTCTGGTTCAATGCCGCCGCCAGACTTCACCTCGTTCGTTTTATGACCGCACCTGGAGCAGACGGTAGCCATGATGACCACCTCCTTGAAATGCGGTATATTGGTCAGCTTCATATTTGTCTCGCACGGCACCTGACAGTTCGGACAATTCGTGGCAAACTGCAGCACTTCGCCGTGCAGATTCTCAATGTTCCAATCGCCCTCGGCAATGGGCTTTAGCAGATTCTGCTCCTCGTGGTTCTGATCATAGAGACCTGCGTGTCACACGGCAAACGTTACACATGCAGAACAGGGATAAGAAAACAAAACTCACCGAGTTGTTCGTTTTGCGCTTGGGTGCGCGTAAAGTGACCCATTTTCAACTGTGGATCGCTGGCGGGTGCTAGGGGATTCTCAATGAAGCTATTGCCGGAGATGTCCTCGAGCAGCAGGCGAAAGGGTTTGTTCAGCAACTTTAACTGGCGCAAACGGTCAATGAAGGCATCGATGGACGCTGCCTCTGTAGGATGGTCAATGCGGCGTTTCTCCTGATCCTGCGACAGGCCAGATATCGTCCGCTCAATGATGCCCTCCACGGTGGTGACCTCGCCCTTCTGCGATTGCACGGGTATCTCTAGCTCCACCTCTGGTATGCTGATGCTGGAATTGTCGGAGCGCACAACACGTCGATTTAGATCCGACGGCTTCTGCACGTCCAGCTCAATGCGCACGCCGTTCTTTTGTATCTCCGACGCCGATTGCATTTCATTATTCATGTAGCCGCAGTGTTCACACTTGAAGGACATCAGCACAACCTCACGAAAGAAGGGTATCTTGGTGGGCAGCAGACGGGTTACTCCCGATTTGAAGCACCTCATGCAGGCGGACTCAATCTCGACCAATTCCCCCGCCTGCTCGGCGTTGATGTCCTTAAAGATAGGCTCCTGCTGTGCTGTGGCAGCGCCACTAGCGACAGTGGCAGAGACATTCGCATCGGCACTCTCGGCCGCAACAGTTGTGCCTGCCCCACTGGACATGTTATCACTTCAATTCTCGTTAATAAAAAACAAATAAACTTTTGCCGCAAGCAACGTGCATTCAGTGCACTCGATTGTTCTGTTGGTTTTGCTAGTGTTGGGCAGCGCTAAGTAATTATAATGAGCAACGTTTACGTATCTGTTACTTGTCACAAGTTACTTATAGTTACAAAATATTTTTGTAACATATATCTAAGTAATTAGGCTGAAAAGTGGAAATTACTTATTAGTTTATCGCACTCTGATTATGTGTTGCAAAATAGTTAAATTTTTACATTATGCGACAGCTGGTAAAATTGACATTTATATATACATATATACACTTTTGCAGTTTTACTTTGGCAACTTCGTACGCATACAATAAATTCTACGCGCTCGAATGAACAATTAACTACATCGTCATTCGCGTCTTAACATATACTTATAATTTTTTTTTTTTGTATAAATTAGATGTGTTTAGCTAGTAGAGCGGCTTACTGTCGTTTTTTAAACTCTTATTATTTTATTTCTACGTTTTTCCAACTGTACCATTTGATTTACTTACATATGTGATCTGTTATTTATATTTTGCTTGCTTCGGGTATCCGCTAAATTCGAATTGCAAATTATCAAAGATGCCAAAATTATCGTTCGACCTATCGGTTAACCATTTTCATCGATGCGATGTGATATATATCATCACTAACCGCGAGAACCAGCAGCAGCGGCGGCCAGCAGTGCTGTGTGTGTGTGTGTGCGTGTGTGCGCGACGAAAAAGTATAAATCGTAACGAGCAGAAGAAAAAAAACGTGTGAAAATTTATAGAAAGGTATCGCAATAAAATAATTAACAAAATGTCAATCTTGTTGCCTAACGGCATACGGCGCGAAGACTTTTGAAGGACTTTCTGTGCATGCGTGTGTGCTGTGTGTGTGTGTTTCGTTCGACCAACAGCACCTGGGCGGCGGAGTGGAAATTTTGCGTTCAAGGACAACAGAACGACACTGCCCACAGCTGCAAGTGTGTACTGTGTGATGCCCCCTACTCTCTTTCTCTGCCCACTATTAGAACTCTCGATATGCTCCTCCTCGGCACGTTTAGACACTCGCTCAATTGCCCAGGCTCACGAACAATATGCAAACATACATACAGAGTATATATGTATGTAGCCCAAAAGTACCGACTTTTAATAGAGCGGGCGCGTTTTTTTCCATTCAGTTGGTTAGCTGCAAAACATAGTTTATGTGCAGTTATAATTCAAATGCGGACAGTATTAATGTCCAGTCGGCATAAGAAGATATAGTGTAAAAGAGCCAATTTTAAAATAGAATTTTTCACATATTTTTAAAGAAATTCAATTTTCAACGAAGTCTACGTATGTGTGGCTGTGTGTGTGTGTGGGGTTGCCAATGTTTTTTTTTTTTTTTTCGCCCCGAGCGAGCATGCGCATACCAACACATGTGCGAGACGCTCTCTCGCTCTCTCACACCCGCAAAACACATGGGTTGCGGTACGCGCGGTGGCTGCACTGAAAATAACTGTCGCATTTGAGAGCGACAGAGTCGCACAGCGAGAACAAACGTTTGAAACGTAAAAGCGAATGAAATGCAAAAAAAAAAAATAATAATAAAAAATAAAATAGAAAAAAAACAACAGCTGCGCAGATTCGACAAAGTCGTTAGGATAGTGAGGGTCGGGGGAGTGCATATCTTTTTGATGCCCATTTCCAACTGCACGGAGCGCATAGTCGCGTAGTCGACAGTCGCGCACAGATTCTCGTAAACAAAACGCTCAAAATTTGCGTACCACGTGTGTAGACCGTATGCGCGCGCGTGTGTGTGTGTGTGTGTACCGGAGTCTATAAATGTACATACATACGTATTAACGTACATTATTGCAATTGTTTTGTGCAGCTGATTTATTGTTGTGGCTGGTTTATTACCGTTTCACTTATTTTTTGTTCCTGTATTTTGAGGGCTGCTAATCAACATTTAAATTTGCGACACATCCGCTGCGGGCATTACTCAAAAATTCGTTTGAACCCGCGTGTGCTTCTATGTATGTACATATGTGCATATAAATAAATATACATGTATATATATGTATGGATAAATAGATGGGCTTAAAATTTAAAATACATAGCCTTTGTTGGGCAATACATACATATGTATAATATATACATGCAAATACAAATATGAGCATTCGTTGCTCAAGGATTTTTAGCATAGTGTCCTTGCGGCAAGCAATAAAAAAAAAGTGCTGTATAATGGGCGAAAATCAAAGTTGAATTTATTATATATATACACATATATATATTTATATATGCATACATATGTATATTGTGCTGCATAAATGTTAATACAGGCGCCTGCGCCGATTGGGCAACTCGCAATTTCTACGAGTACATATGTATGCTTGTATTTGTGTATGCTAGATGTACACACATATCAATGGCACGTGCGTAAAGAATCGATTCGCTTCTATCCTAAAACTTGCACTAACTACGATAGTCTACTATCGTGATCGATTACATCTCTAACAAATTAAAGATCGGTGGTCGACCGACCATATCCGTATCATATTGCATATTAAAACGAAAGGATATAATGGCTTTGGTCGTTATTGATAGTAATAAAATATATTAATTGATTATATATTAGGTATTCTTTTAATTGTAAATTAATCAATTGAACCTATAATAATTCTTGACGATTGGGTAAACTTTCGTCGTTAAGCTCTATGCCAGTGTTGTAAATTTCACATTGCATTATAACCAAGGACGTTACAAACCGAGTGCACTTACCCCCTCAGTAGAGAAAAAGGAATTGAATTCTACAAAAACCGATGTAAATACATTTAAACATAAACAAACAATAATATTATAGATAGAAACAATAATAATTGATAGATAACGGTTCTCCAATGTAAATAGTGTTAGATGTTCCTTAAAGTATGCAGCATAATGTGCTCTGTGGCAAGTTGGTGCCGTTGTGTGTTGCATAAGCGGCAGGAGCTTTAGCATTTAGCTGCTACTTCTTGCCACACGCCACACACCACACACCACCCACCACCCACACCTGCCTTTCGTATTGACTGTGTGAATCGCTGAGACAAACATTTCATCATTTACTTTAGTGCCAACACTTGACTATGTATGTTTCTCGTTCAGTTTTGTTCTCTCGTTCGAAACTCTCTGTAATAGGCGTGTCGTCGTTTGTTTGTTTTTGTTATTTTTTTTTTTTATTTTTTCCCCCTTTTTATAAGTTGGTTCGCGATTCGGGTAGTTAAGTTAAGTTCGCTTGTCTCTTAAGGTAGCTTAATTATGACTATGTTTGGTCATTGCACTAACCAATAAGTTTACAGTTAAGTGTTATTGTGTCATTATTTGTTTCTTCTTCAAAAATTTGGTTAATTGACGCAACGCTTTCCATTGCCTTTCGGTATATTTATTGTGCAGAACGACGCTGTTATCCTTCGCCTATTGTCGTCGTCTTCGTTGTCGTCGTCGTCGTTGTCGTTTTCGTCATCGTTTCTGTCGTGGTTAACGCAACACTACAACAACAATTGCAACAACAGCAACACGCAGCTCATTGCTTTAACGGTAACTCTAACGGATCACGGCCAACAACAAAAACAGCAGCAAGGAGAGGAGCATAACAGAAATCGAGAGGCTTACAAAATGCAGACGCATATAAAGTAAAAGGAGCAGCAATACGAGCAAAACGAGCAAAACAACGGACTGTGCTTGTTGTGTGCCTGCGTGTCTGTGGCTGTGTGCGTGAGTACAGCAGCAAGCGAACGCACACTCTTACACTTCCTCTCCCATTCTCTCGTTGCCGTCTACCTGACTGTCTGTTGGCGTTTACTTGTGTATGTATATGTATGCGTGAGTGCAGCAGCAGAAGAAATTCAAATATCGACTCTCGCACTTACTCTTGCTTATGTGCAATTGGCATGGCTGCAAGGAGCAATAGCAAACAATAGAACAACAATTAAGATATGCAGCTATAAGAGAAGATAAATAGTTAAGTAAGCGCAAAGGACTTGAAACCAAAAACAAAAAGAAAAAGAAAACCAACAGATATAACTACACACGCCTAAGTTTAAGAAAAGCATACTGAAAGAGAAAGAGAAAGTGAGATAGAGAGTGCGAACGAGAACGAGCGTTGCAAAGAGGGAAATACTCGGCCCACCCCCTCACAATTCCCATTGAAAAGGAATAGCAATAGAACAAACAGTTAATTAAGAAGTTGCTGGCAACATGAGCACGCTGCTGGAGGATCTTGGCCAAACACTGGTCCCAGCCACAATTGACGATCAGCAACAACAGCTGCAGCAGCAGCAGCAGCAGAGGACATCGTTGAGTACGACACTATGCGAGGACTCGAACTCATCGTCCGTGCTGGAGGACATAGATGTGAGTAATACGAGCAGCAGCAGCAGCACCACCAGCAGCAGCAGTGCCTGCAGCAACAGCAGCAGCTGTAGCAATGGCACTGGCACCGACACGGACACCGGCAAGGGCAGCAGCACAGTGGGCAGCATTGATGCGACACGCGTTAGTTCGTCTAGCATTGGATCGGCTGCATCGATTACATCTTCGGTATCAACGACCGCACCATCAACGACCAATTCATCGGGACTCGGTTTGGTGGTCGATGTGGATAGCAATATTGGCAGCAGCCAGGAGCTGAGCCATGGCTATGACGCCAAAAGCGTTACGGAGCTCGATTCGCTGGAGGATACATGCGGCTCCATGCTCAAGGATGCTGATAAGAACTGCAAGCTGTGCAGGTGAGTAGTTTTGTGCCCTTAAATACAAATTTAAAATCATGTTGATAATATCGATAAATCTGTACTGATTTCTGCATCACATTTTCCAACACTGTTCGAGAACATTTAACGAAATTAGAGAAATTTCATATGTGTTAGAGATGGGCGCGTGCCTCAATAGTTTTTAACAGCCCAGCCCAAACACGAAATATGATTAAAAAAGGCTAGGCTAACGAACGAAATATGTATAGTAAAATATATTTTTGTTTTTTGCCCGGCTCGGGCTCATCTGTTAAGGGGAGTAATAATTATAAACACAAATATTTTCGATGGGATTTTTTGTAGTCTTGAAAATCAATCAACTTGACTTTTATTTGCAAAATAGTTACAAATATAAAAATTAAAAATGGCCTTAATAGAGCCAACGTCGAAAATGTCCAAATTGCCAGCACTGATCATTACGGATAACTTTATTTATCAACAATGGAAACGATCTTTTTTAAAAATCCCGCTTTTCTCTTCTAGTTCGCGCTTGGTGATGCCGCGCATTTTATCCTGTCTACATGTATTTTGCGAGGACTGTCTGCAGAATTTGCTCGTTAACAAGGAGGCGAACTCGGCAAACTCACCGGCTGCCTCCCTCTCGTCGGCGGCCAGCTGCTCGTCGGCCTCATTCGATGGCAGCGATCATCAGCAACGACTGCTCGAATGCCCCGTTTGCAAGCAGCAGACACAGCTTGGCAGCAAGGGTATCAAGGGCCTGACCGTTGACTATATTGTGACCAATATACTGGATTTGTCCAATCTCGAAGCGGAGCATATACCGTGTACATCGTGCAAGAGCAAAGAGGAGGCTATATCCCGTTGCAATGATTGCGCCAACTTTCTGTGCAATGGCTGCGATAATGCACACAAATATATGCGCTGTTTTGAGAACCATCAGGTGGTTCGCATCGAGGATCTGCAAAAGAACTTGCAGAACGACAAGCTGATCATACACAAGCCCATCTGCTGTCGCCAGCACATTAACGAGAATCTCAAGTACTATTGCTTTACATGCCAGGTGCCCACCTGCAATGATTGCCTGCTAAGCGAGCACAAGGGCAACGACCACCACTACGAAACGGCATTGATTGCCGAACAGTCGGTTCGTGCTGATCTCGAGCAAACCATTACGGACACACTGAAGAAGGCACAATATTGTAACGATGCTGGCGGCAATCTGAGCAGCGCTTTGACCGAACTTCAATCGCAGCACGATCATGTGCGGCAGCAGATCGAGGATGCGTACAAAAGCTACAAGCGAATGCTTGAGCTGATTCGGGATCAATTACTCACCGAATTGGGGCGTCTGCATTCGGAGCGTGAACTTAAAATTATGGACCTAATGCAGAGTCTGGAGAACAATATGGGACGTTTGCAACAGGCCTCACAGTTCGGTCAGCGTGCCATGGAGAAGGCCAATGCCGTTGAGTTTCTGCTGCTGAAGCCAGTTATTAGTGCGCAGTGCGCTAACCTCATGGATCAGACGCCCCAAAGTGATGCCAACTATCAGCTGCAGTTCGAGTGCATGCCCGAGAAGTTTGAGCGCTTCGCCCGCGAAATGTTTGGCAAATTTCGCACCGAGTCAACCAAGAGTACAACAGCAGCTGGCACTGTGATGTCCGAAACAACGCCCTCACCGACGGCCACGCCCAAACAGCATACACCGCCACCGGCAAATTTGGCACCTGGCTGTCATGGCGTTGGCGGCTTGCTGCCCGGTGGAGTGCGCAGCTTGACCGGCGTCGGCGGCAGCGGCAACAGCAGCTCCGTGCAAGGACGACTTAGCTCGGCGGCGGTATTCAGTCCCATATCATTGCCATCATCTTTGCAAAGCTCATTCGATGGCGACACCTCCGTAATGACCAACTATTCCATGATGAGCACATTGCCGCCAGATTCGCCGCCGCAGCTGCAGCCACCGCTACAGCAACAGCAGCAACAACAACAGCAGCAGCAGGCCTTACAACAGGTGCAACAACAACAGCAGCAGCAGCAGCAGCAGCAGCATCAGCAACAAAAGCAGCAGCAGCAACAGGTCCTGCATCAACAGCCACAAGCTCTGCCCGTGACCCAGCAAATTTCACAAATGGTGACGCCTCAGGGCATTGTCCAGGTACAGCAATCGACTGGCCATGTTAATCTCAATGCCGGACCCAACAATGCTGCTGTGGGCATGGGCTTGGGCACACTCAATGGCATGGGCATGAATGCTGGCGGTCCACCGCCACCGTTCAGCATGCTCGAATATAATCTGTCGCGTTTGGCCAGCCTCACGGAGAGCATACCGGATACTTTAAACGATACTTTAGCCGTTGGCAGCTCCAATGCCGTGGCTGTGGCCGCTACCTCCGGCGCCGCCGGCGGCGCTGCCTCCCATCATCAGCAGGCGGTCATTCCCGCCTCGGCGGTAACGCCCACACAGCCCATTACACTGGCCGACATTCTGTCGGGTGATCAACGTGCCCTTAACAATCTGCAAGCTCTGGCCAAGCTCGGACTCAACAACAATGGTGAGTAATTCCTCCAAATCCTGTTCCCATGCTTGCTTCCCGTTGGACACACATTACATACAAACCTATTAAAATCAGTTGCTAAAAATGTGTAGGGAATCCTTTATGTTCGACATAGACATCTCTGAATGACAACGTTTTTCTGAGAAAATAGATCAAGTTACTTACAATTTTTCCTAACTCTTTCAGTCCATAAAAATCACCAAAAAGAAACAATGCAAAGATTTACATATGTCAATGTCTGGGAAGCTATCAATATAAACTAGATTTCCAGATCTCCGCTCATTTAGGCTCACCTTACCCCTATTTCTCTCACTCTCTCACTCGCTCTTTCCCACCGTGTCATTATCTTTCTGTCTCTCTCTGTCTTACTCAGCTGCCTGCCACTTAAGCACTTTAATATCGCCTTTCTCTGTGATTTTCATAAGCCTAACTAAATCTCACAGATTTAATAGTCATATCTGCTCTTACTTTCTCAATGTTAATCTTTCTCATTTACTCTCATGTTTATCCTGTTTTTTATATCGTCAAGTTATGTGTAAACAAATTAGTTTTAGATCTGAATATTTGATTGAGTGATACGAAATGCAAGTTTTTAATTTTCGACTTACCGAAGACCCATTCTTGTTTTTTTTTTTTGTATTACTTTTTATTTTTGTTTGTTTTGATAACTTTTAAGTTTTTTCGTTTTTTCAACAATCAACACACGCCAACAACAATACCAACACCAACAACAAATCCAAACACTCCCAAATCCACACAACACACAGATGAGCATCACGATTTGTTGTCGTCGAACGGAAGCTCAACGTGCCTTGATTATATTTTAACAGATTTCTGCATGCCAGCAGCCACATCGCCCAGCCTTCAGACATTGAATCCGATCGTTGGCGGCGTCGAGGAGATGGGCATTAATAGTTTCCATGCCGTCGCGCCGCCCGGCACCACCAGCGTTGTGACGGGCCGCAACAAGGCCACGCCCATGCAGATACGCTGCAAGTTTGGCTCGCTGGGCACCGCAAAGGGACAGTTCAATTCACCGCACGGCTTTTGTCTGGGCGTCGATGAGGAGATCATTGTCGCCGATACCAACAATCATCGGATCGAGGTCTTTGACAAAATGGGCGCACTCAAATTTCAATTTGGCGTCGCCGGCAAGGAGGAGGGCCAGCTCTGGTATCCACGCAAAGTGGCCGTCATGCATAACAATGGCAAGTTTGTGGTCTGCGATCGCGGCAACGAGCGCTCGCGCATGCAAATCTTCTCGAAATGCGGACACTTTATGCGTAAAATTGCAATCAGGTATGTGTGTCTGTGTGTGTAATTGAATTCATCTATATGTTAATCAATTTGCCAATCAATCTTTGTAGGTATATTGATATCGTTGCGGGTCTGGCTGTTACCGCCAAGGGTCACATTGTGGCCGTCGACAGCGTCTCGCCCACCGTCTTTGTCATCTCCGAGGAGGGCGAACTGGTGCGTTGGTTCGATTGCAGCGACTATATGCGCGAACCCTCCGATATAGCCATACGTGGTAAGTAGTAGCCTCTGGCAGAAGCTTCAATTTGTATATATATATGTATTTCTTCTAACATATATTCTGTTCGAATTGCAGACAACGATTTTTATGTATGCGATTTTAAGGGGCATTGCGTGGCCGTTTTTCAAGAGGACGGCACATTCCTCTATCGCATTGGCAACGAGAAGGTCACCTGCTTCCCCAATGGCATTGACATATCCAACGCTGGCGATGTACTCATCGGCGATTCGCACGGCAATCGCTTCCATGTGGCCTGTTATTCGCGCGAAGGCGCGCTTCAATCCGAGTTCGAGTGCCCCCATGTTAAGGTTTGCATATGACGTATTATATTTTGTGTTCATTTAATTATCAACTTCTACTACGTTTTCTTATATATTTAGCATTCAGTTGTTTTACTCTATTCTCAATAGAATAGCGGCTTTTCCCTGCGCAAATATCAAGGGTTTTGTCCGTGTAAACGCTAAAAAAATCGAAATACTTAAATCTTGCTTGTAGATTGTTTAGTGGTGACCTCTTCCAAAGATCAAATCCATAATATTCTTGCCCACTTGTTCAATGCAATGCTTTTCCAGAGTTCGTCAGCCGCAAACAGTTGAAATTTTCAACTGATCTCGCTAGTATTAGCTTTAGTTTTTAATTTGATACTAATTAAATTGTTTGACCCATGCAGGTTTCACGGTGCTGCGGCCTGAAAATCACCTCAGAGGGCTATGTCGTAACGCTGGCCAAAAACAATCATCATGTGCTCGTCCTGAACACCCTCTATGTTCACTGATTGCAAATCAAAGCGCGCAACAATCGTCCAGCTGTCGATATGAACAAATACAACTACAAATACTCGTCGGGCAAGATATACGGATGCCGCAGACAACAACAGCAGCATCTACAACAGCAACTACAACAACAGCAACTACAACAACAGCAGCAGCAGCAACTACAACTACAACTACAACAGCAACAGCAACAGCAACAGCAACAATCAACAAACAACAGCAATAGCAGCAACAACAACAACAACAACAATAGCATAATCAACAGCAACAGCAACATCACCAGCAGCAGCAGCAGCAGCCGCAACAGCAACACCGACATGGAGCAACATAGCAATAATATGATTCGAGCTAAGCCGCCGCCTTCCATATAGACAAGCTCGAGAAAAGGGTCAGCTCAGTACCGTTAAGCAATGCAACAATGCAACACAATAACATATATAATATATATATACATATATATACATATATATATATATGGGGGCGAAAACGGGCGAAACATCTCGAATCTCGAACACACGTTTTAAGCAGATGTGTTGTCAACGAACAACAGCAACAAACAACAACAAAATGCAACAATACTATTTTTGATCTCTAATTTAATAGCAACAACAAAAACAAAACAAAAACACGATTAGCGCTACTGAAAAAAAAAAAAACAAAACAAAAACAAACAAAAAATATTAACAAACAAATCTATAACAAAAAACAAACAACTTTACTTAGTGTAAAAAACAAAAACAAATCAATGGAAAAGAAAGGAAATCTTCGCATATTTTTCAACACGTTTAACAAAAAAAAATGCTCTTGTTTAATTGTTTATTTTTTATTTCTTAGTTATGTTCTTGTTAAAATTGTCATACGACACGAAACACTAAATCACAAACACACAAAACACACACAGAACAGACAACAAACACAACACACCCACACACACACACACACATACACACACGCACATACAGATTACAAAACACAACACACACACCCATACACACACACACACAGACTCACACTCACATACACATACACACACACACACACACACACACAACACAACACACACAACAACATGTTACTTATTATCTATTAATAGGCATATATATTGTTATATGGACCGATTAGCTCTTTTGTGCAAAACCCCTTCCAAAATCTTTTTTCGATGAAAACCAAAAACAAACACGCATATATTTTACATGCTATGCATACACATACACATGTACATATACATATATGTATATATATACATACAACTCGTATATAGTTATGTATGTAATATCTATGTATATATATGTGTGTGTGCGTGTGTGTGTTCGTTTACATATATGCGGAAACGTGCCCTTTTTGTGCACATTTTCAAAGTGGACAGGAAAAACCAGGCAATAATGAACAACATCTAAAATTGTGTACAACTAACAGATATTTTAAATTTTAACGTAAAAGTAAACAAAAAAAAAAAAAAACAAATGTGTTTAGGTTTTTCCTTACTGCTGCTTATATAAAGTGATATTTATTTATATACATATGTGTATGAATATAAAAAAAAAAAAACAATATATTTAAAACAAAAATATCTTAAACAGACATATGTAAACTCCTATGACTATATGACTTTGCCATATATACATACATATGTATATACAAAAAAATAACACATATATGCTGATTTTTGTCGCTGTGTATATGCATCTATGTGGATATATATATATATTTATAACAAACACAAACAATATGCGCATTGTGCGGCGTGTGTGTTTGTTATGGTGTGCTTGTGTGAGTGTGTGTGTGTTGCGTGTGTCTGGCGTGTGTGACGTGTGTGTGCGTGTGTATGTGTGTATGTGTGTGCTATATGTTTTCATTGTCGCGTTTGTGAGTGTGTTAGTAATAATAATTACAAAAATTTACATACAAACTAAATGTAAGCTGACAAACCAAACAACAAATATAACAATAACAAACATACAAACAAACAACAAAAGCAACAAATTTGCAATGCATTAGGCCAACCAACTAAGTAAACAAAATGATAAGTAAATCATAACTAATACTGAAAAGGATGAAAGTAGGAAAGGTAACACGAAAGAAAAACCATGAGAAAAACCAAAACAAAATGAAACTATTGTTAAGTTCTATATATATATTTACAATGTTAAAACGATATTCCTCTTGCTTATATACATACAAAAAAAAAAAAAAAACATAAAAATATACATACGTGTGCATATGCCCACATGAATATACACATATACATATACATATACATATGCATATATACTATATATTATATACATATGTATGTATATCGATATGTATAGACTCTATAGCACATATTTGGGGCATGTGCCATTTCTTTCCCGTTGTAATACAATATATAAGGCTGGTTTACTCCCAAGACATTATTATTTTAACAAAAACAAAAATAACATACTATTATTATTATAATCATTATGATTAGTTATGTGAATATTATGACTTTGTTGTTCTTTATTCTTTACGATCGATAACAAGTAATTTTTGTGAATTTTTTTATTATGTAAAAATTGCAATTTATTTTTGACTATGTTCTAAGTGAAAAGAGAGATCATAATAATTATGATGAGATATTTAAGAGCGAAGCAACTTATTTTCTTTATAGGCTGTAACACACATTTTATTATATACAACACACACAACACTTACACACAACACACTTACACACACACACACTTACACACACAACACTTACACACACACACACACACTTAAACGCCTAGTATATGTATATACATACACAATTAAACGTATCGAAGTTAATTGGTATATTGTAATGTGTATGTAGACAGTTAATTGATTTAACTTTTAATATTATATATACATATATATATATACATATTTTTTTTATATACATATAACAAACACTTGTTTAGTGATTCGTTAAACGCCGTT
Organism: Drosophila kanekoi; assembly: GCA_037075305.1. Lineage (NCBI taxonomy): Eukaryota > Metazoa > Arthropoda > Insecta > Diptera > Drosophilidae > Drosophila > Drosophila kanekoi. The sequence continues at coordinate 5,574,711 of JBAMCE010000451.1, read as the reverse complement.
AAAATTGAATGTGTTTCATATGAATAACTTTAATCTTGTCATTTATTTAATTCTAGTTTTCCAAGTACGTTATATGAAATATATATGTACATTTCGAACGCAATTTGCGTTTTCTTTAAACAACAAACGCAAGCAAACGCAAACAAACAAAGAAACACAACAAACAACAAACAAGAAAAGTTCTAAACAACAACATTTTCACCGAATAATATGTTTTAAATCGTATTTTATTTGTAGAGCACAGCAGCAACAAAACAAAATTGTCGAAACAATTTATGCTTATACTGTTTAATTATGTATAATTGTTTTTTTTTTTTTATTATTATTTTTTAAATGTCCTGACTTTTATTTTTTTCGTTAATACTACGTGTGAGGCTACACTTTGTATATTATCTATATATATATATATATATACTTATATATATATATATATATGTGTGTATATTATGAAAACCAAGAACTATAGCTATAGCTAAATCTATTTGAATAAGTTTGTGAAACGCTTTTAATTGTCTTATGATTACTTTTATTTTTGTCACTTTTTGTTGTTGTACAACACTTAAATATTGAAATCTTCAAGCGACACACATCATACTATGATTATGAATTTCTATATACATTTTCTTTACTAAGCTAAGTTAAAAACAAACAAAAACAAACGAAAGGTAACCTCCTCCCAAAGTTGTTGTCGAAGAAATGTAAGTGAAAAAAAGAAAATGCAATTTTTGTGAACAATTTGGCTGTTGAAATATAATTTTAATTTATATGCGTAAATACGTTTATGATTTTAGTTTACTATTTGATTAAGACAAACATCATGTTATATTGTGTACAATCATTTTTTTTATGGTTTGAAAAAGCCCCGAAGGCAACCTCCTTCCTCCCCAACAACAAACAACAAACAACAACAACAACAACAACAAATACTATTGTGCTTAGTGAATTTACTTAGATTTCTTGTTGTCTTTGCAGCTGCATTACTACAAAAACAAAAACAAAAACAACACAAAATATATGAACAAGTATTAAGAAAACACTGAAAAAAAAAAAACATAAAAAACAGAAAAAAAAACATAAAATAGAAGCAGAAAAAACAACACAAATGTGAAATATGCCAAATTTTGTTAACTTTCTTCTCATTTGCGCCTTACATAGTCAACAAAAAGTTCTGTGAGAGAAACAAACAAACAAAAACAAATCGAAACTCTTTAAAGTTGTTGTTATTAACACGTTTTTGAAACATTCAAAATAACAAAAACTTATTTCAAAAGCGACTTTTTACACTTTGTTTCTAGTTATTATAAAAAAAAAACCTTCAAAAAGTAAAAGAAGAAGAGGAAGAAAGAGAAAAAAGAAATTGTAATTCCACACGCTTTTATTTATAACATTTACAAATTATTATTATTATTCTTTTTTTTTTGTCTATTTTGAGTTTGAGGCGAAAACAAACAGCAAAAGCAAAAAATATTTTTGTTGCAAACAAAATAAAAATTCTTTAGGCTTAAATCAGATACAAAAAGAAAAGAGGAAAAGAGAAAAATAGAAAAACAAATACTAAAACTAAATAAAAGATCCAAAAACAAATGATATTAAGTTAACGGAAACATGATTTTTAATGCAAACTGAATCTGTTTCAAGATAACCATAGAAAAGGAAGAGAAAGAACGAAAGTAAACTTTAACTAATCTAATTGATTTCCTATTGCATACAAATTTATGAAAAAATGTGCTTAAGTTTAAATCAAATTTACAATTTAGTTGAGATTATGAACTAAAACTTTTTACATAACAATTATATATATACATATATATATATATATATAAATATATACATATATATATATACCACATGTATGTATGTGTATATCTATAACATTTAGCTAAAATATATACATATATATAAGTTTAGCCAATGGTAAAGGCGGCTGGGTTGGTCGGCCATTGGGCGTGGCACTGGACATTGAACAAAAACAGAAACAGCAACAAAAACAATTGGATTCTACATATAGACACAAATGTACTACACGAAACACCACATGCAAGCAAACTTGGGCCAGAGCAACTAGTCAACAGCGCAAACGTCACATAAGACACGTTAACGTATAACGTAACGCCAAATAACAGTAGCATCACGCAACAGACCTTACGCGACCAATTTGTGACAGCGACAAGATAAACATCACTTACGTAACGTAACAGAAAACGTAACACGTACATAACATGACTGCGAATAATTGAATGTAAACATTACGTAGCATACTTAACGTAAACATCAAACGTAACAACACTACGTAACGTAACGCATTACCGTCACGCCCCATTTAACCAACTCAGCCAACTCGAGCCAATCACATTTTGGAGGCCGTTCTTTTGTGGCTAAGCTACAAAAAAGCAAAAGCAAAAGCAATTCAAATGAAGCGTAAACAAAAAACGATAACTGAACTAAGAAAAGGCATATTTTTTTTATTATACTATTATTTAATAATTATGAAAGGAAAAACGACAAAAAGAGAAAAAAAAAAGAGAAAAGGAACATAAATTGCTATTCGATTGCGTACAATGTGGGCAGAGTGAGCGCGCTTTCCACCTATTTTCGGTTTTACTTTTATTATACTTGTACTTTATTGTGTTATATACTTTATAAATTTTGTGTTAATCGACAACTCAAGCAAACAAATCTTAACTTTATATACATTCTATGTACAACACTCAAGTCCTCAGTCACGTTATGTTTAATTATATGCTTTGTTTTATATCTAATTTACATTTTCGATTGGCATACCACAAGACACCAAAAAGTAAATGTATAAAACATATATATTAAATTGAAGAAAATATATAGAAAAAATAAAAAAACCAAAAAAAAAAAATTAAACAAAATCACATGTAATTCATATTTGATGAAGAAAATTTGAAGATGCTGCCAAAGATTTATTTTTTTTTTTAAATATATACAATAAAAACGTGAAATGAAAGCAACAACAATTACATATATATACATATATATATATATATATATGGTATAACTATATTAACAACAACAACTATTATGTACGACGATAATGAAGCGTATTAATTTTGTTTATATATATATATATATTATAATAACAACTAATAATAATAATAATAATAAAAGCAAAGTAACGAAATTGAATATTGAGAATGAATTGTGACAAACGTAACGAAATATTTTCGAAGAACTTGCTCAGTTAGCGAAACAACGTACATGCATACGTATTTACCTAAATGCAAACATACAATACATTAAACTAATCTTCTACTAAACGATAACGATAACGCTAACGCTAACGTTAACGATAACGATAACAATTACGATAGCGATTACGATAACACTAAAGCAAACGATAAACGATAAACGACAACAGGAATGTTTGCAATCATGATGCGGCAGCGTTTACGTTTCCAATTACATTTGTTAATTAATTTGTTCCTCAATGCGACGCTTACAAAACAACAAAACAAAAAAACTAATACGATGAAAATACCTTTAATTAGTCTAAACAGAATTGAATGTAAATTTCAATATTTGTTAAAAACAAACGGTTGGTTGAATGTCAAATTGCGATTGAAGAAATCGTTCGAATACGATTATTCAAAATGGAGCATATAAACACTATACATATACGCTATACATATGGAATCAGGAGTCTATAGTATATATAAGAACGATATCTAAACATGCATATGCACACATACATATACACATACAGTATATATATGTACATATATACACATATGTATGCATATTCTAATTAGATCGGTCAGTCAGTCAGGCTGGTTGGACTACGCGGCAAGTCGTGGTTTTAGTTTAGTTACTTGAACTACTAACAATACACACACAAACACACACACAGACACACACGCGCACACATACACGCCATCGAATGCCTGTGTACACTTTGAGAAACCAAACACTTTTGAATATTCTCTCCATTTACAACACTTGAAAACTAACAACACCCACCCTCTAGCCCCCATATTTGCCTAGTTGCGTGTTTCATTTATGTAGATTCATGTCTTATATTGTGCATTTAGTTAAATTTATTAATCAACTAAAAACAACAACAACAAAATGTCAAAGAAATGATGTTAAACAAAATCCAAACGCTTTATACATCAAATTATTTTAATATATATATATATATATTAAAGATATTGATAAATGAAAAAACAAAAACAAAATACAAAAAAAAAAACCAAAAAAAAAAACATATATCTATATATACATATACAACATATACAAAATATTATGCATTTTATTTGAAATATTTAAATGTATTAGCAAAAAAAAAAAACTCCTAAAAAAAAACAAAAAAAAAAAAGAATTATTAAAAAGAAAAACCAGTAAGAAGAGGAAGAAGAAGAAGAAGATCGACAAACACACAGCAGACGACACAGAAAACACAGTTAGGCAAATGCTCTATAAACGACTGGCACGCCCATTTGCGTGAATTCTGGGCGTGGCAAGTAAGATACCAGTGTTGGAAACGATGCTAACAAATGATATACATATACACACAATCTATACACACGCATCTATGTACACGTATATACGTATAGAGGGTATACACATACATACACATATGTAATACAATAATGAGCAGAAGAAAAACAATCTAGTGTACGTCAATTTTTTGATGATATTTTTCGCCTTATTATAGACAAACAAAACTATATATACATATATATATATATATATGATAAACAACCAAATGAATAAAAATTTAATATAAATAGTTATTAAACAAAAAGACGAGGAGAAATCGAATCAAATCTCAAGCAGGAATCAACCAAGAGACGAAAATCCAATTAGCACACAGAATGCGAGGCTCAAGGTGTGAGCAGAAATTGGATTGATTTTGTAGTAAGCAGAGCCTAAACATAAATATATATACATATATGTACATATATATGTGTATATGTATTTGGTCAACGGAACATAACGAAAAGCAATCAATTAAATAGAAATCTTAAAAGCAACAACAACAAATCCAAAAAGAAAAAACAGCAAAAATCATTACAAATTGTGAAAATCAAAAGAATGTCAACTAAATCCGAGCATGGCAAATGCTTCTTGCATATATGCACATACATATACATATGTATACATGTATATGCATGTATGTATGTATGCATGTATGTATGTATGTATATGCATGCATGTGTGCATGTCAAGTAACTTTTAAACACAAATCAATTAAGAATAGTTATACAAAGCAACATTTCAACATTTGAACAAAGCTTAGCAACAAACTAACTAATCGCAGCGACTCAAGCTTAGATTGTTTCACTAAAACTTTCAAGCTGCAAATCAGTTGTTTTAGCTAGTTAGGCAAAGCGCCTAAATCGACGAACACTCAAGCAAATGGCGAATTACATGCCACGCCTCCCTCCCCCCAGCCCCCTTTATAATAATATATGGGCGTGGCACGCCCAGCATTCGATTCAAAGACAAGAAAGTTCCTCGCATCAAGAATAACTTATATTATTTCTCTCTTTTAAATAGATATTTATACAAATTTGCATATATTCAAATGTTTTTTTTTTTTATTATGTTCGTTTTGTATATAAACATTTAAAAGTTAACAACAAATAGTTTGTGTTTTACTTTGATTTTGAACTCTAATTCATAAACCTATTGCAAATCGAACTATTTTAGAACATTTTTCTATTGCAAATGTTCTAACTTTGTTTAAGTTTTAGCTTGAAAACATATCTGTAAATCGATGCATATATAAAGTTTTTCGTTTTTTTCAATTGTTTGTTTCACAGTTTTCGAGTTGCACCTGATAATCTTATCTATACACGAAAGGTCACAACCTTTTGAACTGTGCCAATTGTTGTTGTACGTCCTGCTCTGAATCCTAAGGACCTTAGGACTTGGCCAAATGCTCGCAGCTGAATGAACACAGTTGCCCCATTAGCTAACCAAATATCATGAAGATTTACTAACCAAATATCAAAGACAGCAACTAATTAGCGCTAGAATCGCTTTTGAACTACATTATTTCATATATATATATATCTATATATATTTTGAATGTGAAAGGTTTTATTTGTCCAAATCTGTGTTTTTTAGCTTTAGAATAGATATCGTATACTTTAGGCTAATTCTATTTTTGCAGCTTTCAAGCATTTTACTAGACTTCTACATAGAGTTTTTGAATAGTTTGAAGTTTATTTCAGACTCTCTTCTTCTAGCACACGACAAATGCTCTTTCCCACCCCCAACCTCGCACTCCCCACTCTCTTATCACATCAGGCTGTCTTCACTTCACATATATTCCTTTTGATTGGTTGCGCTTAAGGCCTTGTCCATGTGTTATGGCTTGAACCTAAGCCTAAAAGTAACAACAAGAAAAAAAAAACAATTATAAATAAAAGTAAAAGATATAAATGGATACTCTTAGCGAGTTGTTGTGTTACATTTTTGGTACATATCAGTGAAAATTATTTACATAATGTTTATAAAAAGCTCTAACATAGAATATCGATACGATAACACAACGTCGATTGCTGTTCGTCGATAGACTTATCGATACACTTATCGATAGATTTGTCAGCTCAAGGAAAAACTCGTTTTCTTTTCACCTGCCGTCGTCTTGTGTGCCTGTGTGTGTGTGCGCGCGTGTGTGTGTGTGTGTGTGTGTGTGCATGTGTGTGTGTGTGTGTGTGTGTGTGTGTGTGTGTGTGTGTGTGTGTGTGTGTGTGTGCGTGTTTTCCGGTTATATATAATCACATTCACATACTTAACTTAGTGCCATGATCGAATATAATATAGAAGGTTTATCGATGTGTGCTGTAAGTGAGTCCTTATTGTATTTTTTCTTCTTCTTGTGTGTACAACAGAACAAACACACATGCATACACATGCATGTATGTATGTATATATGTTGACACATTTACTAGTACACTGCAAGAAAAACAGCATATACATATATGTATATACACATATATAATGTAGGGGCAGACGAAACATTTTGAGATCCAGCTAAAAAGTTGCATTACAATTCAAATTATACAATGATATAAAATGTTATTCGGTCATAGATTAGAGAGTTCCACTGTTGGAAGACACAGAAAACATACGAGTAAACAAACAAAAAACAAACAAAACAAAAGACAAACAAAAAACGAAGCAATTAGAAAGCTTTTATTTTTCTAGAATTTTAAATGAACAGAATTAACAGCAACAATAACAAAAAAACCAAAAACCAAAAACCAAAAAACAACAAAAATTATTTGCAGCCAAATGGCGTGCGATAACTAAGCAACTAAAAACTTCCTAATTTCTCTCAGTGTAATACACAAAATCTACATTGCATACATTTAACATTTACATACTAATTATTATATAAAAACCTCCTAGCATATTTAATGTATACATATACATAGAGTAACAACAAAAATCTACATATATATACAATGCATATATCTACATATATGTACATAAGTGCATAACTCTCGATTTACATATACATACATATGCATACATATACATACATATGCATACATATATATATATATGTATAGGTATACATATGTATGGCAAAATCGCAGCATGCAATTTAAATATCTCTGGGTTGTTCAAAAACAAAAACAAAAACAAATAAACAAAAACAAAAACAAAAACAAAAACAGAAACAAAAACAAAAGGAAACAACAACAATTTTTACGTGTATGGAAAAGCAAAGACGTATTCTAGTGAATATTATTAACAGAAATCTACATAACATTGAAAGTATCTCTATATATATATACATATACATAAAAAGTACACTTAAAACAAATGCGTATACAAAACGTTAAAAGCAAAGATAATAATTAACAACAACAACAACAACAAAAACCCATACCAAATGTAATATTTAAGATTTGACCAACAAAAAAACAAAACAAAACAAAAAAAAGCAAGAAAAAACAAAAACTTAACGCGCCTTGCAATGCGAATTAAATCTATAACAACAACAACAACAAAAAACAACAAAAACAAAACAACAAAAAATTAATTGTAGCAAATAAAACGATATTGTAATATTAGTGAGGGGCTCTACGTAGTAAAAGTTTAGCAAATATGTATTTACACTTCCACCAAAAAACACTTTGGCCACAATTTTGTATGAACTAAGCATGATACATATACATATGTAAAGCGTTCAGCTGAGCTATACACACACACACACCACACACACACACACTACACACACCACACACACCACACACACACTACACACAACACAATACACAATACACACACTACATACACACACATACTACACACACACTACATACACACTACACACTCACACTACACAGACACAGACACTACACACTCACTACACACACTTCACACACACAGACATACACTACACACTACACACTACACACTTCACACACACTACACACACACACACACACACACGCACACATATAACTGATAACAACGATGCTAAAAGGAATGTAAAATGGATAAGTTTTACCATATATATACACACACACATATATATGTATGTATATGTGCATATATGTTCTATGTACATACATATGTATATGTATATATGTATGTATACATATGCGCAAGTCTATGTAGACCCTGGTTATCTGGTAATCGACGAACTAGTTAGTTTGGAGATCAAATTGAAATGCAATCAAAAGTCACATATAGCCACAACCAAAAGCATTCAAAACATAACGAAAAAAACATAGAAGAAAGCAAATAAAAAGCAAAAGTTTTGCAAAACCAAAAAAAAAAGGGTTTATTAACTAATCATACAATTCCCTGTGTTGTCAAAGGCTTTAAACAAACGAAAAAAGAAAAAAACCAAAACAATTTGTAATTTAGTCTTTAATAATAATAATAAATAGTTTTTTTTTTTTGTATTTCGAAGCGTGCCTCACATTTTAGACACACTTTTTGAGGAAGACGCCGACGAAAGCTCGCAAGAAACATTTTTGCTTAAGTAAGCAAAACAAACAGCAACAATATTTTTGGGCACCAATATATATACATATATATATAAACATAGATCTATATATATACATAAATATATATGTACATAGATCTATATACATACATAGATATATATGTAGATAAATGTGCATGGATATATAGACAAAAGTCAACTTATTATGTGGCATATACATACATATGTGTATGTATGTATATGCATGTATATATATGTATATTTATATGTATGTATATGCATATATATATATATGGGCAAAAGTCAACTTATCAAGTGGCATATATACATACATACATATATATGTATATGCATGTATATACATACATATGTGCATCGGCAACAACATAGAATCAAGCAACATTTTATATTGAAATACAATTGAATTCAATTAAATTAATGAATTTGTAAAAGGAAAAAAACTAAAAAATGCACATGAAGATGATGTCAAAAGTAAAATATTAAAACAGATTCACAAGGCGCAACGTCGTTTTCCTAGCATTAGAAACAATGACAAATGACAGCAACAACAACAATTGACAGCAGCAACAACAAATTACCACTACAACAACAACAATGAGAAATGACAGCAACAACAACAACTACAACAAATGACAACAACAACAAAAACAAATGACAACACCAACAACAACAACAACAAATGACAACAACAACAGCAACAACAATGCATATACTTAGAATGTTTTATGAATTATATACAAACTATATACACACATGACATATAGATATATCTGTATGCATATATAGATATACATATATATATATATATATATCTATATGCCTATATATACATATGTGTATATGTACTTAGCATGTAGCGAAGAGCATGAATATAGAAAAACTAACAATAAGATGTTGATAAATTTTATGTGAGTTATTTAAGATGTTGTATAGTTAAAGCAAAAACACAAACACACACACACACACACACACACACACACACACACACACACACACACAAAAACCAAGCAAAACTGAAACTGTAAAAAGAAGAAAAAAAACTTAAGCATATTGTTAGGCAGTCGAGTTAACAACAATATAACAATAACAATTGGCACAAAGAAGAAACCAAATAAACAAACAAAAACAAACAAAAACAAACAAAAAGCAAACGAAAAGAAAGCTACGAAAATCGAGCACATATATTATATACTATACACAATGTGTGTGTGTGTTAGTATATGCATTATTTTAATATAAATAAATTATTTTGTGCAACGTATTCATGAACAATTAACAAGATGTGAAGGAAGGAGAAACAACAAAATGTTAAGAACTCAAGAAGCTGCCTCAAAAAGTATGAATTAACAACAATTAAAGAATTAAAGAATAAATATATATCTATCTATAACTAACTAATTTACATTAGACATTAGATTAAAACCAAGCAAAATTCACTAAAGTGAACTTAACAGCAAGCTGCAAAATAAAACTTAAAACAAGTGGCAAAAGCTGGCAAAGAAAACAAAAACAAAAACAAAAACAACTTAAATCAATTTTACTGAAGAAGAACAGAAAAAACAACACCAAAAGAAACAAAAGAAAAGAAAAAACAATTAACTTAACTAAATATTGTGAAAATAATGTACTTTTTTTTTGTTTTGGATCAATTAGATTAAGTTGTTGTGTGGCACAAGGGTTAAGACTTCATGTTCCTTAACACACACACAAGCACACAGACACACAAACACACACACAGACAACTACTTGCATAACGACTCTGTCTAACGGTTTAACCCTTGTGCGGGCCATGCCCATTGATATCGATAAGCGAATCGGAAAACTATTCGAATTGATATTATAATTTTCGATAACTGTATTTAGTTGTTGGGTGGCACAAGGGTTAACACTTCATGTTCCTTAACACACACACACACACAGACAATTACTTGCATAACGACTCTGTCTAACGCTTTAACCCTTGTGCGGGCCTTGCCCATTGATATCGATAAGCGAATCGGAAAACTATTCGAATTGATGTTATAATTTTCGATTAGACGAGTTTAGACCGTGTATGAATCATATGCATACAACTATTTACAAGCTACGTACATACATACATATACACACAAACGAAGAATAACGTATACTTAAATGAAGATCAAGAACAACCAAGAAGAAGAAGAAGAACAACCAAGAAGAAGAAGAAGAACAACCAAACAAACTTATACCATTTTTGCTGACTGTACTCCTTAGGCTTTTTACACCTTTTACCATTTTATTCGCAACGGCAGACTATTTCCGAACTTTGCATGCGATTTAACTCTTTAATCAATCTATACATGATATACATACATATACCAATTAAGTAAGCTGCATTATATACATATACATACATCTAAATATATACATACATACATATACAAACATAATATAGTACATGCATACATACATATGTATATGTACGTACATAGATATAGTATGTTAGAAACTTATTCGAAATCGGGCTATCGGGCACCTCAATATGGCCCTTTGCATCGGCAAATGTTGGCCAATTGGAAAACTACCCCCTCCCCACCCTTTATTGTTTTTGATCCAGCCCCCCTCCCTAACTCCTCCCCCCCTGCCTGTGATAGTGTTATATATATATATATATGGTCAAGTGCCGGCTGCCATTTAGCCATTTTATGGCACATTATCCGGCACACTTATGAGTATATTTTCCAAGCGTTTTTTAGATTCATGTTTAGGAAATTAATTTTTACAAAGAAAAAACGTTAATAATACTTATAACAAATAAATTCAAATATTAACCAAAGCGAAAAGCACTAAGAAAAAAAACCAAGTTGAAGAAGCAAGAAAACCAACAAATTATTTAACATAGAAGCTAGGTATTTTATGTGTGCATATTGAGAATTTTCAAAAACAATTTTGTTCTTTGAATGTTTAGAAACTAAACGCAAAGCATATAGATTTATATAGCACAGAATTTGAGCACAGAATCGAAGAACGAAGCATATTATGACAATATTCAAAACGAAAAAAAACTCTTGTATCAACATATCTGGCTCACTTTTGCTTGGCTTGTTAAGTTGGCCCAGTTAAGTTTCTTTTTCGAATTTCAAACATATTTTCAACAGGAATCAAGAGATCTTTATGCATTGGATCGATTTGCATATACGTTAGATTGCAAGATGCAAACAATTGAGCTGTAAGGACCTCTTGGCCCCTCTCTTCCTCTCTCCCTCCCCCTCTCTCACGCTCTCGTTCTTTGTTTTAACAACTAGCCAGATCACACACACACACACACACACAACAAGACACCTGCACAGCGTAGGCCACAAATTTTGAACCAATTAAGTATACAATAAAGCACAACAAAGAATTCTAAATGGTAAAAGTACCTTCAACAAAGCTCACACACACATATGCACATATATATATACATGTACATTGTGTGTACATGTGTGTGTGTGACACAACAATTAATGGAACACAATCCTCGGCCCGCCCCCTAAAAACTTTGTTAAAGTCTCGATATAGATGGAAACTTGAAAATTTGCTTTGCTTTTCGTCATAATTTATCCTTTTTCTACTTGTACCCGTCGCAGATGACAATATTTTATTGAATATTGTTAACTTTAAATGTTTGAGCAATATGTAAACGTAATCGAAACTCAATTAAGTCGATTTCTTTTTTTCCAAAATTTATTTCAACTCGGAATCTTTGTATTTTTGTAATGAGAACGCGTCACTTTTTCAACAAAAACAAAAAAAAAGGAAAATGGTTTCATTTTTATGCGTGTATCCAAAGCCATTTGACAGCAAATCATTCTCTATAGATATTTTTGTACATAAAACGCGTTAATTGTTATATTTAAACTTAGTAGACGAACAACAACAAGAAGAAGAATCAGCAAGAAATCAGAAATCAATGCGAAATTTGATTTGTAAAGAAGAAAACAAAACAAAAAGGAACTTAAATATTATAATATAATTATATACAGTGCGTGTAATAACTAGAATCACATAATTCCATCCACTTTTGATATTTTAAATGATAAACATTATACGAATAATATATATATACATACATATACATACATATATATACATATATATATAGGTATAAAGGCAAAAGTATTTATCAATTCGTATTAACTTATTGAGAAACTTAGCGCAAAGCAATGCATCTTAACTGTTTGAATGTTGTCTTAACTAAAGTGTCATTCCTGCAACAACAACAACAAAAACAAAAACAAACAAAAAACATTAACTTAACAATAATTGAAACCTTAAATATTAAACAAGTCTTGTGCTTTTGCACATGAACCAACAAATTGGCCAGTTCTTCGAAAGTTTTACATGGAACTCACACAGATACACACAGGCAGACACACACAAACACACACAAGTATTTATATATACGTATATATAGATATATATTGGCACCAAAATCCAAACAATATACGCAACTATATTGTCTTATTGTAGTAGTTGAAAAGGTTACAACAAATTATAATGATATTTACACGTCATGAATAGTTATACTAGATTACGAAACGAAAACCAGAAGAAAACGTCAGAATTCAATAATCTATATACATATATAAAAGTAAATAAAACAAAAAAAAACATTGCTTTAACTATATATTCAGATAAAAAAAAAAACAAAAAGAACTATATATACATCACATATACATAAATATATACCAGTAAAAGATATACAATTAAATATATTTACGAATAATTAACTCAAAGAAAAAGTAAAAGTAAAAGTAAAAGTAAAAGAAAATATTGTACCAGAAATCAGTAAGAACCTTTTCTAGAATGTTATGTCTTCCCTTTGAATCAATTAGGTTTACATGCATATGAGCATGTATGTGTATATGTGCAATATATATATATATGTATATGTATATGTATATGTATATGTGAATGAACAATGCAAATACAAATACAAATACATTTTGATGCAGTCACAATTAATGCAAAACCGACCAAGTGAAGAAGAAGAGAGAAATGTTTGAAAAACAGCAATATAGATCCTTAGATGAACTTCCTTTGACGCTGGAGGCTCGCATTGACGTTCAATACTAACTAAGCAACTAACTAAATGTTTTCAATATACTAATTAAGTGAAAGCTAAATGCAAACACCTCAAAATAAATTGAAGAAATTTCCTAATTCGAATCCTGTTTCAATGCAATTAAATGCAATGCCACAAATTTACCTAGATAAGTACTTATACTATAGTTTGCAGCTAATTCGAACTCATGACATATTTAACAGTAACTTTAACATGTAGTTAGCATTGTTCCAGCATCTGTTTTCAAGTTAACAATTCTGCTCGTTTGACCAAACAATAGATGACAAACAAATAAGAGAGAAAATAATTAAAGAAAAAAACACAAAAAAAAAGAACACATCTTGAACGAATATGCTAACTAAGAACCTATCTGAAATTGTACTTTATATATGAAACATATATGAAAAGTTATATATATACACACATATATGTATATCTTTAAACGCAGACTACTCAGTGCAACAGATAAGACTAGAAATTGATTACCTGAACCTTGAGAACAAAGCTTGAGTTTTCTTTTACTTTACAAAAACAAAAACAAAAACAAATATTAACAAAACCAAAAAAAAAAAAAAACAAAGCAAAGAAACAAACACACGCTACAAGAATCCACAAACTTGCATGCAACGTAAATCGATTATCGATAAAAAAGATATCGATAAAACCAAAAACATATTCCAAGAATCCAAATACACATACTTGCATACAACGCATAGATCGTTGATCGATAAAAGCAAAAAACAGACACACACGCAATTACAATCCAAGCACATGCTTACACATAGAACGTATATCTTGATCGATAACTTGTATCGTTTATCGATAACTTGTATCGTTTATCGATAAGAGCACAGACACGAACACACGCTTGAAGATTGAACCCATATCGCTTATCGATAAATGCAAAATGAAACCAAAAAAAACACCGCGCTGAAAACAAGTTGAATTAATAGCTTTTAAAACATATTTAAATATTGTAGTTTGCTTTTCGCGAATCGAAATAGTTAACACACAAGTTCTTAACAAAAAGGTATTTGGCATAGTTCATTTTGGGCTCCTCAATCGAGCTGCTTTTTATACCCTGAACCCATGAAAAGTTCGTGAATGGGGATCAGGCAAAAGGAATCAAGCATCTCCGACCCCATGAAGTATATATATATTATTGATCAGCATCAAAAGCCGAGTCGATCTAGCCATGACCGCTTGTCTGTCTGCCTGTTCAATTTGTATTGCTCACCAAATTGACTTTGCAGGAATATACAAACATTCTATAGTACAATAAGATCTACTGTTGAAAGATTCATTAAGATCTATTAAGAAACACAGAAGTTATTGAAGAAAACGTGTGAATATATGTATTCTGGCAGGCCACGTGTCAGCAGCAGTTAGAGCAAAGCGCATGTACACAGACACACACATTCTCGCGCGTCTTTGTTGAATTCTATCAACAGCATTGCAATTGCGATTGCATTCGTGTTTTTTCTCACTCCGAGTCAATTGGTAGAGTATGGCTCTTGAGTAGATGCGGGGGCAGTTAATGGAACCGGTTCAGGGTATCCCCTAGTCGGGTGATCCCGACTAGAGCCTCTCACTTGTTTTCTCCAGAAACCTTGTTTTGAATGGTTGTGAATTTTAGCTAACCACAGCAGACCAACAATAATTGACCCACTAACACTGACTCCTGATTTCCGACCATATACATATATATAGTATATATCTTCCATTTGCGAAAGTCTTTTCATTACGTAGCCAACTTTAGGGAAAACAAGGAACAGCAAATGTTTATGCGTTTTCTTCTGCCTACATTTTAACAGCAACTAAATGATATGAGGGTATAATTCGTTCGATTAGTAATTTAACAGCAGGAGTAAGAAAGTATAATCAAATATATATACATATATACATATATATATATATATATGTATGCATATAGTTTAAAAGGAAAAAATGTGTACTTAGCCGTGTGCCCTACTTCGAAATTTTACATAAATAAGTTCCACAAACAAGGTAGAAAAAATATATATACATACATATGTATACATACATCTATATCTACTCTAGATTGACTTACATATACATATATACATATATATATATATATATATGTATGTGTGTCTGTGCATCCGGAACGACTTAACATTAGTTCTGGTATGTCCAATGGCTAACATACATGCATATATGTATGTGTGCACACACGAATATTGTAGTCAAAACTTGAACATGTCCTAAATAATTTGCTCATTGTTTTTTTTAAGTGTAGCAATATATATATATATATATTTATATATATCTAGCTGATTGTGTGTATTTACATATTAAAGTTTACAATGAAAGAAAAAAAAAAACTTAATGGCAAATTTTTTAAGTGTTTATGAAGTGAAGTCAGCCCCTCCCTCAAAAAAAAAAGTGTGTTTCTAGAACCAAAAAAAAAAAATATATATACATATATATATATATGAATCCAATTGCAATCAGGTACTGAAATCAAAATTTTAATTATACGCGTATTATTAAACGAAAAACAACAACAACAACAACAAGAACAAGAACAAGAACAAGAGATAATTGTATTATTTTTGGCTCTCTGTGTAGTATAAATAGAGAATTAGAAATATGGAAAATGGGACTACGAAAAACTTGCGATCTATTTGCCACAATACGATTTCATAAAAGTTTATAACTTAGCCGAGTTTTGCTTTGAGCACGGAAAAGCCGCATCAAATCCTTAAGCAGACCGATTATTATACTATATATATGCTATATATCTATATATATATATGGCGATTAGACGTAGGTATATGTTATTTTTAACTGAACTGCGAGCAGGAAGCGTGCTTCAAGAAATATTTTACACTAATACACACACACACACACACACCGACATGTTTTATCGTTGTGTGTCGATGCGACATGCTTAAATTAACAAACACATACATGTATATGTACATATGTCTATGCATATACGTATATGTCTTACACACACACACACACACATACGTACGTACGTACATCATATATGTATGTACAGACAAACATTTACCAAATAACTAGCTGCAAGAGAAGAAACCAAGTGAAAAGAAAAACCACAAGAAACATAAACAAATGTCCAGACGTTCAACGAAACCAAATGCAATATTTAATTATACAACAACATATATATTTTACAATTTATTTATATACATACGTATACATCATAGGTTATGACATATGCTACATCATTTTTGCATAAGCCAATAAATTGTTTGTTACATTTTTGAACATTTTTTCCCCTTAACCAAGAAGCTCACACAATTAACAAATAACAACAAAAAAGAAAAAAATGAAAAAAGTTGAAAAAAAATATTTTAAAAAATATTTAAAAAAAAAAACAATTCCAAACCAAGTTGCGCCAAAATGTTTATATACTTATTATGAAAGTCGAAAGTTGATAAATGTAAGCATAAGAAAAAACAAAGAAAAACGAAGAAAACGATGAAAACAAAACCGAAAAAACTTAAATGTAGTGTTTAAAAACGTAAGCAAAGAACCAAGCAAGAACACAAATTGAATAATTTTCGAGTAAAAAACCAAAAAAACAAAAGTTTATTGATATATGAATGAACCTTTGAATAGCCTTACTGAAGAGCACACTTTAAAGACACCAAAAACAAAAACAAAAAACAAAAACAAGAAAAAAAAACAATATTTCCATGTATTATTACATATACATGATATATAGATATATGTGTATGTGTGTGTGCTATTTTCCAGCTATTTTCATTAGTTTTAGCAAAGTGTGCGAAATATTTTTACAAAACACACACACAGCCAGACAGACAGACACACACACACACACACACACAGACACACACACAGACAGACAGCCAGACAGACAGACACACAGACACACACACAGACAGACAGACAGACAGACAGACACACACTCGCACACATTCGCACACTCGCACACCCACATTTGAGGCAGTTTTTAAGTGCGATTTTGAAATGTGAGCGTCAACAGAAAACAGTTTATTATAATACTAACACACACGACTAATAATAATAATATTAATAATAATATTAATAATAATAATAATAATGAACAAAACAAGTTTGAAACAGAAAAGTTTATGAAATGCATAACGCTTCCGACAATAAGCTTTGGCCACACTAAAGTATAATAAAGGAAAAACAAAAACGAAAACATTGAGAAAAACCAAAAACCAAAAACCAAAAAAAAAACCAAAAAAACCAAAAAAAAAAACAAAAACTAAGAACAAATATTTACGTTTTACAAGCAAGTTTTTTGCGTTAGAAAAACAAAAAAGAAACAAGAAAATGTTTTCGATATTGAGCGGAAAGTAAAGTTAGCCCCGATTCAATACACAGATACACACATACACATATACATACGTACATATGTATGTATGTATGTATGTATGAATGTACATATGTATGTATGTATGTACACATATACATATGTACATATGTATGTCTGTATGCACATGTGTATGTGTGTATGCATGTATGTAGTTACATGTGCTATTTACTGTACTCATATTTATGGAGTTGTATTAACTAAAACAAAAACAAAACTAAATACAAATACAAATACAAATACAAATCAATGCAAAGCAAAGCAAATGTATTTTCATGAAACGCATTTGAAGCGAACATATCAAAGCAAAATTATAGCATAACATAAAAAAGGAAGAACCTAATTCAATTGCAGCCGGATATGGAGACAATTGTGACAATTGACAGTTGATTGTTTAGCTCTAGACAGCGATAAATAAATTTCAATTAAAAACATTGCGAAAACATTGAGAATACTTTGGGAGAACGTTGAGCGAACGTTGAGAGAACTTTGAGAGAACTTTTGAGAGAATGTGAGCCACAGAATTTGCAATTGTTGCTAAACATATTGTTCACCCGACGTCTTAGATGCGTCCATGTGTGTGCATGTATTTAAATATATATATTAAGAAAAAAACAAAAACAACAAAGTTAATTAATTAACTACAGAAAAGCCCACAAAGCGAATATATATACATACATAGGAAAGTCCTTAAGCTCTTTCATTGTGTTGATTATTGAACAACAAAATATTTACACGCGCATTTAAATGGCAAACATGGAATGCGCCCCAAATGTGAAAAGCATGCAATTAACAACAAATTAACAACAAAAAAAAAAAAAACCATAAATATTATGAAATTAAGAAGAGAAGAGAAATTGACAGTTGAAGGAAATCAAAGAAGAAACGAATAACTGAACCTAAATTAAGCATAAATATTTTTTGCTGTGTCTTAGTCCATGTGTCGTAACGAATTTATTGAACTTAATATACATAAAACACTTAACATTTAACAAAAACAAAAGCATTAGCATTTTTTTTGTGTTTGTTGTTGTTTTTAAATGTAAACAACACAAAAGGATAAAAACCAAAAGCAAAAGCAAAACCAAAAGCAAAACCAAAAGCAAAAGCAAAAGCAAAGGCAAAAGCGAGGGGAAAACCGAATCAACAAGAATATTTACTACAAAATTAAGCACAAATTTTTTCAACTACGAAATTGCCTTTTACTTGTATTTGATTTTTTTACAACTTACTTGAAAACGAGCGCAAACATTTTTAAAGAATATTTAATCAAATATTTAAAAGTAAACTAAAAAAACAAAACAAAAAAAAAAAACTAAGCTGAATTCATTTGAATCTTTTTCCAAAATTGCGCCTACAAAAAAAACTGTGACTAATATAAACTAAATAAAAACCAAAAAAGAGAAAAACTCCAATAAAATTATGCAACAAATATTACAAAAAAAATCCAAGAAAAAAAAAATCCAAGAAAAAAAAAACTAACCTTAAATTAAGTTACAAAAACTTGATGAAAATGCGTAAGGTACAAGTTTTATCTTAGGCCACAAGTGAAGGGTTAGAAACTACATATACAATACATATACAAGCATGTATACAAATGCACACACACATACACACACACACACAGACACACACAGAGATACACAGATACACACTTACAGTTACAGATGTGTTGGCATAATAACGGTACATACATTCTACATATGTACACTGAGCTCCCCCAGGCGTATAGCCAGCAGACACGTACACACACACACACACACACACACACACACATGAGCACACATATACAGCTATGTACCGGTTCGTATACATATATTAAGGCTACAGAGAGGCTATATATACATGTGTATGTGTACATACTTGTAGTAACAGTTTATGCATTAGCATTATGCAACATCATCTTTTATTAATATATATATATATATATATACATACATCTATACATATATATATACATATATATATACATATATATATATATATATATGCTCTGATATTTAATGAATGCAAGAAAAACAAGAAAAAAACAAAAAAAAACAGCAATTTACTTATATGAAAATATTTCTTTCAAATAATTCGCAATTGCAAAAAGAAAACTAAAGAAAAACTAAGGAAAAACTAAAGAAAAACTAAGGAAAAACTAACATGAAACGAGCAAAAAAACAAGGAAAGTTACAACAACAAAACAAAAGCAAAATACAATATACATATATACACTTATTTAAATATTTAATAAAAAACAAAAACGAAACAAAAAAAGAATTATATATACATATATATATAACTATATATGTATACATATATTTATATATATATATCTATATATATAAAGTACTTATATATGCATATATACATACATACCACTAAATAGTTTAAATGTTTATTTATTGTATTTGAACAAAATGAATAATTATAAAACCAAATTTAAATAAAAATTATAATACAAAAACAAAAAAATCAAACAATTGTTGCAGTTCTTGTGCTGGGTAAAAGGGGTATGATGTTTTTGTGCAGCGGTATGTAACAGGCAGAAGGAAGGCATCTCCGACCACATAAGGTATACATATTCTTGATCAGCATCTATAGCCGAGTCGATCTAGCCATGTCCGTCTGGGGTTCAATGGACCGCTGTAGAAGGGCATGGACATTAGGACAGTGAAGCATCAGCCTCCTCGTCGTGTTGTCAAAGTTGATTTGGAGAATCAGCTAATTCGAGCGGCGAAATAAGATAGCCCATTCGTTGTCTGGTGGAAGACTCAACTGGGTAGTAGACAACCAAAACTGTGGGTAAATTTGATACCACGGGTAGCCAGGAGCACGTGGAACACGCTCAATCCTCACAATTTCATTGCGGCCCTTCGGGGAGGATCGTGCGGGTTGTGGTTTATACCCAAAGCGCGGGTAGAGCTTTAGCTCGAAGTGGAGTTGCGTTTCAACCAAAACATCGCTTTTTGAGGTTTTAGATCGGGCTCACCTGCCACCAATGAGGGAATGTATTGCTTCCGCCGAGCATGCATTCAATTGGTACCGAAGGGACACTGTTCAAGCAAGCACAGGATCCTGGAGGGGCGCTAATCCGAAGCTTGGTTTCGGCGCGCTGTACTTTATGTTACATATGTGGCATAAACGAATACCATGGAAGGAAACCCGCTCGGGGTACACGCCACGTTAAGCAAACGCAGACTCTCTGTCCGTCCGTCTGTCCGTCTGTCCGTATGTATGAATGCAAGGATCTCAGAACCCATAAGAGCTAGAGAAAGTTTAGTTGTAGGTCCTCCTAGTGCCTACGCAGATCGAGTTTGTTTTCGATAGTCGATAATTTACTCCGTTTCCAAGCAATCGATAAAAATCGATATCGACATGCTGTTTTTTGAGCAGGTTTGGTAGGCTTCTAGAATAGTATATATATCTGCATTTGGTGTTGGAAGAAGAGTGTACAGGGTACCCCCTGGTCCGGAGCACCCGACTATAACCTCTTACATGTTTTTATTTACATTTATTGATATATGTCTTCGTATACTTATATTCATTTATATATGTTTACTTACATTCTATTTATATATTTTGTTTTATAGACTTGCCCATCGGATAGATACCCTAAGCTAATCGCAATCGCAACTTAATAATAGCCCAATTATGCAGACAGTTTTTATGGCAGCGATTAAAAGTCAACCGCTAAAATCAATAATAAAACGGAATCTAATTCCAGCAGCAATTACCGCCAATAAAGTACTCGACGGGCTTGATAATGATATATGACTGGCGATCAAATGGGAAAATAATATTGAAACGCCGAACACCAATTACAAGGCTTTTAATTCTATCATATCATAGAGAGGGTATTGAAATTTCGGCTCGAAATGCATAGAAGGAGTTATCTCCAACCTCATAAAGTATATAAACTCTTGATCAGTATTACAACTGAGTCTATATACTTCGCCATGTCGGTCTGTCTGTTTCTATATGAACTACTTTATGGTTGTCAGCCTTTCTCGGCAGGCAGAACATACATATATGGGATAGGGATAGGGTAGATCGGACGACTATAACTAATAGCTGCTATAGGATCGATCGGTCGCCAATGAGGTTCTTAAGTATCACGACTGAGTCGATATTCTTAGCCATGTCGGTCTGTCTCTTTCTATGCTTAACTACTTCATGGTAGTCTGCCTTTCTCGCCAGGCAGTACATATATCCTATATACAGGATAGGGGATAGGGTAGATCGGACGACGATAACTAATAGCTGCCATAGGATCGATCGCTCGCCAATGAGGTTCTTGTATGAACAACTTTTTGGTTTCTCAAGATATCCTGTCCAAACTTGACATTTATTAGTTTCACAATGCCTTTCATATATATGCAAAATCCCATCAACATCGTACCTTTATATCATATAGGTGCTATAGGATAGATCGCTGGCATAGTAGGATCTTATATGCCCAAATGTTCATTATGATTTCAAAAATTGTTTAAACGACTCGGCATTTTCGAGCTATTCTCACATATCTGCAAAAAAACATACATTTTGAAAGTTTAAATAAAGAATTTTTGGCCAAGAATTCGTTTTCGGACCTTTAGAAATTGTGCTTCATTTATTGTTTTCACTTCACGCTGAATATGTGAATAAATGTTGATCAATGTACGATATGACGACGCTCGTAAAGGCTTTTGATTTATGACCGATAATTATCGATTATGATTTTAATCAGGCGCTATCAGCTCTGGACAAACGATGTCTGCGCCGTCAGATAAGAACTTTTCTACTTGGCCGCAGTATAAATACCGAGCATGGTAAGCGAGGCAGCTAAGTTGGAAATCAACATGAAGTTCATCATTGCGAGTGTTATGTGCCTGTGCCTGAGCCTGGCCAGCGTTGGCCACGCCCAGCCTGTGTCGCCGCCGGCGCCGCTGGACGCACAGCTGCAGAACGTGGTGGACGAGATGACACAGATCGGTGAGAATGCTGGCAAGGCGCTGGTCCATCAGTATGAGGAGATTGTTGTGGAGCCGCAACAGCAGCTGGAACAGGCCGTCGAGCAGGTGGAGGTGCGTCGCTCGGAGAGTCCACAGTGTGTGGCCGAGCAGGATGCGCAGATCGATAGCATTCTGGATACCGCACATCAGGAGCTGCACGAATGTGGCTTGACTGCTGCCCACGACTCCGCGGAGATTGTCACCGATGTCAACCAGGCCACACAGCAGCTGGTCTTTGGCGGCTACGCCCTGGGGCGCACCTACAACAAGTGCCAGAACTACAAGAATTCCGTGCTGAAGCAATCCTGCATGGCCAAGTTCTATGTCCAGGCCACCTTCTACTTGGTTAGCGCCCGCTCCTCACTTAAGACCATCAAGCAGACCACCAACGATCGCATTCCGGCCGTCTTCACCGACAGCAATGCCTGCACCCATGTCGCTTCCGAGAAGGCTGTCACTGCTCTGGACGTGATCAATGCTGATATCGATAAATGCATTGGCCAGGCACGACGCCGTTAAACACACCGATTATCCATTTAGTTAATAAAACTTGCGTTACCCAGTTCGGTTTGAGCTTACTTTCTCGTCAGCATGCTTTAGTTGATGCATATAACCCAACTCTTTCCGCAGCTTATCGATAAATATCGATTTCCAGTTTCATTACAATTGTTTGCGCTTAGCGTTCATTTTGGCCACAGGAATATTGATAATCTGTGATCAGTGAAATTGAGTGTAAGGGGAATCCTAGTAAGGTATCGAATTGCTTCAAGTATATATATTTCTGATCAGCATCAATAGACGGTTAGATCTAGCCAAGCTTTGATCTCAGAGACTTTAGTAGCTCGAAACTATAAATTTCAAAAGCAGCTTGGCCTTTTGCTTGCGCAGCTCAAGTTCATTTTCAATCATCGATAGTTCACCGCGTTTTCACAAAATCGATAAGTATCGATTTTCAGTTAAGTTGAGGTATGAGGGCTTCACACACAGCATAGTTCAAATATCGATTCATTTTCATTTTTATTTTGATATCTGATGTGCAGATTATGATAAACGTCTGTTAACTAATGTTTAGCATAATATTTGTGATTATCTATATCGAACAAGGAGTGAAAACCAACACATTTCGACACAAATCATGCTTAATATGTAATTCTTGAAGTTTTCAACTTTTTGCTGATTTGATTGAAGTCCATAAAGCGGAAATAGTTGAACTTGAGCTGAGTTAATTTTCTATTTGCTCAAGTCTTCTAATCCTCGGCAATTTCACAGCTGCAAAATGAATTCCTTTTGCAATCAAATTGATGCCAGATGCGTGATGCGAGTAATCACAATTCACACAATTTGAGCTCCTGACAGCGGCCATCAAAAGTATTTGGAGCATTTA
Organism: Drosophila kanekoi; assembly: GCA_037075305.1. Classification (NCBI taxonomy): domain Eukaryota; kingdom Metazoa; phylum Arthropoda; class Insecta; order Diptera; family Drosophilidae; genus Drosophila; species Drosophila kanekoi. Next base: position 5,549,958 of record JBAMCE010000451.1, on the reverse strand, counting down.
TTGTGGGGCTTTCTCGTGCTCTTAGATTAATTATTTATAATCTTATATAAGCGCATTTAGAGGCTGGCAACATTTTTAATCAAAATACAAATACATAATTCATTTGACGTGCAGGCGCCTTTCAGCTTTCGGCTTTCAGGTTTTGCTTTGGGCATAGCCTTCGAATGCCTCGCTTTTAATTACGCACAAATGACCTAAGTTTGATAATTATTGGACTATGAATGGCAGTGAGTGTCGAATAGTCTCAATTTTCTTAGGTTCTTGCTTTTGGTCAGGCGGTTTTCAAGTTTGCATTGAACTTAAAATGAAACTTTAACTCAAAACTAAATACAATTGAAATGTGAGCTCGAGCTAGAAAAACAAGTCTGAGTGCTGAGCTCCAGACTGGAAGATACCCATTAATCGTTACCCAGCGATCAGCTGCCATATCACACATTCGCAGATTCTTCCACGAGCTACTTGCTTGCGAAAAACACGCTCGAATAACTTCGGAGCTTATAGTCCGATCGTTAAGCCAAATCGCAATGCTGTATATATTTATGAATAAAATCTTCGAGCTATGTTTGAGTAGCATTGTTTCAAAAACGATATTTATCGATTTATTGAAAATGGAAAGAGACATCGAATGGAAGATGATATTTTAGATCTCTAGCCTAAAGACGTCTATCTGTGGACGAAAACTTTTGAGAATATACCCATTATTGCGATATCGCAGCTCAGTTAACCGCACTGAGACGAAAAACAGGGTATACAGCTAACGCGCAGGCGCTGCTAGAAATGCCTCAAAGTTGCTGCGGCTACAAATCAAAATCGAAATCAAAATGAAATCCGGTGGCCATCAGGCATCTTGTCACCGTGTTGCACATTCAATCATAAACCCATAATCATGGACTTAGGCAACACATCGAATGCAACGAATTTCAAATGCACTACATTGCAATTAAAATCTATAGTTCTTTAGTAGTTTTATAGAAGCTTGGTATCTTAGATATCTGATACTTAAGTTCTCCACAAAATAGCTATTTTCACATGTTTCTAACTGAGATAAAGCAAGGACTAAGCAAGGACCGTAAGAGATTGAGAGTTCAGAGATTTACGAAAACGTATCTAAAGACTGCTTCAATTAAGGAGGGATATCATTATAGGGGTGAGAAGAGGGAGATCATATCTCATGTAATTGAAATTTTTCGATAATTTGAGAGTATTGATAGCCCGGCACTCAGCAGCTGATGACATAGCTAACATGCTCCTCTCTGCTGCAGAGCATATCAGCAACAGCATGGGCAGCATGTTAGAATGCTTAAATCGCGAGTGCCCGACTAGTTGATGCCCTGTTATCAGCGCCAAGTTGCCGCTACGAACACTCGAGCAGTTCAACATGACGCAAGCTGCATAGCTTGTGCTTTATATGAGTATATCGGGGATTTGATATGGTAACCAAATATCTGGATATACTAAAGCATAAGGTTCTAGTCTGCATAATAATATATATTTTTGTATTTTAGGTAGAATTGGGTGAGTCATGGAAAACTCTTAATCTGTTCATATAATGATATAAATATCGATATGCAAAGCAAGCTCTTTTTAAACATAGCTCAAAAACTAAAGAGGCTATAGATACTAGCTATGTACTCGCATAGTCTATAGTCTACATACCAGTTATTCTCTCGTATAATGACACACGGGCCTTTATAGTCTCCAAGTAATGCAAATGGGAAGAGCTGTCGAAAACGAGTATAATAACTGTGAAGGATATAAGAGAGTATTCTATTTAAAGTCTCTAGCCAAAATGATTCAGCCCGTCCTGCTGATCAGCATAATATATACATTCATGCTCTATGCGTTCTGATACACATTTGCTGCACAGCCAATATACCCAATGCGCAATGCGTACAGGGTATTCCAGCCACAAAAGTGAGAAACCGCACGCGCGCTGTTTTGATCGCTTGTGTGCAACGCAGCGTGGCGCGTTTCAAGGGCAACTTTGAGACGTTGCAAAAGTGCAGCGGGCGGGCGTAGACCAACAGCCAAGACATGAGCGCACACACACATACACACACGCACACGCATACAGGCAACAGGCGACACACGCACACATAGAGACCAAGTGTTGCATGACTCGCGCATTGGCCACTTATGGTCAATGTCAAGCGGCTTGCGACGTCGGTTGCCGCTGTTGCCATTTTCAATTCAAATGCTCGCAGCCAGCCAGCCCCAACCCACCGCAATTAACGGACGCTCAGCAGCGCGCAAAGTTCAAGCGACAAGTTCAAGTGATGTCGTCAGCCGGAGAGGCCTAGCCAAGTGTTACAGCTCGACAAGAAGAACAACAACAACAGCAACAACAACGAAAATATGAACAATAACAATAACCATAACATTAACAAGAACCTGTAGCTGGAACTGGGAGTCAAGCCAAACCAATAACCAAAACTAAAACAGAACTAGAACCAGTTTGTCGTAAGCCGGGGCAAAGCAGAACGACTCGGGCTCAGCTCCGAGAACACATTTCCCCCCTCTCCAACAACCGTACACAACACAGCTTAACAGAGCGACTATAACAGACGATGATGACGTCGACGTCGACGTCAACGTCGCCGTCGCTCTCGACGCCGATGCCAACGTTGAACGCATTGAACTTGTTAGCGATCTTTCGGCTCCATTGTCAGTTATAAGCTAAACGCAAAACGAAACGGTTCGCTAAACGGCACGACTACAAAACTGCATAAAAGCCCGCACTATTATTATTTTTGTTTGAATTTTGATTTATATTTTTTGCTTGTGTTCGTGTTGTTGCTGCTGCTGCTGCTGCCGCTGCCCAAAAGCATGACAATTTATGGACTGTTGGTGCAAATCATAATCATCTGCAATTAGAAAACTGAACTGAACCGAGTTGAACTGAACTGAACGGAGCGGAGCGGAGCTGAACGGCACGGAACGAAACGACAGGTCACGGAACTGGTTCGCAATGGCGCCGCCCGCTGAGCAGCCGGAGGATGATTTTGTTACCAAGGTGAGCGCAAAGGAGTTTCCCGTAGGCGTTCGCAGCCCTCGCACCAGTTAACGTTCATCTGTTAATCAATTGCTTTAATTATTGTTTTTATTTTGGTTTGCGGCTAATTAGCAGCCTTGTCCGTGGCACACGGTCAAGGTTGTTGTTGTTGTTGTCGTTGTTGTTGTCTTTTTTGTTTTCTTATTAGAAATATTAACATAATATGATCAATGGGCTTGACTTGGGCTTAATGCAAAGCCAATCGTAAATCAGCCAAGCCGGAAATATTTGCCTCATTGTTTTTTTTTTTTTTCGTTTTTACTTATTCAGTTTCCGTTTCGACATTTTTGTGTGCCTCAAAGCAAAGTTAGCAAGTGGATTATTGATTGAATATGCTTACATGCATATATTTTTAGCTGAGTTTAAGTATATATATGCATATTACATATATATAGATATATATCGAATGCATATAAACCAGTTTGTTAAATATTTTGCTGCGCCTTCAATTGTTTTTCAATTTAAATAAATATATCCAGCTCTTATCACACCTACGTTAATTGAACAGCCCGATCGGCACTTTCCAATACGTATATATCTATATATAATATATACAAGATCAGCTGCTTTTTAAACACAGCTAAGTAGCTTTCTTAGCTGTGCCTAATTAATCTCTTTTATTTGTGCTCAAAGTTCCCACAGTTATGTCATGATTATATATGTATGTATAAAGATATCTGATATATATGCACACACGTATACATGTACATATACATATGCATATACATATAAATATACATACACACATACATATACATATACATATACATATAGATATACATATACATATACATATACATATACATATACATATACATATACATATACATATACATATATGTACATATAAATATACATATACATATACATATACATATACATATACATATACATATGCATATAAATATATGTACATACACACATACATATACATATACATACACGTATACATATACATATACATATATGTACATATACTTATTCATATTTCTATACATATACATATACATATACATATACATATTCATATAAATATACATACTCACATACATATACATATACATATACATATTCATATAAATATGCATACACACATACATATACATATACATATACACATACATATACATATACATATAAATATACATACACACATACATATACATATACATATACCTATACATATACATATACACATACACATACATATACCCATACATATACAATATGATATACAAATATAATCTCACCATGATCAGTTAATTGTGATCTCGTGTTGTTTTTACTATACTATTCTGTCTCTGCAAAATATAAACAGCAGCTAATTCAAGAAGTTAAAAGCATCATAAAACTTTGAGAGAAAAAAGTAGAATATATAATCTCAGTAGAAAACGAGTTTAAGATTGCGTAATACTCATTCAGAGTTCCAAAAATAGCTTATACATCTCTTTAAAAGATATTCGTGTTTTATTTTCATCGATATTTAGAGGAAATTTGATCTAAGACTTTATCAAATCTAGACTTCTGCGAGCTGTGTGTATAGCCACATGATCTAAAGAAGCTTTCGATCCGGGACTAGAATATAGAATGTATTTTCCAAGTTTGAAATCTCCCACAGTCTCCCAGCTATTACAGTCAGTGAGAGCTTATAAGAAGTATATTCCAATTGGAAACAAACGAAAAATATTTCAAACACACGAATATATATATATATATATATATATATATACACAAGATTTACCCTATATATATGCTAAATGAATGCAAAGTATTGCTGTTTATGTGATAATATAAGGTTTTCCCCCCAAACTTGATTACCTTGTTCTTTGTGTAGGGGGATTTTTTTCTTTCGTAGAGCCTAGACATGGGTCAATGAAAGGTTCGTTCGTATAGATAATGATACAGATAAATGCAGAATAAAGCTTTAGTAGGTTTAAGCTGTCAGTTAGGAGATCTCAGCGAGCTTATATCTAGGATAAACATATCTAGGATCTGTTAAAGAACTCAGAGAGAATATTGAATAAGGTAAGGTAGGCTATCTACGTGGTAAGGTAGGCTGTAAATGTGGCAATACGAAGCGTAGATTACAATCTAATTGCAAGCTGAAACAATATCAACTTTTGGACTTTTTCACGAAGAACATTAACCTTTGCGCTATAGTTAATTAATTTATTGAAGTTTTGTAGCTCTTGTGAGCAGAAAAACAAGCATACAATATATGGAATTTACCATGAACTTTGCCAGGCACATGACAAATGCGCCTAACTGGACTCTGCACAAGATAAATCTAGTCCTAATGCCATAACAAACGAAATTCGACATATTTGGGAGCAAAATACAAGCGTCTAATTTGAAGACAAATACAAATGATAAAACATCAATTTTGAATTTGTGAAATGTGCTTAAAGTGTGGCAAGTGCAAATCCAATGTTTCTATGACTGGCAACGTTCGACGGGCTTAAATGAGATTTGGGACATAAATAATAGCCCAATTGCTTTATATTTTTGGAAAATGCAAAACGCCCAGCCGCAAACTCTGAACGCGAGCCAAAGATACGCGAGTCCGTGTATCTGTATCTATGTTTGGCCGTATTCGGATCTCTGCTGGGCCAAATGGCTGACTAGATGGCTGACTAAATGGCCAAAATGAAATAGCCAAAAGTCGCGCAGCTCGAGAATATCAGAGAATATCGCACTTGGTGCTTGCGCTTAAATAGCTTTTGTATCTCATGTATATTGTATCTTGTATCTTTTGTTCAACATTCGTGTATCTGTATCTTCGCATCGGCGGCCAGACGCTCTAGTATCTTAATTATTATTGTGCCCAGCGTTGCGGAACATGTCGAGACAAATCGCCAGTCACAATTACTCACACAAACGACAAGAACAAGAAGCCGCAACACAAATCCCAAAACTCCAAATTATTGTTGATCGTTTTTTGTTTTTGATCATTCTCTTCATACTTATTTGCCTCACGAAATACTCACTCAGTTCCCTTCTTCTTCTGTGGTTTTTGGTCTGCTTCCGCATTTTTTTTATTTATTTGCAATACATTTACAATAATACCCAGAAATACTAACAAAGGCGACGATCGACGGCCATAAAAGCCAAAACAAAGCAATTAATTGAATGGAAATCTCAAAGAAAAAACAGAATAAGTAAATAGTCCGCTTGACCGAACCTCAGATACCCTGCCGTACATATGACAGCTGTTCGACTTGGTCAAGCTGGGTTTCCCCTTTTTAGTTATTTTTTTGCATAAACAACATAAATCAAAGCTAATGCAACTTATTCTACAGCTAAGTCTAGCTTATATGTCTCTAAAAGCCGATCCGAGGCTCGTTTGAGTGAGATCTTTGCCATCTCTTCCGCACTTGGACTTAACCAATTCTAGATTCCTTTAAAGAGTGCCTAGTTAGTCGAATAAGCCGCCTCTTATATCCTTCCCATAACAAATCGAATATTCGCTTGTACCAGGCTGCAGCGGACAGCTTGCAAGCTCCTGATCTTCGACGCGATCTCGCCGCAATCCTGTATCCCTGGATATGCCAGGCGGGAGCTGTGCAGGTTTTACAGGGACGGCATTTCTAAAGTAGGGTACTTTTTTTTTTTGCAGTGCTACAAGCTCATAAGAACTTAAGAACCAGTTCGGTTCGCGGCGTAAACCAGCTTCATGTTTTCGTTGGATTTGGTTCAAATATCGACTCGTTTGTTATATATATTAAAAAATTTAATCGAAAAATTGGTTGGATACGGAATGTAATCGTTCACATACTTCACGATAAAGCTATAATACCCTAACTACATATCTCGTTAAGCTCTGAAGCTCTGCCCATGATCAGCCCTCATCAACTCGAGCGGCATCTCGGAAGCTCATAAGAACTTAGGAACCAGTTCGGTTCGCGGCTTGAACCAGCTTCATGTTTTCGTTGAATTTGGTTCAAATTTCGACTCGTTTGTTATATATATTCAAAATTTAATCGAAAAATTGAAGTTGGCTATGGAATGTAAGATGTTTCCTCCTAATCGTTCACATACTTCACGATAAATCTATAATACCCTCGCTTCATATCTCGTTTGAAGCTCTGCCCATGATCAGCCCTCATCAACTCGAGCGGCATCTCGGAAGTTAGCTTCAAGCTGTGATTCCGATTCGTGACGTGTGCACACAACACGTTATTGTTGTTGTTCCTGTTGTTGTTGTTGTTGTTGTTGTTGTTGCTGATGCTGTTTTTGTTGTAGTTCACATGGAGGTCAAGTTCAGGAAACACCGCATTGCTAGCGAGTACTTAATCTGTTTTTTTTTTACGATTGTGGTTTGTTGGCATTTGGGTTTGTTTCCAAGAGCTGCGAAGTCGAATGTTTTTTTTTTTATTTGCCATAACAAAGTTGATATCTAATTATGTTGCTAATTAGGTTTACGTATAAGCGTAGTTAAATTAGCGATTTAATTAGTTGGTTTATGGATTAACTAATTAATACAGCATTTTTTCTTGCAGCTGGCAAATGCAGTTTATTTGAATGCAGCTTCAATTTAGATCCTAAAAGCTGAAATGCTGCTTAATTTATTGAATAATTGCATTAATTCACGCAGGGCTTCCTTGAACAGTGTTGTAAATCGTACAATTTTCAGCTGTTAGTTAATCAGTTTTGTAAAGTGATCAAATTTTATGTGTCAATTGCAGGTAAAGTCAAATTTTGATTCAGATTCAGATTCAAATTCAGATCTTACACTGAACAAAACCTCGGTCCTGATCAGTTTTGCAAAACGATCAACTTTTCGGGTGTCAGTTGCAGGTCAAGTCAAATGGAAGCCCTCGAATAGGATCATATTGTCGACATATGCTAGCTTTATTTATTATATATAAAGAAAATGAATGTCCGAAAAGTCGGCTTTAGTTAATTTCCCTTTAATTTAAGTTATTTGCTGTGACTAAATATAAAATATGATTGCGGGCCAGGGCCAAAAAGCAAATAAATTCATTTGATTTATGCTAATTAGTTTGTTGTGTGTGTGCGCGTGTGTGTGTGTGTGTGCGTGTCATGAAAACATATTAACTAAAGATGCTTGAATATTATGATAATGTTTGTTTTTTTTTCATGCCTTTGCTGCTAATTACAGATACCTTCAATAATTGGATTCTTGAACTTGGACTAATTGGCAATTGAACTTTCGGGCCGCGGACGTGCTGGAAGCATAATAAATAAATTAATTAAGTCTGAATATGGGCGCGCTGCAAGGTCTATATATACATATAAATACAACTTCTTTTTTTTTGTTGTTGTAGAATAAATGTAATAAATTAATGAAAAAGTGCTGGCAATTTATTTAAAAGCTGCGTGCAGCAGGCAGCGCAGCTGCCGTCAAACTGTTGGCAGCATTTTCGTGCTGCGCCGAAAAGTATGCAATGGTATGCAAAAGGGCAAAGCTGCGTGTGTCGTGTAGCTGCAGCTGGGCGAAATGGGAAGTTTTGGCGCTGAGCTGCGCTGTTATCGATAACAGCACTGTTATCGACAGTTGCAGCCGAAGTTTGGGCAAACAAAATGACATATGACGAATATGTGATTGAATAATGTAAATTCAGTAAATTGTAATGATGAGGGGCAGCACAAACAAATATGTAAAGCCGAGCGACAACCAACATTTTGTTTTTGTCGCTACCCTTAGGCTGGCAAGTGAGTGTGCGGATGTGATTCAGCTGCAAAAATAGCAACAGCAACAACTGCAACAACAGCAACAACAACAACAACAACAACAACAACAACAACAGCAACAACAACAACAACAGCTAAATAAACGTTAACAGCAGTGCGAGCATAGACAAGAAGAAGACGCTGTATGAAAAACTAGAAAAAGAAAGCAACAGAATAGCGTAAGAAGAAGCAGTGTAAGAGAAGCGCAATCGAATTAACAGTTTTGACAGCAGCCAGTCAGCAATTGGAGTGAGTGAGAAAGAGAGCTGCGCAGCAGCAGCAGCAGCAGCCGCAGGACTGTGCGTCGCTGAGGTTGAGAATTGGACACAGTAGTCGAGGAACTCTTTCCAGAGGCGGAGGAAATGTATTCGGCAGTGAAGCCGCTGTCCAAATATCTACAATTCAAATCGATACGGATCTATGATGCCGTCTTTACAATACATTCCAAGTGCACGGTCGTCATACTGTTGACCTGTTCCCTGCTGCTGTCAGCCCGCCAATACTTCGGCGATCCGATACAGTGCATCAGCGAGGAGAAGAATATCAATTATGTGCAATCATATTGCTGGACCATGGGCACCTACATCATCAAGCTGGATAACTTCAGCGATCGCCAACTGTTACCGACGCCGCCCACGTTGCGCGCCGGACGCAACCGGATCAGCCTGCGTCGGTTGGCGGACTACAATGAGGAATACGCACGTGCCATGTCCATTGCCGAGGGCGTTGGCCCGGAGATACGCGGCCAGACGCAGCGCGTCTATTTACGCTATTATCAATGGGTCATCATCTTGCTGCTCTTCCAGTCGTTCGTCTTCTATTTTCCGTCGTGCCTGTGGAAGGTGTGGGAGGGCCAGCGGCTCAAGCAGCTCTGCTCGGAGGTGGGCGAGGCTCTGCTCTCCGATCAGACGTACAACACGCGGCTGCGCCTGCTGGTCAAGTATTTTACCACCGACTACGAGGACATGCACTATTGCTATATGGCCAAATATGTTTTCTGCGAGCTGCTCAACTTTCTCATCAGCGTGAGTAGCAGCTCCCATCCCAACCCAACCCAACCCATCCCAAACCATCCGCTCTTCTAATGCAACCTTTCAGATACTCAACATTCTCGCGCTAGAGGTATTTCTGAATGGCTTCTGGTCAAAGTATCTGCACGCGCTGGCCACAATACCGCTGTACGATTGGGATCGCTGGAATCACATATCGTCGCGGGTCTTTCCTAAGATCGCCAAGTGCGAGGTGCTCAAATATGGCGCCAGCGGCACCGCCAGCATTACGGACAACCTGTGCATACTGCCGCTGAACATACTGAACGAGAAGATCTTCGTGTGCCTGTGGTGCTGGTTCCTGCTGATGGCCTTCATGTCCGGCCTGAATCTGCTCTGCCGTCTGGCCATGATGCTCAGCCGGACGCTGCGTGAGCTGATGATACGGAGCCAATTGCGGTTCATGACCAAGCAGCATGTGCAGCGCGTTTTCCGGGTTCTAACCATCGGCGATTGGTTCCTTCTCATGAAAGTTAGCGTCAATGTGAATCCCATGCTGTTTCGTGATCTGATGGACGAGCTATGCGAGCAGCGCAGCACGCACAGCTCCACCTCCTCCCTCACTCTGCTCGAGAGTCCCGCCTAGCCTACGTGTGGAGTGTTATGCATTGTTAACTATCAAATTAGTTATGCCAACGACCAGGTCGATAGTCAACCGCCCAAACTCGCTGTGCTTAGTGTTTGTGCATGATAATACATTGTCATGTATTCTGTGTACATATATTGATAGATAGATATATCTTTTGACATTAATGTAGTCCGATCAAATGAGTGGTATACCCAAATATATATATTTCATATTCTTTAAGATGTTTACTGAGAACGCAACTCTTGAAAAAGCACAGCCTCGCAACAATGTGTCGATATAAATCGATCTTAGGTACCTTTATAGATATCTAACGAGAACCGTCTTGGGCAGATGGAAAATAGTTGGAGATGCCGATATCATATCTATTCTATGTACATATATAGATAGATAGATATACGCACTGTCTAGAAGTAGATAGATCGCAAATAGTTGGAGATGCCGCTCTCATCTGTTCCAAGTAATAAACATATATAGATAGATATATCATTTAACATTATTGTGGAAAAAACAAAATATTAAAGACACATGTGACACAGTTAATTTTAATCTATCGATATATATCGATCTAATCTACATAACTGTATTTTCTGCTAATGCGATGCTCGAAGTGATTTCCTGGGCTAATGAGAAGTGAGTCATGAAAGAGATGGAAAATGGGTGGAAATGTCCTTTAAGGAGGACCTGGAGTCCAATTGATCTGCAGCAGTTGCAGATTGAGCAATTCGTCTATAAAGCTGCCTTCAACAAGATCTTCGCATAAAGTCCTGCCAGATGAAGCAAGGTTTGAATCAGAAAATGTAACTATTTTTATCTTTGGTAAGTTTTCTTTAGAAATTTCTTAAAAGCGAAACAGTTTTTCAACAAAAAACTCAATTTTTCAGGTAAACCAACTACGTTTATCCCACCCAATTTGAATGTTCCACCAAGTTTTCGGAGATCAAAGTTGGTAAGTTCCATAAAATATATTTTGAAAAACTCAATGAATTTTCAAAGAAGATCATAATTGTCGATCGCTTGTTGAGTTGTTATGTAACTATTTATTTAAGTATGTAAATAGCATATAAATATTGAAAACAGATTTGTCTAATTTCAAAGATATTGACCTTGCGACAATATTCTCGACGGGTTGCAAGAAATAGTTATGATCAGTCTAGATCAGATTATACGAGGTCGGAATTCCCTAGTTAAAACAGATTGTTAGCTAGAAAGGAAAAGTTCTGATTATACGAGCTCCCAATACTTTAGTAAGAACAGTTTATTAGCTCTATCTATATAGGCTTTTTCTAGATCACACTTTTTCTAGATTATACGAGGTCAGAATGCTATAGTTAGAACAGTTTGTTAGTTCGAAGCGGAACTTTATAGGGTATTTTTCGTTAGTGATGAGTCAAGATCTGATTATACGAGGTAAAAATTCTTTAGTAACAAAAGTTTATTAGCTCTAGAGGTGCTTGCTATGGCCTTTTTCTAGATCAAGGTCTAGATTTTATAGTAAGATGAGTTTGTTATTTCGAGGAGGTGCTTTATAGGGTATTTAGTTGATGATGAGTCAAGATCTTATTATACGAGGTCCCAATACTTTAGCAATAACAGTTTATTAGCTCTAAGAGGTGCTTGATATGGTCATTTTCCAGATCAGATTATACGAGGTCTAGATTTTATAGTTAGAAGAGTTTGTTAGTTCGAGGAGTCGTTTTATAGGGTATTTGTTAATGATGAGTCATGATCTGATTATACGAGCTAAAGTTTCTTTAGCAATAATAGTTAGCTCTAAGATCAGATTATACTAAATCTAGTTTTTATAGTTAGAAGAGTTTGTTAGATTGAAGAGTCGTTTTATAGGGTATCTTTTGGTCGGTACCTGATATCTAAGAGCTCTGAACAAGTACAGCTCTGAGAAGGGAAATAATATTCGTTTGGGTTTAGTTTTCAAAATGCCAAAAGATTTATTGTTGACTAGAACTTTAAAACAGCAGAGCACTTAAGCATCCAATTGATAATTCTGAGCATACAGACGATAATTTTACGTCACGGATTTTGAGCAACGTTCGTTTGGGAACCAGTTCTTTTTTTTGCTTTTCATTTTGTTTTTTTTGTATTTTCGTTTTTGTATTTGGTTTTTTATTTTTTGGTGGATGCCGGCTACAAGGATCTCGATGTCTTCGAGATGGTCATCGAGGCGCAGAGGGCGGCACAGAAGGTTGGGAAGCCCATGTGCCCGGTGCCATCGCAGTCGACCACATCGATCATCTGTTGAACCTCCTGCTCGTTGTGATTGTAACCGTATTGCTTCATAATTGCGCTCAGTTGTTGGGCCGTCAGGAAGCCGGTATTGCCCCAGTCCAATATATCAAAGATCATTTTAAACTCCGCCAATGCTTCAGACATTACCTTAAACATGATTTCAAAAATGTATGCAAAGAATATCAACAACAACAAAAATGTTTATACAAAAATAACCAAAAATTTATGTTGCTTTTTTTTTTGTTTTTGTTTTTTTTTTTTCGTATTAATTAAGACTGATAATATACAGATTTCGAGCTGTTATACGTGTCGAGACTTGGAGATATATGAGTTCTGTTCAGGTACTGACATTAGGCTCGTCGGCTGCTGCGAATCCCTACAGCCAAAGGCTGCTTTGATATCGACCCAGATAATAAACGGGTTCGAATCCTCCAAGCTTCAGTTGCGGAGCTAAGAATATCCTACACTCCATATTCATTGTTGATTCATATCGAAAAGCCTTTATTTCTATAGATTCCAAAAAAGTTGTCAAAAGTTGATTTCTTCCTATATCCTACATTTGTCTTATATATATTAAATGCTGCATAATATCGAAAGCTCCAAAACTTATCACAGCTTTTCTGCATGAGCCCTAAAAATGTCTATATATTTTTGATTAGTTTTCAAAAGTTCCTTTCCTTTCAACAATTTTTAACAAAATTTGCCTACTTTTACAGATAGAAACTTTTAGAATGATCTATTTGATTGATGTATCAAATTCAATGTTTTAAAAAAGAAAGTTTCTGGATTCTTGAGAGTTCTAACTGTACATATTTATGTATGTATACACATATATACATATTGAGAATTCATAATAGTCTCAATGCAATCAGAAATTGTATTCACTTTTGCACTCTTTTTCGATATGTTATTCAAAGAAGTCACGACCCACATTTGTCCGCACACACACACACACACACACAGAGACACACACAGACACACACACGTAGACACACACATACATAACTAGACGTCTTCGGCTTGCTTTCGAATAACACGTGCAAAAGTCGCGCGCGTTTCGCTAGCGTTTTTGTTTATTGTGTTTTTGGCTGTCGTTTTCGTTTGCGCTTCTGCCACACATTTTAATGTGCATTGTTTATAAACTAAGTAGTTACTGCTGCCGTTGCCGCTGCTATAATTTCGTCATTTATATTTTGTGTGAGGTCTGTGGCTCTGGCGCTTCGACCCCCCCACCCCGCGCTGCACGCCTCTGCCGCGGCACTCTGCCGGCCCGAAGACGCGTGCAGCTGTAGCTTTTGTTCGTTTGTTTTGCGCACGTTAACAGCGCGGCTCGCTTCTTGGGCTGCCTGCGTGAAACCGTGGCACACACACTCTCACGCACACACACTCACACGCACACACACACAGACGCACGCACACATGCATACAATAAATGTAAATATTATTCAAAAGTCATCGTGTGGTCGTTGTCGCCGTTTTGCGGGGGCAGCTTGACAAGGGGTGCGACCGTTCTGCCGCGGGCTCTGCCGTTGCTTCTGCCGGCGTTTTCAGTTAGCCAGCTCGTCAGTTCGGCAGTTCGCCAGTTTCTTCAGCTTTGGTTACATCTATTTTGTGTTTATTGTTTTGCGCTTTGGTTTTTATTTTCATTTTGATTTTCGGATCTTGGATTTTGTGCGGCTGCCTTTCGGGCCAGCTTTAGACGGTTAGTCTTGTGTCAACCGGGAAGCCGCCAAGTGGCTTCATCGTTGCCATCGCCGTCGCTTCTCGTTGTTTTTGTTGTTTTTTTTTTGTTGTTGTTGTTGCTGCCGTCGCGTATCGTTGCTTTGATTTCGTTTTCAGATTCAGAGCGCGCGGCTTAAACAATTCCAGCAGAGCGGGCGGCTCGGTGGCATTTAATTAAAACGCGTACGTGACGCGCGCGACAATTGCGAACTGTAAGTGCAACTGCGAATTGCAATTGCGAATTGCAATTGGCAATTGTCGCAGCAAACCGTTAACGGATTTACGCAGATTCTTGAACGCCAGCCGGCGGTATGGCCAAATGAGTAAGCGTTGGCCACACTGTGGTCTGCAAACAAAAACAAATCAAGTGCCCGACATCAATTTAAACCCACACAAACGCACACACAGACACAGAAAGAGAGAGAGAGAGAGCGAGAGCGAGAGAGCGAGAGCAGGTACTCACACATGACGTAAGGGTACGTTGCGATAGGCGGCAATAACCGTAGGCATTGATAAACACCCGCAATGTGTAAAACATTAGCAGCACAGTGGTCACCAGACGATTTGTTACACTGGAAATCTTGCGGTGAAAGGCCACGTTTGGCATTCAATCAGTTCAGCTTAAAGCTGTCGCAGCTGTCATATATCGCGGCGAAAGCAATTTGTTTTCGCTTCTTATATTTGTTCATATACCAATTTTCGAGACTATTGTTGAAGATGTTCATTGTGTTTGAGAATAATTTAGCATGACAAACAATGCGAGGCTTGATGAAATGCAAATTCAAACAGGAATTTGTAAATTTTACAAAAAAATTTCGTTTTTCAATAACAGTTTACAAAATGTACAGCTGTGCATGAATAATTAAATTGCTTAAAATATCTGCAGAAAACAAATTTTGTGATCTGGAATGTTTTCCCTTATGTACGTATATGTACCTTGCAAGGGCATTAAATCAAAGTCGATTAACTGCAATGTGAAAGAAAGAAATCGCAGTTGTTGTTCAAAATCTAACCTTTGTTTTATTTAATCTAATCTAATGATTATTTAACAGCCTTATAATTCACACACGCCCTCAAACTGCGTCAAAGCGCGCACACACACACTTGCTGCGCGGCGAAAGCAAATAGATATTGCTCCACTGTACACCTAGAAGCACCTCCACAACAACAACAACAACAACAACAATGTTATAAAGCACACACAATACAAAACAAAAAAAAAAAAAAACAAATTAAATAGTTAAACACAAAAAAGAATTCAAAAAAAATAAAAATAAATAAATAAATAAAAAAAACGATTACAACAACGGTGACGTGCCGTCGCAGTCGCTGCCAACGCCAGCGTCGACTGCGTCTGGCGCCTATGCGGTCTCTAGTTGTGCTCTTTAGTTGGTCGTCTGGAACAAGTCCGAGCAGTCCGAATCAGATTCCGTCCACCTCCGCGCCTGAATTTCCAGAGACGAGCGGCGTTTGGTTTTTGTTTTTTTTTGTTCTTTCTTTTATTGATTTTGCTGCAAACGCCGAATAAACTACCGTTAAAACTACGCAGCTTATCAGCCGTGCGCCGATAAGAGTTCTGAGCCGCAGTCGCCGCTGCCGTCGTCGTCGTCGTCGCCGTCGCCGTCGCCGTCAATGCAGTCCGCAGTCTTGAAGGTGTCGTTCGTGTTGTTGTTCTTGCTGGTGTTGGTGTTGGCAACTTGACAGCCGAAAACAAAGGCCAAGATATTCAGTTGGCAGCTGCTGCTCATGAGCAAATGAGCAGCAAGAGAAACGTTCGCGTCGCGTCGCGTATGTGTGCTTCTTTTTGTGTGTGTCTGGACCTGTGTCTGTGCCTGTGTCTGTGTCTGTGTGTGGGTGTGCTCTACACGTAATAACAACAACAACTACAACAACAACAGCAGCAGCAAAAGAAAACGAAAAGAGAATATAAATAAAAAGAACTGCTATGAATTGAGGATCGAAGAAGACTCTGACTAGCCATGGCCGGGGATGCAGACCATAAGAGGGGATATCGCACCATCTTTCGCAGCATATCGCAGGTGTTCAGCCCAAATAGCAAGAACAGCAACAACAGCAACCAGAGCAACAACAACTACTATGGCACCAGCAGCAGCAGCCATAGCCAAAGCAACAACTACAACAACAACAACAACTATAACAACAGCAAGAACAGTGCGAACATCAGCTCTGTCGTACCCCTTCTCCGGGTAACCCCTACGCCCAATGTCTGTACCGAGTGCCAGGATGCCAGCAAAGCGATCGACTGCAAATTGAGAGCCAGTTCCATGCAAAACCTCAACGCCGGAGATAACATGTTTAGGCGTCAGACGGTGAGTGAAACAGTTAGAATACCAAAAACAACATACATACAAACATTCATATGTAGATTTTAAGGTGCAGGGAATATTTTTATAATCTCATATCGAAGAACTCATAAGAGTTCTCATAACTATGTGTCTGCACATGTAAGCCTTGAGTTAATTCCCGTTGAGTGTTCAACACTGACTTAATTCTCTATGAGTGTTCAACACTGACTTAATTCTCTTTGAGTGTTGAACAGGACTGCAAACCCAACAAATAAAAGAGTCAGTGGCTCGCACCAATTTCCTGATCTCAGGTTCCGTTCGTGAACCAGAACTTAAACATTTCTCAATCTAGGCTTTGTGCCAAGCCTGGTTTTATCACATACATATTTTCAGAGTGTTTAAGAAATAATTCAACTTTTAGCTGCAAATTGCTACATGCAACAAATGGCTACGTTCGAAGCTCCGCCCCATTTTGGCATCTGCCAAATATGGTTGGATAACATACATACATGTATCCAATGTTTGGGGTACAAGTTATTCATGCTTTGAAGCTGCCTAGCCCTAGAACATTTTTTATTTTTAACAAAATCAATTTCTTTTAAGTTTTAGCTAAATTGGGATTCCATTTTGCGAACCGGTTCGGTTCAAGAAACATGAAATGGTTTATTTATGCGGAAATTTGAGTCCTTTGTATAAGTAGAAGATATTTTATTTCTGCAGTCTTGGGATATTCATAGGAATTTCATCTTGTGCATTTCTGCATTTATTTATATGAACAGATTATAAGCTATATTAAATGAAAATGGCTTAAGTTGTTGCAACCGCATCCAGATAAGTTAAGCTTAATTTAAGCATCGCAATGTGGTTTCTTTGACGCAACCTAACTACATTCTTATAAATAAGCTGATTGTGCTAGTCTGTGGTTCGGTTCATTGATCCAACGAACGCGTCACTTTCTGGATCGGTTCCGGGAACTGGCTCAACACCAAGCACCAGCTGAACATTTGAATTTGTATTAATTCTTGCCTCAAATACAACATTTGAGATACAAAGAACGCCTTTTGAAAAATATACCAAAAGATTAGTGTTCAAAAATGGTAAAATATGGTTAGCTCGGACTTGGGTTTGGATGTTGACAACCGAATGAACTAGTTCTGTTCAAGTTTAGGTTCATAGATTCGACTTAACCTATAAATCTGACAGACTTTGGCAGCTCTTCAGCCATCTTGTACTTATTGATTCCTGATTCGTTCATATGACAGCTCATCCATCTATTAAATGCTATTCCTACAACGAAATGAATCAGTTTTCAAACTAAAAGAGCGTGGTAGAAGGGAACTTTTGATTATTCTCTAGATTCCCCTCAAGACACTTTTCGTATTAGAGGAAAGAGTTTTGTGGGAATCTTCTGTTGTAGTTTCTTGTCAGCTGCGAGTTCTTGATCTTAGTCAGATGCAGATGATATATGATATATGTTTCGCTGACCATTCTGAGGGCAATTGAAGATTTCACTGCATGCCTTTTCCGACTCGTCTTTATTGTCGCTTTATAAGTCGTGCTGTCGTGTTGTTGGGCCCGACAAATTTGCATAGTCGTCGAGAGAAAGTGAAACCGAAACACGTTTCCGTGTTAATGCGAGGTATTGTTCCCAAAACTGAAGTGTTTTCCAAATGATCTCAATGGCTTTTGGCATCGGTTAAGAAACTGAATTTAAAACGGAGCTGAAATTAACTGAACTAAATTGTGGGAACCTCCGGAATTTGGATAGGATCTCTAGATAAAACAGTCGTTACGGTTCCTAAACACACCCGAATTATCGTTTATTTCTTTTGGTTCTTACACTTGAATACTGAAATACTTAACTGATAACAATGAAAAGTCTCGAAAGAATCCAATCTCTAAAAAGCCGGATGATAATGTTTTTATGATACGATAATATATGATATTATGGTAGAGTTAAACGTGGAACTGCAGAAACGTAGCAGAAATGTAAAAGGGTTGGAAAAGTCGAGAAAGACTGAAACATTAAACAGACAAGAAGTTTTCCGTATGTTATAAGAATTCGTTTTTGGGCGCTAAGATATTAAACTTCTTCTTAAAATTACTATTATTAATATTTTAATTCAGGCCTTTATTATTATTCTCAAAATAAATATTCTTATTATTATAATTATACTTCTGCAACATATGTTTAAGACATGTTTAGTTATTTCGCTTGCACATACGCTCCTCCGCTGATTATGTAAAATCAGTTGTCAACACTGCAAATGAGTGTTGTAATATGATAAATGACGTTCGCGTGCAATTAAATCAAATAAATCAACAAAATTTCGGAAATGTGTAATCGTTGGAAAAAATTTTAAAAATAAAACTAGAAAAAAAAATTGGATTACAAAGAAGCGCCCAACCGCACAGTAGCTTGCATTGTGTGCACCAACCGCCCCCCCTCCTCCCCCTCCCCTTGCTGCGCATGCCACACAAACACAAACACACGCCACACACACACACACACACACGCACAGGCATATGTGTGTGCTGTGCACTGATGCAACATGAAAATGCATTGCGCATGTTGCGCATTGCGTGTTTTGCTTTGTTGCTCGCGTTTGTTGTTGTTCTTCTTCTTCTGCTTGTTGTTGTTGCAGCAACTATTGCTGTTTGTGGGCTGCTCTTTGTTTAGCTGACTTTGGGGCTTGCGGCAGCTGTGTGACTAATCGCGTTTGGCAGTCGACGTGCTGCGCACGCGTTTTGCATGCGTTTTTTGCCGCCCGCAACTATCGCAGCCACAGCGCCGCGCGCTGTTTCCAGCGAATGGCGTAAAGTACACAGCGATTGAGTTTATTGCAAATCTAAGCAAAACGCATTGCACAGCAGCAGCGCAGCGCAGCCCAGCAGTAGCAGAAGCTTTATCAGCTTCGTTGACGTCGCTGCCGCAGTCCGCGTCGCCGTCTCAGCCGCAGTCGCTGTTAATGCAATTTGAAAAGTCGTGCGCGTAAAACAATTTTGTCATCAGTTTGCATAGAGCCACACTTACACACACACACACACACACACATACGTATATGCATGTATGTATGCATACACACATGTGCATTATGCATTATTTCCATTTCCATTTTCATTTGACTTTATTTATTCAGTTCATTTTCTCGCTCTGATTTGCTTGACACTTTTTGCTGCACACAAATTTCTCTTCTCTTCTCTTTTTGTTTTTTTTTTTTTATAATTTTTTTATTATCTTTGTTAATGCAACACAAGTAGCCGCTTGATTGACACTTGAGCTGCCATTACACACACACACACACACACAGAATATTGCATGTATGTGTATACATACAAATGCAGATATACGCATATGTGTGTGCATGTGAATCGCGTTCTTCTCAAGACTTTCTTGTGGCAAATTGAAATAACTTCATTTACCCAATATTCACATATATTTTCTTGTTAAGATTCACAAATAATAATACATCATCTATGCAATATATACATATATGCACGCCTAATGCTTCAGTCTTCTTCTTGAAAATGCTTTCACATCATTGTATGGCATAAATGATATATTCATTCAATCATTTGTAAATATATGTACAATCTTTGCCCTCTTCTCGACACTTGCAGCATCCTCGGGCTCAGGTTATTTTCCGCCTGAGATAAGCTGAGCGAGAAGTGACCCACTGAGTACACATGAATTGCCTACACGTAATTCCAAAGATCTCAGTCAACTCTTATCAGTTACGCTGCGTTCTTATCAGACATTGGCCAGCGCGATTTCTTGGACTCTATCTGATTCTCTGCTCGTACAGCGATGACTCATCGACACATCATCAGCCGGCTGTCGTATGGAAAGTGAAAAAATTAAGATTTCTGTTTATTTTGAGGCGCTGACAAAGCCCAGCTGCCAAGCGGCTGTCTCCCCGTCTCCCTTGCACGCAACTCCCAACTGTCAACTCCAATCAGACTTCTTTTGCAACTGCCACAATTTGTGGGTCGCTGTTGCGCTTAATAAAACTCATTAAAGAAGCGAGCCACAACAATCATAATTATAAGACCAAACGACATTCTTATTGGCCTCTTGCAGTGCAATTGAAAAGCAGCGACTGCGACGGCGACCGCGACTGCGACTGCGACCGCGACGTTGCGTCGCAGTCAGCTTCGTTTGGCAGGCATATCTGATACTTCGCTTTACTGGGTGCTCGGGAACAGCCCTTTTGCTGCACGACCCGCAGAAAAAACGGAAATTGAAAGCAAAAAAAAATGTATTTTATATAATATAAACTTTTCTTCAATGTCTCAAAGTCGAATGTGGAACACGCTTTGCGAGGGAGTGTATAGGTTAAGGGTTTTGTACTCATGCTTCGAACCAGCTTCCTGCCTTCGGGTTTGGTTGTTGCAACTGTCTTTTCACAGCCAAGAAGCCAGCTCTGGGCTTAAGGCTTGGCTTATCAAATGCACAATGCTTACAAAGGCTTAAATAAATGCGAAAAGTATAGATATATCTGTAGATCAATCGACAATTCATATCCTATCGAAAGTATTTGAAGCGAAGGCCAAGTCTTTGCTGAAATATGCGACTGGCTTGAGATAGTTTGAGATATATGTATATATTTATGTACTATATATAAAGATTATTTTTGCAATGACTTTTTCTGAAAATACCTTCTACCTGTGCGGTCATTTTGAAAGTGGAAATAATGAGAGGGTAAACCCTTGACAGTCCTACCCTCCTCCCAAATCTAATTGAAAATAACGTATCTTGAACTTAATAGATGTGTGTGTGTGTGTGTGTGTGTGTGTGTGTGTGCGTGTGTGTGCGTGTGTTTTGTCAACATCATTATCGCATTTGCTTTAAGGTCAGGTGATATGATATTCATTTCAAATTTGTATTTTAACAAATGAGGTATTTTGGAAATTCTCAATTTTTGAAATTCTCGATTTTTTGAAGCTCGTTTGAAAGATAGTTAACTAGCTAACCGTTATAATAATTAGAAAAAGGTATAAAAAAACGCCCAATTAAGAAGTTCATCAACAATCGTCAAGGCAATTCAAAGCGAGAAGGGAGACGGAACCCCCCGCCCTAATCCCCCTCCCATCCACCAAGCAATCCCTTCCCAATTACCCCCAACCCCCACCCACCCGTTCAATTCAATTGGGAATCATCCCGGTATATTGTTGTACTGTTATATGTAGAAGCCAGCAGCGGTAAGCGTTAATTGCAATCGGTAAGCGATACAAACAGAAAACTAAAGAGGAACAAACGGGCTCCCACAGGCTCGCCAACGATTGTGTGGCAAACCCGAAAGTTACGTGAAGCCATCATTTCGCTTTAATCCACAAATAATCGTAATCAGCCTCAAGATTCAGCCATTTGGTATAAGCTATCATCAGAGGATGACATCGACACAACTGGAACAGTCAACGGCTGGACCGGTTGCACCGAAACTAACCCTGGCCACCCTCCCCGCACAGGCATCGCAGCCAGCTGTGGGCATGCCCACCGTGGGTGTGGAGGCGCCGCCGGCGGAGCCCATCTATGGCACTGTTATACCCAATCGCATCTTTGTCGGCGGCATTAGCCGCGACACAACCGAGTCGGATCTGATGATCGCATTCAGTGCCTATGGGACGGTGCGCAGCACCAAGATCATTGTCGACCAGGATGGCTTCAACAAGGGCTACGGCTTCGTCACCTTCGAGACGGAGGAGGAGGCGCAGCGCCTCCAGTCGGTTGGCAGGTGCGTCATCTTGCGCAATCGTCGCCTGAACATTGCGCCGGCCTTCAAGAAGCAGCAGATCCGCCCCAAGCTGCAGCCGATCATCGAGACAAACGGCACCGTTTACTTCACCACACAGCCGCCGCCACCGCCGCCGCCGACGGTCAACACAATACCCATCGAGCAATATGCCACCGCCGCATACGGTACGGCTGCCCCAGTTGCCGAATACACGACCGCCGCCATGCCCACCATATACCAGCAGGCGCCAGCCGGCGTCCAATACCAGCCAGTCTACCAATACTATAGTGTGCCGGTTAATATGCCAGCCGTTTGGCCCCAGAACTATTATCACGATCCGCAGGCATCCAATTCGCAGACATCGATACCGCAGCAGGCCGCCTGGGAGTTCGATGGGACCAACAGCAGCAGCTGGCGCTCATCCTAATCAAAGGTGACGTGCATGCTAGATATCTCTGTAAATATCCGATATTTCCAGTTCCAACGATCGCTTCACTTATCCTCCAGACAGCCCATATATAGATATTTAAGTAATTGCACTTACTCGCAAGTAATTACGAAAGTAATTGCAATTACTCCAGTAATTAGATTTAGATCGCACAATTCTTTTCGCTTATTTATAACATAAGATGTGGATCTTAACTATAGAAGACTTCCGAGTCACATACACAGATAGATATCTATATATCTATATATATCTATATCTATATATTTCCGAACAGTCACGTTGAGATAGCCAAGTCGGTTTCTCCCTCCTTCTGTCTACTCGCACTCGTTTAACTATTGTTATGCAATCGTGCATAGATCCATCTTCCTATTGCTGACAGTACGTATATGTGAGTTAGCCGGATCGAACTACTATATCATATAGCTGCTATATTGGTCTAAGACAACTTTTGTTTTCTGCTTGACACTTACCACATTGGGTAACTTTATCATAAAGCAGCCATAGGAAGAATCTTTTGAAAGGTTGGGCTCTTTTGGAATGATTATTTCGAGGTTGGCTGGAAAATTACTGAAGTAATTGGAATTGGAATTAGGTAATTGCATTTAATTAGCAACTGCAACTAAATCCCTGCAGCTACTCCTCGTGCAATACAAAAACCAACAACTTGATTCAACAAAATGGAACTAAATGAAACAAACAGAAGAAGACGATGATGAAGAAGAAGCAGAAGCAGACACAATACCCAAGCCAGAATACACGGCGAACACTTAAGGATGAGCGACTAACAACGAAGGGAAATACACTACAAAAAGAAACCAACAGCAGCTGCGCAACTGTATCGTTAGACACATATATATATGTATATATTTATCTGTATATATATATATGCATATATATATATATGAATAGTGAGGTTAGAATATTTAGGCGCAATCGGGGGCAAATCCGACAGATATATAGACAGAATCGACTGAAGATACCGCAGATATTGAAGCAATACAGACACAGATATGGATATACACTCACACAATCAGACACACTCACGCACATTTACATACACACACAGAGACATACACGCTCAGGCATACACACACACACAGTCATACACTCACACACACTTGTATGCACTTACATGCACTCATACACACACTCACTCACACACACGCTCACACACACAGTCACACACACACACTCGCACACACAGTCACACACACACACACTCACACACACACACACTCGCACACACACTCGCACACACACTCGCACACACACTCGCACTCACACTCACACACACATAGACCTACACATACATTCACGCATACACTCACACACACACACTCACACACACACACTCACACACACACACTCACACACACACACTCACACACACACACACTCACACACACACACACACTCGCACTCACACACACACTCGCACTCACACTCACACTCACACTCACACACACACTCACACACACACTCACACACATACTCACACACATACTCGCACATACATTCACGCATACATTCACGCATACACTCACAGACGCACACACATATACACTTACTCACTCACACTCTTGCTCTCACACACACTCACGCACTCACACACACTTCGTCACATTGTCACCAACATATCTCACATTCGCTTAGTAATTCCCTTGGATATGCTCGGAGGCATTCGGCTCGTGGTGAGATCCAGCACATCTTAGTACTCAACAGCCCCAGCGTCGCATCGGCTTGCTTAACCCGCTTCGCCATATCGAACATACATAGATACACATACATACGTGCGTTTATATATATATATCCATTTTAATACGCCACACTACACAACAAATACACCTACCACGCCCCTTTTGCTCTGTGCTTGAATTGTAGCCCAAATATTCGTCGAGAACCCAATTGCAATCATTTGACTCAAGAACAAAACGTAAATTCGGCTATAAATGTTTCGACTTCCAATTTCACATGCATATACATTTATATATATGATTGTATATAATTGTATATATATATATGTATATATATAATATATTTATATATATATATATAAACAGGCGAAAAGCTCTACAAATGCTACACAAGACCCCCAAATTATGCAGAGTGATCAATTTTGTATTAGATATTCCCCATTTTCGGCCAAGGTCTCCAAATTTGTTAGGTTATGTGTGTGTACAATCAATTGTTTAACAAAATTTTAAGTTTTAAACTATATTGGAGCTATGCTAAATGTAAATATATAAAAAAAAATGGACAAAAAAGAAGATATTTGATTTTGCTAAGCATACAAGAGAAACTTGGGCTCAAATGTGAGCACATTCAACTAAAACTCCCTACCCCCCCCGTCTTCCACTTTCGTATAGTCGCTGAATCGCACCATATTTAAAAAAGTCACTGGTTCAACTCAAAACAAAGGGGTTTTCAAATATATAAGGAACAGTTATTTGTCTTAAAATCAAAAATGATCTAACTTTTATAAACGAAACTGAGCTTGTTTTATAATAAATTAAAGATATTCAATATATTTTTTAATAGATTAACGTACTATAAAATAGATGAATATATTCGTTACACATTTGGTGATCGAAGTGTTATACCCTTGCAAAGGGTATTTGCTGCTGCTGCTGCTGCTGTATCTGCTGGATACATTTGCTTAGGGCGCAGGCGGCGCTGCTGCTGCGCAGCTGACGCGCTGCTGCCAATAAGAACAGCAACAGCATCAGGAACATGAAAATGTACAACAAGAACAACAACAACAACAGGAGCAACAATTGCGTTCATTGTGCTTAATTAATTTAGTTCAAAGATCAAGCGGCCGCGATGCCGTCGCGATTCTTCATGCGGTTCGTGTGCGCCCAACTGCCAGTTGCCGGTTGCCAGCCTCAAGCTACCCTGGGCTCACATGCATCTGAGGCATGTGTTGCATGTTGTTGTTGCACGTTGTTGTTGTTGTTGTTGTCATGCAGCTGCATTTAATGTGCAGGTTCTGCTGCTGTTTATTTGTGCAGCGTTCCAGTTATAAACTTCTACTTTATTCGACCCGATGTCCAGATGTTGCCACCGCCGCCACCGCCGCCGCCGCCTCCCCCGCTGTCGATGCATCCATGCAATTATGTTGCAAATTGGCTTCGATCTTGGCTACTGTTTGCCGCAGGTGTTGATAGCTGAATCTATGCCGCTAAGCCGCAGTTCTCAACCCTTTTCCGGCGCCGCCCCTTGCCTCTCCGCCCAGTTGCTGTCCACACCCAATCGCCCGCAGTTGCGTTATGCTTAATTAGGCAACCGGCGTTGAGCATAAAAAGCGTCTTTGTCGCTGCCACACCCCACCCCCACCTCATGCCACACACACACGCACACACACACACACACACACGCACACACACACGCACACTTAGACACACACATATGCGCAGACAGACACATGTTGTCCATATACATTACACACATTTGGCTTTTGAGTTGTGCCTCCCCAATGTGGATCTGTTGCTTACACTAGACAACAAAAACTTATTTTCCAACTGCATATAAATACACATATACATACATACATTTATGTATAGTATACCTTATACTTTTTTAGCCTTTTCTTTCAATTTTGAAAATGTATTTTCTGTTATTTTTCTATATATTCATTTTATATAATTATTTGATTTTGATTTTGTTGCATGGTGTTTGCAGCGTCCGCGCCGTCCGCTGGGTGACCGGGTCGACGTCGGCTTCGGCGTTGCCATCAGCGTCAGCGTCGGCGTCGGCGTCAACAGCGACAGCGACAGCGACGGCCACCCAAGAAAATGCGCGGCGGCATCTTGACTTCAATTTTAGTTGATATTGTGTTAAATTCGCGAACGCGTCGCGCTCGCAGCTGGACTTATAAGACCGGCAACGGTACCGGTACAACGGAAAATCTAATTGGAATAAACTGGCATTCCAATTTGAAATCAATTTCGTTTTCGTTTTGCGCCGCGCTTTGCGCTTATCACAAAACAAAAACAACGTGATTTTTTTTTCGGTTTTTTTGTTATTATTTTTGTTGTGCATATTTAAATGAGATTTTGTGAAAAAAAAACAAATTAAAATGTTTTCATTTCATTTGCAACTGCAGTAAATCGCATGATTGTTCACATACATATATATATATGTATATATATATATATATATAGATCGGAGAGCATTATATGGAAATTAAGCGAAACGCATAAGCAACAGCTCTATATAGATACATACACATACATATACATATACACATACATAGATACACAAATTTACATATGTATGTACATATATAGAAGCCAAGCCCCGTTTTACATGCAAATATATATTGTGAACATTCAAACACGTATTCATATAAGTTGGATGATTCACTTTTATAGTCAATTCAATTGTTTAAATTTCCATTCATGATACGCGCAAGTCTCCCAAGTCTCTCCCTCTCCCTCTCTCTCCCTTTCGCTCTCTCGCTAGCAGAACGAGGTCAATTGGCTTGGCTTCTGCGAGATAAGCGTTACTTCTAGGCTCAAAGAGCCTATCACACAGATATCTCAATCTACATACATGTACATATATACATACATATATGCATGTTAAGTGACATTCAAAGAGTCGCCGGTTCGAGTCGTGCTTGACCCGCCCGCCGCCGCCTAAAAGTATGCAAGTTCAAAAGTTCACAATACAATGCCAAACTTTGTGCGCATAATTTTTGATAACCATGTTAAGTGGGATTAAATTATAGTGCAAATTTCCAGTTTCTTTGTTAAAAGTAAATATATATAATCATATTTGCTTATTGTGAGAACTTTTTGATATCCTGTTATTGTAAGCCTGATTGATTCAGATGTAACAGAAACATATATGCAACAAATATGTTACATATATGTTATATAATGTTTCTCTGATTTGACTAAGCCGAAATCATATATATATATTTTTAGACCTCACATCAGAGATCTAGATGATATATCTACAACTATATCTCTCTATTTCTCTATTTCGATCCAGAAATTGAAATCGAAACTATTCACAGAGCCTCAAGGAGTAAGCTTTGCAGCGATTTCCTTTGTTGGAACTGGCATTATTATTCATAGTCTGAGGATTTGCAGGGTGACGAGTTGAATGGGAGTTTCTAGCGCTCTAGTCCTTAAGGAAAAACTTCTTTAATGAGATCCGTATCTGATACCCTTTCTTCTGTGCTCGCAGAGAACGCAGGGGAAATTTAGATAAAAGCAAGTTGATGATTGATTGATTGATTGTGTGATAATCAAATTATTGATTGATTAATTGATTGACTGACGATCGATTGATTGGTTTATTTATTGATTTGTGAATCATTGATTGATGATTGATTAACTGATAGACAACTGATTGATAGATTGATGAATGATTGATTCATGTTTTACTGGTTGATTAATTGATGATTGTTAGAAATTTGACTGATTATTGATATATGATTGAAGGATCGATCCAAAATTGATAAATTATTGATGATTGTTAGATGATTGATTGACTTATGATTGAAAGATTGATGATAATGAATGAGTTTTGTTTCGTGACTCATAGATGATAGATTAAGTGCTGATTGATTGGGAAATGATTGATTGATAATTGATTGATAGATGATTGATAAAAATAATGTAACTGGATACAACTTTTCCACATTTATATGCTACATTTTTTCTCACTGTGTAACAATTGACTTTGCATCGATCGAAACAGTTGTTAATCCACCTTGGCTATGTCCCAAGCACCTGACAGGTAGTCCACATTCCATTGCCCTAGAACGGCGGCACCTACGACGCGTAGGTGAGGCCGAGGGCGAGTCCAGCGGCCGCTTACGCAACGTCAGCGTTAACCAGTTTCACAGTTTCTCAATTGCTCAGTTGCTCAGTTTCTCAGTGTCTCAGTCTCAGTCTCAGTCTTGGCGTTTAGCTCAAGGGTCGCCGCGCTGTTGCGCACTGTCGGGGCATTTAATTTGAGTGACGCCCCGGCAGGCCCCTCTAACCCCCGGGACCCGTTGGCCAATCCATTTGGGGGCGACATCTCGACATGCTTTGCTGCCCCGCTCTGAGTCATCGCCCAAGCACACAGCTCAAGTATGTAATATAAGGCGAACTCAGCGACTCTCCAGAAGCAGCAGCGGCAGCGGCAGCGGCAGCAGTTGTTCATTTTAACACTTATGTGGGCTAAATATATTTCAATTAAATATAAATTATATATAAATAAAATGAGTGCATGTCAAAATTGATACCCAACTCTGCAATTTAGCTAACTGTTGAACGTATGACAAATCGCGTGCTGCCAGTGTTGCCAGCTTGTAAATATTAATACGATGGCAGCACTGAAAAAATGCAGGGGCTCGTTTATTCGCGAGAGAACTAGAACTTGGCCTTGAGCAATTGCTAGTCGAATAAAACTAGCAATATTTATTATTCCTCGATTGTTATGTTTTTTTTTGGACATTTTGTCTATGTGAGCATGCGTAGTGTAATGATTATTTAGCTTCTTACTCATCAATTAAAAGTCGTAGACGTTATCTAAATTATCAATGTATTTAAAATAAATCGTTAGTAAAATGTGCGCTGAGGTCGCTTTAACCGCATGTAACAGCTTAAGGGTTAAGCGCAGAGAGCCTGCGTCAGAATTGTTGAGCAGCGACAGCGACTGCAGCAGCTAAGTTATTATGTATGTGCATGTGTATGTACATGTGTAAGTGCAGTGTGCAGCGACACTAATATGATCGCTCTCTGCACTTGCGTGAGTGTGTGTGTGTGCGTGCGGGAGGAAAGGGTCACAAAGATAACAGCGCGTGCGCGCATGTGTGCAAGGGAGAGAGCGAGTGCAAAACGGCATAAAGAGCGAGCGGGCGACTATTTGACAGTTGCCTCGCATCAATTAAAAGCGCATAACAGATAAATTGAAACGAAATGAAATGAAATGAAAACTGTGTTTTTTTGTTTCTTGTATTTTTCGTGTCTTTCATTCTGTTGCCGTTGTTTAAACCGAAAAAAAAAACATAATAAACGATGATGCAGCAATATAATAATAACAAACAGTGCGATAAACGCGGGTGATAGTGAAAGAGCGAAAGATAGAGAGAGAAAAGGAGAGCGAGTGACGGCGAGTAAACGAATCGACAAAGCAAAACGAAATGCCGCAACAAGTGGAAATGAAAAGCAGCAAACGCAACAGCAGCGAAATCGGCGACAACAACAACAAGCAGCACATTTCCAATCAGAACGAGGCGACATATACGCAGCTGCGCAGCAAGCGCAGTCGCCAACAGCAGCAGCATATCTATGAGAATCTGCCAGTGTCGGCAACGTCGCAGCAGCTGCGCAAATACTTTCGCC
This sequence comes from Drosophila kanekoi, assembly GCA_037075305.1. Taxonomy (NCBI): domain Eukaryota; kingdom Metazoa; phylum Arthropoda; class Insecta; order Diptera; family Drosophilidae; genus Drosophila; species Drosophila kanekoi. Next base: position 5,519,773 of record JBAMCE010000451.1, on the reverse strand, counting down.
GCGAGGTGATCTACGAAAATCTGTGCCGCGGCTGCGGCTATGGCGTCTTTGCAGCCCAAGGTCGCTACTGTCACTTCTGCCAGTGCATTGTCAGCGGCAGCGTCGTCGTAGCGCTGCAACAGCAGCCGCAGCCGCAGCCGCAGCCGCAGCCGACGTCGCCAACCAACAGCAGCGAGTGTAATATATATGAGAACATTTGCGAGCTCTGCCGCGGCATCTACAGCGACAGCGAACAATGTGAGTGTGCAACAAGTGCCACGCCCACATCAGCTTTAATTAACGAGACGCCCCAGTTGCCAATGGCACCGCCACCACCGCTGCTTTCACTGCCACCACAAGCCTCTGCTTCGGCCGCTGCCTCTGCCAAGGCTGGCAAATCGCGCACTTTGCTAAACTACTCGAAGTCGAGCGCAGCGACGCTGACGCGTCTCTTTGGCTCGCTGAAGCAATTGAATCGCTCCGGTTCGCTGCAGCGTCGCCTGTTCCAAAGGGAGGGCGGCGCTGCCAAGGCCAGCGTCGGCAGCGGCGGCTCCCTGGAGATCATTCACAATGTGGACGAAGTTTTTCGGACGCAGGAAACGTTCGATATGCAGCGCATCTGCGAACTGAAGCGTCAGCTGCAGTGCAGTCGCAGCGATCAGCATATCTACGGCAGGCTGCGGGCCGAACGAGAGCCGCAGCCGGAGCCGGAGCTGGAGACTGAGTCGGCGTCTGCGCCAGCGCCAGGTCCAGCGTCGGAGCCGCAGCCAGAGGAAGAGAGTGTAGCGGACCTATCACGCAAAAAGCCGCGCATTTCGCGCATGCGCCTGCTGCGTCAAGATGAACAGCAGCCGAGCTGCCAGGCAGCAGCGTCGACGCCAGCAGCGGCGTCAACGTCGGCGCTCTATTTAAATGAAAGCATTTGCCAGTGGATGAACGCGCTACGACGCGAGCTGCACAGTTACGAGGACGCAAACGGGGGCGTCGGCTGTCAACAGCCCAAAGCCGTGCCGCCGGCCTACGAGCGAGAGCGGGAGCGGGAGCCAGAGACAGATTCGGTCATGCTGCGGCGCAACGAGGCTGCGGCGGAGGAAGCAGCGGAGCCTGCGCTGCAGCAGCGTTTGGTTGACGATTTTAAGCGCAAGCTGCTGGCCAAGCACGAGCAGCAGCCGCATTTCCAATTAGACGATCAATTGGAATCCCAATTGGCGTCGCAATGCGAGGCGCTGCTTAACGATCGGCGTCGACGTCGCTGCGGCATCAATGAGCGCCATGATGCGGCCTTTGTTTGCGAATTTCTCAGCGGTTTGGCGGTCAGTGAGAATGCAACGCCAGCCGAAACGTATGAATTAACAGTTACGCCTGCGCCGACGCAGTCGTCAGCGGCCACAACAATAGCAGCGGCAGCGCTGCTCGCAGGGCGTCTATCTCTGCCTCAGCTGTGGCAGAGCGCAGCGCTTGCGGCCAGTCTGCACCGCAGCGTCATTTGCTTCTTTGGCTATGACAAATTACTAAGCGCCTTTTTGCATAGCAGCCAGCGTCGACGGCGACTGCGCAGCGTCGGCATTGAGCGCTGGCTGCGACGCTATCGGCGGCTCTGTGAGAGCGACGGCAACAGCAGCGCTGAGCGTGAGTCAGCGTTGCGGCAACGGCAACGGCGACGCCTATTGGGGCCGCCGTCATTGGAGCTGGCAGTTGTGCCAGCGACGCCAGCGAGTGACGACGTAGCGGTCGCATGGCGTGTCGGCAGCGTTAGCGATACAATTGAGCAGACCAAGAGCAAGAGCGAGAGCGAGAGCGAGATCGTGAACGTGAGCGCGTGCGTGCGTGAGAACGAGAGCGAGACACAAACGCGATCGGTGTGTGGCAGCAGCAGCGGCGTCGGTGTCGGCAGCGTTAGTAGCAGCGCGCTGATGGCGGCACCCAAGCAGAGCGGCGACGCTCAGCGCTCCAGCTGCGACGACAGTGAAAACAATAGCAATTATAACAACAACAATAACAAGGAGCATGACAATGTCAGTCAGCAGCAACAACAACAACAACAACAACTGCAACAAACAATAACACAGGTCAATAGCCATTCCAAGCAAACAGATTTACAACAAATTACAAATTACAACAAAATTATATAAATAAAATACAAAAAATAACGAGCGACAACAACAACAACAACAATTTGGGCTCACTGCCAGCCGCAATTGAGGCGTAAATTAATATAAAAAAAATAAGCATGCAACGGTAGTTGTGCGTGCGAGTGAGCGAGCGCGAGAGGGAGGCAGACTGAAAGAGAGTAGAAAGCGAAAGACCGTAAGAGCGAGCGAGCTGGCAACGAGCGGCAATCGAGCTGCAAACTGTAGCAAATAGCAAATAGAAAAAAAAAAAACAAAAACAAAAACGAAGCAAAACCCAAAGCGAACCCCAAAGTACACAGTTGTTTTTTTTTCTAGGTGTGTGTAAAAATAAAAACAAGGTTTTTTTTTTTATTTTGTTATTTATATGTAAATATTTTTAAGCAAGGAAGTAATATTTGGCACAACTAAAGATAGTTTAGTTAAATTAAAATAAATTTAAAAAAATATTTTATTATGTTAAACACAAAGTTGATAGGAAGATAAGAATAAATGCATATACATATGTGTATAAATATACATATGTACATATATAAATATGCATACATATACGTATGTATGTATGTATGTATGTATGTATGCTCATATGTATGTAAAGATGCATTTATGTAATATGAAAAAAGTTTCAAACACATACATACATACATATGTATGTATGTTTATGAGAATAAGCTTCCAAGTGTGCATACATATGTGTGTATGTATGTACATTTGTATATGTATGTATGTGATATTCACATGTACATATATTTCTTATGCAATTTTTAGTTTCTTTGTTAAATATATTTTGGATTCGCCTAGTTGGAAGTTTATTCGAAATGCAAGAATGAGAATAAAGTAGAAAGTATTTAAGATCATTAGCTAAAAATCTAATGCATTCATTTTTTAAAATAGATGCACATACATATAATTATTTTAAAAGCATATTTTTCATTACAAAATCAATTTTTTTTTTAATAGCTGCCTTATCAAAGTTCATCAATAAACGTGGCAAAAAACAAATCCTTTAGTATAGTATAGTATAAAAAAGTATAGTACAGTATGGTTGCTATGTAACGAGTAATCACGCGTACTCGTTTTGTAAGCGCATGTAACGAGTTAATGAAGATTTAATAATAATATGCTTAGCTAGTGTCGCATGTTGAAGATTAGATTGATAGCGATAAAGGTGAACGATTTTTCCAGGTGTTTTATGTTGAACTTAGGCATGTAAATACCAACTAACTTACGATCGAAAAAGTAACTAGTAAAAGCAACGAGTTTGGCTTGAAATTTCCTTCTTTCTTCGAGTGGTGAAAAGAAACAACGAATACGAATCGTATTTGAGTAAGTTGTACAGGGAAAAAGGAAAAGGAAATTATGAAAATGGAGAACATTAGGTAGAAAGAAATTCAGGAGATGCCTATAGATTTTTTTGTTGAATAATAGTAATTATTGTTACCGAGTACTGGCAACGAGTATTGGCAACGAGTATTGGCAACGAGTATTGGTAACGAGTATTGGCAACGAGTATTGGCAACGAGTATTGGCAATGAGTATTGGCAACGAGTATTGGTAACGAGTGCCCATGAAATTGTGAAAAATAAAATGGCTTAAATCGGACAATTTGATGTAGATAGAGGGCACTCGTTAAAGTATCTTTCTACTTATCTACCAAAACAAACGAGTGAATGTAAGCATAACGAGTTATCTAAATTCTAGTTGGAGTCTTGCATGTGCAATGCTAAAAATTCTAGTTGGAGTATGGAGTGAAATGGAGTGGAGTTCCCAGAGAAATCGTAGCAAATACCTTTTCGTTTTTTTTTATTTTTGTGAGTGAGCCCAAGTTGTTGGATGATATCTATGGAAGAGTTGTTGTCGATATAGTAAATCTGTGTCTTCGGAATGTGCGGCTGTGACAACAAAGTTTTTTTTTTTCTGTTTTTGGTCTTTCTTCAAATGTTTGTAGAATTGTGTGATTAAAGTGCGACGTCCCGCCCCTCAGGTGCCGGTGCGTAATCCCAGCACTTCGCTTACGAAGCCACGAAATGATATTGAGAATGAGAATGACAACAATTACAACAACAACAACAACAGCAACAGCAACAATGCGCTGGAAGAAACAGCTGGAGAGAAGATGAGAGGAGATGAGCAACAGCATGAACAGGAGGAGGAGGAGGAAGAGGAGGAGGAGGAGTCCATTTATCAGACCATATGGCAATTTAAAACCCTGGAGCCAGTGCCAGACGGCAATGATGAAGACTTTGAGATCATCGCAGCGCCCGATGCTGGCAGCGATGATGACGCAGACGCAGACGTCGACATCGACGCCGAAACTTTAACTCTGCAAGCAGCCGCAGCATTTGCTGCCGGCGCACGTCACAAGCTGACTAAGCAGGCGACGCCAACCGCGTCGCCGCTTCCGTCGCCAACGGCATCCATGGATCAGGGCGCCTGGGAGACGGACGATGAGTTCATGTTTGCCAAGGCGGACGAACAGCAGCAGCAGCAACAGCAGCAGCAGCGGGACCAGCGCGCAGAGACGCTTAGCGTGGGCAGCACAGTGACAAATAGTACGGCAACGCTTGGCTCCATAAGCAGCGCCGGCGGTAGCAGCATTGACAGCGGCAGAGAGCTGAATGTTGCGACGTCGTCGGCAACGCATACGCTGACGCATCCGCTGCTGCGCAACATTTGCATCTTCTACAGTTTTAAGGAGCCGCAGAAATATAGAGCCATCTTTTACGACTATCAGCGCTCGCAGATACACCAGCGCTTCATGACGCGCATACGACGCCCGGCGCCGCCGCCGCCAATAGCGTCAGCGTCCGCGTTAACAGCGACTGCGAAGGCTACTGCGACTGCGACTGCAGCTGTAACGGTAGCAATGTCGCCCAGCAACGATGACAGCGGTTGCAGCTGCGAGGCTGAAAGCGAGGATCTGTCGGATCAAATACCACATCCACTAAAAGAAGATTGGGCTCTGGCCGTTCTCGCAGCGGCAGCGAGCACCAAACGGGGCGTCGCTGCACGCGCCGGTCGCAAGCTGCGCGTACGTTCCAGCGCCCGCCTGCTTATATCCACCTCGGTGCTGGCGTGGCGTGAGCAGCTCCAAGATGTCAACTATTGTGAGGATGAAGAAGATATGGTAAGTGTAAAGAGCGCAACTTACCTCTTTCTCTCACTCTCTTACTCCCTTTACCCCTTTACCCCTTTACCCAGTTGCTCAATTCAATGGGAACCGCAATTGCATTGTTTTTGCTGCGGCCCCATCAATTAAACGCTGCAAATTGCCAGCTCTATGTGTGTGTGTGTATGTGTGTTCGTGTCTGTGCATATGACTATGTGTGTGTCCCTGTCTCTTCGTATGCATGTGTGTAACGGTTGATTCGAATGTTTGTTTGCTTTGAGTTTGTGCCGTTTGCTGGGGCGCGCCAGAGCCTCAGTCCCGGGTACTTTACAGTTTTGGCGTTTGCATACAATTTTACACACAGCAGCCAACAATGCCAAAGGGGGACAAATGCACTTAAGTTTTACGAATGCTCTATCCCATAAAAAAAAACTATATATAAAAAAATGAAGAGAAGTAGAAAATGTTACAACAAATTTTTAATTTAGTAAAAATTATTTGCAATTCTTATATTATATTATTGATATATGTATATACCCTTTTATTTAAATAAAATGTTCTGCTAAATATAAGACTTTTCAATATAAAGATCTATATACATATGCATGTACTTATGTGTCTGGAGTCGATAGGTTTTAGGGTTCAATTTGTGGACCATATTGAAAAGAAAATAAAATGTATAATTAATACAAACACTTAATTACATATATTGGTATATATTTGAAATATACATATATGGGTTTTGAGGCGTAATACTTTAATATTGCTGATGTTTGATTATAAATCGTTACGTGTAGTTTTTAAAGTTTATTTGGTATTACAATATAATATTTATTGATATATAATATTTATTGATATATATTTCTTCTTTGCGGGCTAAATTTGTTGCCTAACCAAGTTTGACAATTGTCAAAAAAAAAAAAATGAAAGTTCAGTCCAAGCTTTTAATGCTTTGGGACTACGACTTAAAAGTTTTTATGTGTTTAGTCAAACAATCTTGTGAAAAACATGTTGTCTTTATTTCCAATAGGTTTTGTATAAGATTCGGTTTATACCAAAGAGTATTTGAAAAATGCACAGAATTGGCGATTCCAACATAAATTAAGCAATTTTTGTCTAATCTTATTATTAGTTACGTCCCTTAAGATTTAAAGTTTTTGTACGATAGTGTATTCTGGCCGGCGACTTGAAAGTTCTTGCGCTTTTCGCGTTAGTCGTAATTTTATTGCGCTTTGTTTATATCATATGTTGTTGTTGTTGTTGTTTTTATTTTGACTTTTTTTTTCATTTTGTTTTGTATTTTTTTTTTATCTTTTGCATAATGTATTTTTATTTATTTGCCTCTCACGTTTTTCTTTGCATTTTATTTGTTGTTGTTGTTGTTTTATTATTTCCCTTTTGCATTTGGTGCATTTGCCGCTGCATGAGAAATTCTATGGAATTTGCGCGGAGCGAGTCCGTACCCCAAAAGTTGATTCACATATCGTTCCCTTCCTCTCTTCCACACCCCCCTCTCCTCCCTCTCGCTGCCCCTTCTCTTCACCCTCGCTCCAACGCCCCGCTCTGCTATCAGCGACAATTATTTTTGCATACACAAGTCGGCAAGTTTTTAGGTTTTTGCCAGCAGCTTTTGGGGAACCGGTTTCTGATTTTTATGCTGTCGTTAATTTTCTGCCTTACGCCCCTTACGCCCCTCCAGCCCCCCGCCGCCCCGCATCGCACTCCTCGGCGTCGCAGCGCGTCGGCCTCGTCATCGCCAGCGTATTGCTACGCGCATTTATCAGCATTTAATTGGTTAATCATTAGTCAAATATTTTTGTAAAATCGCCGAGTACGAGTTCGAACTCGACTTCGACTTCGGGTTCGAGACCGGGTTTGTTCTGTGCTCACCTTTTACATAATTATAGGTGGGCTGCGCCTCTTGAAAGCCAACGACAGAGGGCATTTTCCCTCAATTTCTTCATTTTTTTTTTTCAATTTTCGTTATTTTTATCGTCAAAAACGGGCCTTGGGTTCCATAAAAAAAGGGCCGGATATTACGAGCAGAGCTTGGGAATCGCCTCAAATATTGCTTATCGCAATGCTCAAAAGCTGAACTCTTAGTTTATTTTTATGGCCAAACTAACGTCACGTAGCCAACATTGTCGGATTGACTCTACACATGGCTCCATAATCTAAATGTATAAATTACTTATTGTAGAATCTGTTCTTGGTTACTTAAAGCTATAAAGATAGTTGGAGAGATATTTGATAGATAGATAAATAGATAGATATGCAGATAGATAGATAGCCTGATGGGTAGATGAATATGTAAATATAGATAGATAAATAAACAGATATAATATGATATGCATTTCTTCAGAATATGAAAATATATATCTTATTATCTTACACAATTATCCTATATTTTTTAAGCTAAGTCTAAGACAAACGAACTGATTATATATCATAAAGATGCGATTAGTTGTCAAAGTCGGAAACAATAAGAATAAGACTTTTATGGAATGAAAAAACACTTAGTTATATATAACTATTATTATTATATGTTGAATTATATATTTATATTTGCATAAAGCAAAAAACAAGAAACACTGCTGATAAGTTTGGCCCTGACTGAGTATTTGTTGCGAGTGCTCATGGCTTGGCTTCAATTTGAACGAGCTGTGTTTTGAAATCATCTCATGTACATATGTATGCATAGAGCTTAGATAGAGCTAAGGTTAGCTGCAATATCATTGAGCCGAGCGGATGTTTGGCTATTGTGTTGCATTGACTTTGCCTACGCAATGTTAAGTCAACACAGAGCTCGTCACTTGGTAACAATTGGATATGTGGCTTATAGACAATCTCTTGGCTCCATTAACACGGTGTCCATGAGACATCTTATGGGGGCCCGGTTGATAACCGCAACGCTTAAAGCAATATACCTGTAAAAAATAGATGTGCAAATAACACTTTAACAACACGCTCAGTCAAAACAAAAAGTCGATCGGGTCAAATGAGTCGCCTTTGTTTGGTTTGTTTCTTATTTTCAGTTATGTTTTTGTTTTGCTCTTGTATCAGATACAGATACAGATACAGATACAGATACAGATACAGATACAGATACAGATACAGATACAGATACAGATACAGATACAGATACAGATACAGATACAGATACAGATACAGATACAGATACAGATACAGATACAGATACAGATACAGATACAGATACAGATACAGATACAGATACAGATACAGATACAGATACAGATACAGATACAGATACAGATACAGATACAGATACAGATACAGATACAGATACAGATACAGATACAGATACAGATACAGATACAGATACAGATACAGATACAGATACAGATACAGATACAGATACAGATACAGATACAGATACAGATACAGATACAGATACAGATACAGATACAGATACAGATACAGATACAGATACAGATACAGATACAGATACAGATACAGATACAGATACAGATACAGATACAGATACAGATACAGATACAGATACAGATACAGATACAGATACAGATACAGATACAGATACAGATACAGATACAGATACAGATACAGATACAGATACAGATACAGATACAGATACAGATACAGATACAGATACAGATACAGATACAGATACAGATACAGATACAGATACAGATACAGATACAGATACAGATACAGATACAGATACAGATACAGATACAGATACAGATACAGATACAGATACAGATACAGATACAGATACAGATACAGATACAGATACAGATACAGATACAGATACAGATACAGATACAGATACAGATACAGATACAGATGATACAGATACAGATGATACAGATACAGATACAGATACAGATACAGGCTTACATATGTTGCCACATGCCAAGGCTAAATCAATTAAATATTGAAAAATATATATATAAATAATAGAATAAATAAATCTAACAAAGCAAAAATAACAACAATAACAAGAGGGAGCAAAAATTGTTCGTGCCGCGCATTTAAAATTCTATTTTCGTTTGCCGCACAGATTCAGATACAGATACAAATGCAAAAGCAGATACATATGAATATGTGGATACAGCCAGAGATACATTTGTGCGAGTTTGTAAATTTGCGAGCTGTTGCCCAAAAGAAGCGGCAACTAATGCCGCGCATATTCTAAACATGCCCAAAAGCGCGCTCAGCGGCAGCCGCCGCACTAATTGCAAAAACAATGGCAACAGCAACAGCAACAACAACAACAACAACGACAACAACAACAAAAGCAGCAACTACGCAATATTTGCTTTTTTGTTTATGCACAAACAAACAAAAGCAACAATAACAAATTAAGCAAAATAAAATTAGAGTTTAATCGAGTGCTGTTATACCCTGTACCCCTGAAATGGCACAAACGGGGTATAATGTTGCATAGAGGCTGTATGTAACAGCCAGAGGAACGCATTCGCAATCTCATAAGACTTAAGACTTAAGTCTAAATTAAGATTGCAAATTGGAGAAAACTTTTTCGTATACCCTACGCAGTTTTATGTTTTTATCTATTTTCAACAACTTTTCCCTTTTCAGAAATCAATTAGTTTGGGGTTTTATTGATATTTAATTCTTTTATTGTTATATATTTCTTTATTTTCTTACTTTTTTATTTGTTGGTTAAATTTTGCCTCTTGATTTTTGGCAAATAACTAAACATGTTGTCTACGGGGTATCTCTTAGCCGGGCACACTTGACTACAGCACTTTTTATTGTTTAATTTAGAATTTGCAAAGGGAATAAGAAAAAACAGCGCAGCTTAAACGAATAGTTACAGTGGGATTAAATAACATAATTGCAAGCGGATTGTGGCCCCTTTCTGTGTGCGGCCCGTATAACATGTACGCTACATAAAGATATATCCAGATGCACAAATATATATATATATATATATATATATAATCTTGAGTGGCACATTAAAGATATTCTCCAGTCTTCACATGGCTATGGAATAACATAGGCATATCAAGTTTGTCTATTTATGCATAACTGTGAGATAGATTTTAAGCCAGAATATCCGCAACTATCAAATAGATATATAGGCTATATATATTCTTGATCAGTCGATCGCTTATCCGATTGTTATGTTAACTATTCTTTCAGACTTAAAGCTAACATCACATCTGTTGTAGACACTATATATACATCGGAATCGACCGAATCGGATCACTATATCATATAGCTGCCTTAGCTGTTATGGTTCAGTTAATGTAGTTCTAGTATCTGAAACTCTTTTTCTTTTCAAGAAATCTTGGCCTAATTTGTTATATCTCAGAGTTATGTGCTCTATTATCTCTGGAATGGATTGAGAAATTAGTTTCTCGCTTGGAAAACTTTTCATATTAGCTAAGGTTACCTAGGACTATATTCAAGTATCTCTTGAATTGCTTGAATTGCATTTCTGCAGTTTGACAAGACATTCAAGATATTAAACATGTCTGCAAAACTAGCCTCTAGTCGGGCTACCATATTATAAGAACTATACCTTTTCTATCATAGCACTGCGAAGACAGATGTCTTTAAAGGTCCATCTTTCTTTCTTCGTCGCGTTCTTTCTGGTTCTTATATGAAATGTGCCAAGTCTCGACTCATCTCTTGCACTTGTTTATTATTATAATTATTATATATCTTAAGCGAGTTGTCTAAAGAAAGATAAACAGAAACTGTTGAAAACTAGGGTATTTTTGAAATCGTATTTATAGGTATTTGTTATCGTTGAATCGTGACAGTTGCTCTATAAAAATGATATTTACATTTGGCTGCGGCACAAGCGGAACAACAGCTGTTTGGCCAAGTTCCTGGAATGCGAAATCTATTCGTCTAGCTAAACAAGCTCGTTAATGTTGAGTACGCCCCTAGTGCCTGCATGTGTGTGTGGGTGTGTGTCTGTGTGTGTGTGCAACGAAATTAAGTTGTGCGTACGACTGGCACAGACGCCACCGGTGGTGCAAGTAACTCAAGCTGCCACCAAGCTGTTTGTGGTGCTCGTGTTTACAGCTGATTTTGCTGCTGCTGCTTGGGCTGATGGGGCTGGTGGGGATGGGACTGCCGGGACGCATATAGATTTTGATATCGTTTCTAGCCAGCTGCCCCGGGCTGTGCTGCGTACCGGCAGACGGCCGTCTACAGGTTTTTGCGGTGGTGTCGCTTTGTTTATGCCACCGGCAGCGGGCGAGCAGAGACGAGTTGTATAATGTGCAAGGAAATATCAGAAAATACATATGAAAAGCGCCAGGCGAGCCGAGAGAGCGGTAGAGCGGGAGAGTGAAAGATTGGGAGAGTGGCAGCGGATCGGATCGGACAGAACTTACGGCTATAGATACGACGATAAAAACAACAAAATCGTGAAATGCTCGAACACTTTTCTACATTTCGTTATCTTGGGCACATTAACCGTTTGCGTTTGGCATTGCACGCGTCGCTCTTGCTTTTCCAGCAAATCGAATTCAATTTCTTATCAACTTGTGTGTCTTTCATTTTTAATTTCTTTTTGTTCTTGCGTTTTCCGGGGCGTGCGCGCAGGCAAGAGATAACAAATGACTGGCAAAGGCAAAGCGAAGCGTCGACTAACAACGGTGAGCGTTGGGCGAGACGACAACAACAAAGAAAGAACAAAAAAAAAAAAAACAGCAATTGATAAAAGTAAACAACGAAAAAATAAAATGCAGACACGTAAATCGAGTTTAGCTGCAGAAAAATCAAGCATCAGTTAAATATGTAGATACATATACAATGTCTATAGATATAGATATAGATATCAAATCAGAGCCGGGCGACAGCAGCACGAAAAGCTGCAATTAATTTGCAGCCGTTGCTCAAATTGTATCGTAATCGCATGTCAGACAGACACCCCACCCCACCCTCCACCCAACCACCCACCTGCCCTGCTACGTATCTGATAGTAATTGCATCTTGCATCTGTTTCGCAGCTGCTTACATGTATTTGTGTGTGTCTTAAATATTTATGTGCGTGTTGCGTGTCTTGTGCTTCCAGATTGTGCCAGTGACTGATATTCTGCGTGCCCAGCAAATCCAGGAGGACAACGAGGTGCAGCAGTCCCAGCAGACGACCATATTGCAGCGCTTCAAGAGCGCCTCCATTGGCAATCTGGTCGATCTGCCCGGCGAGGATGACAAGAAGTCCATCAAGAATCGCATGCGCATGAAATGTAAGTGTGTGTGTGTGTGTAATAACTAATTATTATACATATGTTTATGATAAAAAGTAATCTTGATTGATTCTACTTGAATGCTCTCAACCCGCAATTAACAATTGTTATATGTTTGATTGAACTTAATATCTCTCCATCAAAAAGTATACCTTATTCTTAAGTGATTAAAATAGAGAGAGAGAGAGAGAGAGAGAGAGAGATAGACGGGCTGGGTAAGAGAGGGATAGGGATAGGTGGAGAGGGGGAGAGATAGTAGATAATCATATACCCTCTGCAGCTCAAGGCGATGTACATAGTATTGAAGGTAATGCCAATTGCTGACATAATCTGGCAAAAAGCGTTAGATATGGCCAAAATGTGTGAATTAGGCCACAAAGTATGAGTATAGTATAAGGATATACGCATATATTAATAGAAATTAAGGCCAATTCCGAAGATTATCTACATATAGTATGTATGTATGTATGGCTGACATATGCAACTGAAGCATGTGCTTTAATTAACTGGTTGCCAGCCAATGCTCTGGCTTAGTGGGTCAGAAACATGCAACTAGTTAACAAACGCCTTGGATCGGGCTTAAAGCCAACTGACTGACGCCTCTGCTACGTGGTGGCCCGCTCTGTGTGGCAGGGCGCCCCGATGTCTGCCCCGTTGATAAATGCCAAGTCCAAGTTTCCCCACCAAATTGGTAACGAACAGCTTGGCCTTAAAAGGCGGCACATGCGCCCACACACACACACACACACACACACTTAGATATAGAAACAGACAGCTTTGAATGGAATTGGAATTTGGAAATGCGAATGCGAACGCGAATTTGAATCATGGAATGCGGCTTGAATTGTTCGGTTAATGGCGAGCGCAGTCGGCGGGGGGCAGGGCAGGTTTCTTATGCCTCTCTCTCTCCCTCTCTCTGTCTCGCTCCAGCTCTCTTAATTTGTAGCTGCGTCTGTTTTAGTTAATGAAAGTCTCGCGGGTTTCACTTTTTTGTTTCTGTTTCTCCATTGCAGGGGAATTACAGTGAGTGACAAAATGATTCACTGCGGGGAATCTTGGAAGTTGGGAATTATTTATTATTATTTCTTTATGTCAGCTTTGCTATTCCAGTCGCTGAGATTCCGTATGCAAAAACGCCCGCCTGCCCAAATAAGGTGTATCGAATGCAGGCGTTAAATAATATAAAACTACAAATCGCAGTAGCAGTCGCAGTCGCAGTCGCAGTCGCAGTGGGAATGGCAGTCGCCAATGCCAGTAGATATTCAGGTAGCTAACCGAGTTGTTTGCTGATAGTATAATTATTATCATTGTGGGTGTTCAGTGAGTGCGAGTGCGATAGAGAGGGATAGCAAGAGAAAGATAGAAAGAGAGAGATTGATAGAAAGAGAGAGAGAGAGAGAGAGAGAGAGTAAGCGAGACAGATGGATAGACGCTTTGCAGAATGTAGGCCAAGTTTTTAGCTGCCTTCACAAGAGCGCAATTTTATGCTAATTCCGTTTGCGATTTGTTTCCTTTTCATGTTGTTGCCAATTGGAATGCTGTCCCACGTTGCATGCTGCAGTTGCAGTCAACAGCAATGTGTTCCGACTGTGAGTATCACATAAAATATATATCTTATATAAATATATATATCAGCCAACTAATCGCAACCATTTGCAGCAATCGATCGCCCAAGAGCGAAAAGAAATCGCGCACACGTCGCAGCCAAGTGAACAGCCTCTGCTTGGACGAACAGTCCAAGTATCCGCTGTTTGGGGCCCGTCTGAACGCCCTGGAGCTGAACATGTCGGACCATCCGTATGTGCCGCGTTTCGTTGTCGACGTTTGCGCCCACATCGAGCGTGCCGATTGCATTGAACAGGATGGCATCTATCGCGCGAGCGGCAACAAGCTGCTCGTCGATGAGCTGAAGCGCAAGCTGACCCACCTCTACGATCCACGCTGCCTGCAGACTGATGACATACATACGTTAACCAGCCTCCATAAGCAGTTCTTCCGCGAGCTGCCCGCCCCGCTGATCACACAGGAGGCCTACGAGCGACTGGGACGGTGTCTCACCGACGATGCCGCCATCGAGCGGATGCGTTTGGCCTTCGATGAGATGCCCGAACCGAATCGTTCAACGCTCCGGTTCCTCATCAAGCATTTGACCAAGTGAGTGGCCAGCTTCACTGCGAACTTAAAACAGCTCAAAGCGGTTATTAGATCAATATAAGACAGAAGAGAGAATGTGCTGCATGGTAAACATGCGAAATGCTGCATAGTTATCATGAGGATAAGTTGCTTTTCTTCTACTGTACTTCATTGTTAAAAAACATTAAGACTTCGTGCAATTGTGACAACAGTACAATTTAATTAAACTTCATGTTAGTTTAACAATGGACATGTTACATTTACTATGAACATGATGAGCCACAGCTTCCAGCAACTTCATGTTAAATGTGCAATGAGCTTGAGTAGCAGGAATTTGATAAAATCTCATGTTAAGTATTCAACAAACTGCATTTCTCTGCAATTTAAAGAAACAGCATGTTAGATTTACAATGAACATGAGTCGCTGCAGCTAGCAGCTCTTAAATAAAACTTCATGTTAAATATACAATGAGCTCGATTAGCAACAATTCGACTCAAATGTACAATAAACTCGAGCAGCTGCATATTTCGGCAATTTAAGTAAATTGCATGCTTAATTTACAATCCACATGAGTAGCTGCGGCTGAATGCAGCACATACGACAACAATTCAATAATTTCTGTAGATTTTGGTTATTAATTTAACAAGTTATTTAGATGAACGAACAGACATTGTCTCGGTCTGTTAGCAGCTGCCCCGAGGCCACAAAGAGCAGCATATCTGCTCGATATCCTTGGCAGCAGTCGAAGGCCGATGACTTGAGAGTGTTTATAATTAGAGCAGTCGAGAAGTCGAGCAGTCGAGCAGGCAGCATCGCCCAAACAGTTTGCTGAAATGTTAAACCAAAGTATCGATAGATAATTATTTTGATTTGCATTAATGAGGCCTTTGTTTTTTGTCTTCCTTCACACACAGCGTTGCAGCGTCGAGCAGCTCGAACCGGATGCCTGCCTCCAATCTGGCCATTGTGTGGGGACCCTGCTTGCTGGCTGCGAACGATATCAATTTCGATATCGGGCGAATGAATATGCTAGCCAAGGTGCTAATTGAGAACTATGAGCGTATATTTCGTCCTGCTAATGAGCGACTTGTCTGTTGAACAAACACACACATATATATATATATATATAAACTTATATATAGAGAGAGGCAGAGAGAGGTGCAACAACAATGCAACAGACAACAATTCCAAGGATAACATCACACAAATTGTGCGCCGCATCGGAAAGGCGCTTTCAATTCAAATGAATACGTACATATTAATATATATTTATATTTATATTTGCGCATTTTCAATCAATTACGTTCTTCTTCTTTTTTTTTGTGTCTTATCTTAATGTTTATTTATTGTTAAACAAAATGTTCGAGAGCCGAACATTTCTTGTAGTCGAATTCAGCAAACAAGCAAAATACTTACCAAAAAGACAGTAGACTAAGTTAATGCTAATGACTAGACGCATGTACATTATGATATACATGTGCCGTACAGTGAACGCTAGCTACGGCGCACCACACACACACACACACACACACACACACACACATAACTCACATATTAAGTATACATATAACTATACAAATATGCGTAGATATATTCTTGATTTACATTTTTTTTTTATATATATTTTTACCTTGGTTTTGACAATGTGACCAAATACTTAGAAGCATACTCTAGGCATTATCTATGCATAATGTTCATTAGCGATATATCAAAAGAAATACACACACACACACACACACACACACACAAATACATATATATATAATATGTATATGTATATATCTGTGTGTGTTTATTATATCATAACTGTCATGTGATAAGATTTTGCCGCCGTAGTGTCTTTTTTTTGTTTTTTTTTTATTGTCTCTAATATAATTAGCTATGTACATTTACTGTATGCATATAAATGCTTCAAATAATACAATTAACTAGCATTGTGGTTAGTTTTGAGAACAGCAGCAAAATGCCAAAATAACAACAACAACAACAACAACAATAACAACAGCCACAAAAGTTGCATATGTTTAATATGTTTGCTATCTCAATAAATCTGACAAGTATTTAAAGAAATTATTAACTTTTTGCTTATTGTAAGAAAAAAAATCTTTGTATATATCGATGCCAATTGAAAAAGTACACATTTGCTCTTGACTTGGCTGCCCCGCATATGGTTTGAGCTGACTTGCTGGTTCTAAGTTCGGTTGTTCCCAACTTGACTTGACAACTTAAATGCTAATATTGCTAGTCGCCAAGTTTTTCATATTGAAATTGCGGGCTTCATTAGATCTAAAACCAAAATTTGGCACATATTACATATTGTTTCAATCAATGCAAGTTTTTATGCCGAGCCACGCGGAAAGTTATTTTAATTTGGGCTTGGGTTCAGGCTTTGTCTTAAGGTTCGGCTTAAAGTAGAAAGTAAACTAAGATTTGGACTTGACAGCGATTCGACACAGAACGTGTCTTTTATCTGTATTAAGGTTGTATTAAGGGTGTATTTGTCGGCTGAGATATAATTTCGTAATTGAAGTTTTTCATAGATTTCAAACCTCAAACTGGCAAACAAGGACTTCAGCTTAAGCTTAGACAACGCGATGTGGACTGCTCCCTGGCTGGGGGATTCAGTACGAGCAACAGCTTTAGATTCAGGTCGCGGCCCTCAGCTCTAACAAATTCCAAATTCGAGGGCATAAAGAATGTTGAATATCTCAAAACTGAGCTTCGTACCAGCTAGCGGCAGGTCGGCGGTTCAAGTCCAGCAGCAGCAGCTTACAAGTTTTATTTGTCTTCTTAATCTGTTATGAGGCGCAAGGAAGAACGCATCACCAGGAAGTATGCGGCATTTGGGATTTGTTTAAAAGGCATTTGGGTCGATTGGCAAATACAATTTGCGGTCCAGCCAAGTAGTATTTAAATGCAAATGGCATCAAAAGCAGCGGCGGCAGCGGATGTGGCAAGTGCAGCTAATAATGTCGGCTGAGAAGTGCCAATATGTACTCGAAGCTGGGCCAGAGCAGGGACTCGGAACTGACTGCCGCACTCGCTTGCGGAGGGGGATTTTGATGAGTGTTCAGGATTTTTTTTTTTTTTGAGGCTTTGGCAAAACCGCAAAATGCAATTTTCCAAGCAAATCATACGTAAACTTTTCGTGCGACTCCAAGTCGCAAGGCTGGGGCAGCGGCATGAGCAGGGGCAGGGGCAGTGGTTAGCCAATGTAATCAGCCGAGCATCTGACGTGTCCTTTCATCGGCCACAGGACGTTGTCGCTGAAGGCGCAGGACACATGCACATGATGGCAACGCCTTGGCGACACTGTGCCCGGGCAAAACTTTTGCTGGCCAATCAGCCAAAGCCATAGCCATAGCCATAGCCAAAGGCAAAGCAAAAGCCAAAATCCGCAAGACAGTTCCAATTCACAATTTACTGGCTGTAAGTAAAGTCCAAGCAAAATTACAAATTATGCAGAGGAAGTTGCAAAGTGGGCGTTGCGAGAAGTGCCATCAAATGAAAGGGTCAGCTGGGACACGGGCCAAGTAAATTGATCCGGCGACAAATAGTTGTGCACAACAACAACAACAACGACAACAACAACAACAACAACAACAAAAAGCGCTTGGAGGCGGACGTGACCCAAATGCAATTATGAGCCACAAAACAAAGTCCGCATTTAATTGAGAATGCAAATTGAATAAACATTTGCAACTTGTAATCAAGTTAGACGACGAAAAACCGGGCTAGTACGAGCATATGATGATGGCCCAATGATGATGGCCCGGCCAAGACGGTTGGCTTATAATTCAATTTTTGCTTCTGTTGGCCAAACCACAAAGGACTCTTAGCGCCTGTGCATCAGCAGCCAGGATTCTCAATTCACTTTGCAATTGGCTTTGCTTCCTGTGCCCTTGCCAAAAGGGTATTCAAAATCTGTCATCAAATGTGTAACGCTCAAAGAAGATACCCTTTGTTTTTATTTCCACATGTTTCCCAAAGTCGCAAAGTCAGATAATGCCGTACTACATTATAATATATCTCCCATAGGAACAATCGGTCCGATTAAAGCTTGTGTCTTACCCTGTCAAGCCATTCGCCAGGAAGGGCATTCGGTGTTCGGCGTGCTTAGTGTAGGCTTTTCTGCTTCTTGAATTTGATTTTTAGTTTTGAATTTGAGCTGCCAATTGCTGGCCATGTTATTCGGTGCGCAAAGCCTTTGCCTAGTTGGCTATAATTAAACTTATATTTCCAAAAGAATTCCAAATCGAGTTTCATCTTCAATTCATGATTTATGCCCGAATATAAATTTTAAACACAATTTGTGAGCTGTTGCCGTGTCATTAGGCGAATGCACATGACTTTATGCTTTGTTTATCACAGAAAGCAGTCAGGCGCACACGATTGTCGACAGGGTATCAGCTAATCGAGCATGCTCGACTAGATCTAGCGGCTTTCTATTTTTGGGCCTTTTTTTGGCTGTGGCCAGCAAATAAATTTGCAGATTTCATTGCGGCCAAAGCAGTTGACTGCAGAACAGCAACTGGAGTCCTGGGCTGAGTGGAGCTGAATTACTGCCGGAGCAGTAAGAGCAGTAAGAGGTGCAGTAAGGCACAGCAGTAAGGCCTGACCACTGGAACGTGCCTTAACATCTAAAATACTGCAAGATCCAACTGCCAATTGCAGGAGAGCAAGGGTAGCACAAGGACGGGCTCAAGCTGAAAACAAGATACTCTTTTTCATTGCTTTTCATTTCTACTTCTCTATTTTTCTATTAAATTAAATGTCTCAATTAATACAGAAATGAATTAAAGCTTCGCGATAGTAATAATAATGATTCCATTTTATAATGCGATTATATTAATTATAGTTGCATATAATAGAGCCGAAAAGCTGTGTCTGGTAGCATTTTCATCACGCATAAGCTGCATTACAGTTTTTATGACAGAGTAATGAGATCTTGAACGTAAGCAGCAGTAAGAGGAGCAGCTGGCTGTAGAGCTGTGGCACTTGTTGTTGGCCAAGTGGTTGCTGTTTGGGCTTGAATTTGCCGGGGCTCTTGACGTGGCTAAGGGGCGCCACCTGTTGGTGAGAGGGGCTACGCAGAGGGAGCCAGTTGTAGCCGCAACCGCGCAGTTTCTTCATGCGTCTACATGCCACAACAGCCCACAGCCAAGCACTCGACATTAAGATGCCGGCAATGTGTAATAACCGGCGCCGGAATAAAGGGGCCCTGGCATAGCTAGCGACTGAGCGTTGGCTGACAGGACGCTGAGCTGGCAGCAGTCGAGAATGTGACAGCGCTGAGCCCATTTGACACAAGCATAATATAATAAAAACCGCAAACAAGTAGCGTCAACCGGCACCGCCCACTCCGCCGACTCCCACTTGGCACAAGACGCAGCGAATCCATTGAAGTGGATCAGGCCTCGACATCAGCGGCGACTACAAGCTGAGGTCCAAGCGGATAACCGCCAAGGATGTGTAGGGCCATGAAAAGGCTGACTCTGAAGTGATGTCGCCTGTCTGTTATCCTGAACGGGCCTGGATGGGCCTCGGCCGGGTCCCGGCTGGGCTGAGGCTGGCCCGTGTGCCAGGGGTGTGGGCGTGTTAGCCTTTAGGCGTGATTAAGCCACAAGTGCGTGACATTTTAATGCGACATTTATGCCCAAGACAAGAGATTATTATTGAAAACGCGCCGCTGCAGTCGCGTGACAACAACAACAACAACAACAACAACGAAATATAATAACAATGATAATAACATCAGCAAGGATAACAGGGGCAATGGCAAAATCGTGAGTTCCTTAACACCAAGCCTCGCAGCTTATTTATTTATTTTCCCATTTGACACCCAAGTGACACATTGTATTTGACAGAGAGAGACAGAGAGAGAGAGAGACAGAGAGAGAGAGACAGAGAGAGAGAGAAAGAGAGAGAGAGAGAGAGAGAGAGTGGGAGGGAGAGTGGGCAGCATCGGGGAACAGGAAGAGGAACTGAAACAGGACATTGGCGTCATTTTAATCAAAGCCCAAGTCCTGTTGTTATTGCTACAGATTCTTGCCCAGGGCCAACGGCAATTTCCACAAGTTGAACAAAAGTAAATAAAAAGGAAGCATTATTATTGGGGAAAATAAAGAAAACAAGTAAAACTTTTGCCAGCGAATGCGTAAAACACGTTCACAGTTCGATGGCAGCTTTAAACAGGCTTAATTTATGAAGAGAACAATCGGAGAATATTGTTGAACTTTACAATGACAGCTTTCAACTAGCTAAAAGATATGAACATATATCGATTATAGCTATTGTATAAAAACTGTTATCGATCTCTACAATAACTACATGAGGCTAGCCAAAATGTTATAAGAGATATCGATTGTAGCGATTGCAGAAAATGCTTTCGATATTTATAATGACAGCTAAAAGTTGTCGCATATCTGTGAAGAGATATCGATTCTTACGATTAGATTATTATCGATCATCTGCATTAGCAGAGCATCTGTACACTTCATTCAAAACTAGCTAAAGTCAGCTCATAAATCTGTTGTATGTATAGAATTGTGCTATATGCCACGCCCCTGTGGCCCTAGCCATATATACTAAGCGCTTTTCCTGAAGCGGGCATGGCCACATATTTATGTAGATATGTATTTATTTAGATACCAATATTCCAAACCCTTTCGTAATTGGGAAAATCGCAAAGTAAATCAGACAATTTGCTGCATAAGTGAAAATTAATTTTAATGAATTTTCACAACGAACTGTAATTGAGAATTTTCGCTGGTTTGATTTATTTTCCATTTATGTTTGGCCGAAATTAGGCATTGGCTTAACATATCAAATATCGGCATGTTCCGGTTTGACTTATATAAAGATAATTAAGAGAAATGTTACCCGAAATCGATTTAGACGGAAGTGAAGCATTTGCAGTCTCCCGATATCCCCCTTTTGTATACGCCCAAAGGATGCCTTTAGGTATATATGCATATTCTTGATCAACATCTAGGCCTAGCATATATCTTTATTTAGATACATTTGTGAAGGTGTTTCGACTTGAGACTTAATGCAAAAGTTTGCAAGAAGAAGACTCATATAAATATTGACATGATCTTCGCCACATGAGCATATCACATAACACACGTCCGCCAGGGTATTTCAATTTTGGCATTCCCCAAATGAAGCGAGCGTTCGCTTCTTGTGTTTGGGTTTATCCAAAATGACAATTTAATTAAATTCTTTGGAAATGCTTTCGCCTTTGTTGGGCTTCGCTTTGTTGTCTTATTACAATCCAATTTTGTGCAAAAGTCACAAATCGCAGCTCCCTGCTACAGCACGGCACATGTGTATATGGCCAACCTGAAATTTGGCCAGACAAACTGGCCCGAATGGCTATGCAGCTGCCCTGCCAGTACCCAACCCACCCCGCCCACCCCTGGCCTGCTGCTGCTGGTGCTGAATTAAATTCAAAATCATAACATGTCAACACATTCACATTTTGTAATGTAGAAAACCAAAAATCATAAAAGTCCGGTAGGGTTTGTCAAGGTGGTGAAGGGGCGAGTGGGAGGGTTGCTAGAGAGGTGCGGGGGGGGGCGCAAACAGAACTAAAAATACAAATGCAAATGAATAGAGCCGCAGGGGTTGGGCAAAGAGGGGGCGACGGGGACGAAAGCAGCGGGGCGCATGTCGCTGAACAGGTGTGTCAGTTGCTGCAGCCAGCACATAAAAACTATGCAAAGAAATGCTGTGTGTGTGTGTGTGTAAGTGTGTGTGTGTGTGTGTTAGTTTTTTGTGTGTTTGTTGGCGGTATAAAAACATAATAACAAAGTTGGCGCGTTGCTTTTATTGCCTTACGGCTGCATTTGGGTTTGTGGCTGTGCCGACAGTAAAAACTATTTGCACACACACACACATGCCAAGACCCTACACCCACACCCACACACGCACACATTTGGAATGTTTACAAACAAAATGCCAATGGACACAGATGCCGTGGAGTGTTGTCATATCAGTGCTAAAGGTTGCCGCATGGCGCTGAAAAGTATGCACTGCCGTTGCTTGACGATGGAGCGGGGGTGGGTGGGTGGTTGGTTGGTTGGCTGGGTTGATGGTTTATTTCTAGTTGCAGCCACTGTTGCCACGGTTGACCTCTTGCAACTGCCAAGCCGCATTGTACCGCTGGCGTTTTCAAATTTCAAATTCAAATGCTGTTTGCATAAAAAACGAGTCAAAGACGTCACGCCCCACGTGGCGCCCCCTGCCGGCCCGGCTGCGCAATATTATTATGAGTGACTGTGCCGGCTCTTGGGTTGACTCACTTACTCACTTACTCACTCAGTCGCTCGTTCGCTCTCTCCCTCTCTCACTCTCTATACACCGGCAGCGCCACACAACAAGTGACAATAACAACAAACGGCGGCGGTCCTGCCCATGTCTTTGGCCGCCAGAGGGCGCTTCATGGTCGCGGGCCAAATCGAAAATGAAGCAAAATTGCCAAAGATGCCAAGTTTGGACAGCAACAGCTGCCAGCTTGCCAGACCTGGCAGCAGTAATACATACATACATACAAACATATCCATGTATATGTGCTGTCCAGAGTATGCATGTGTGCGCGACTGTGTGTCTGTGTGTGTGTGTGTGTGCTGACTGTGTTTGGTTAAATGGATTGTTTACTTTGATTACAAAAATATGGCAAATGTTTGCACGTTTCATGTCTCACAGTGTGTGTGTGTGTGTGTGAATGTGTGTCTGCTAGAGATGAGCAAACATCGTGTTTTAATTGACGCCATGTTTAAAAGGGTGATAGATGCATTGTCTATTATAGCTAAATTATAATAAATTATGCATTATTATGCACTCTTTAAGTTTTCAAACTCATAAAAGGGAATATGTTCGTGCATATTTATAGTAAGCACTTTGAGCTTTAATATCTTTGTGTCATATATGCATAAAGTAATACATATATTTATCACGCGCCCATCTCTAATGCAACAATTGCAATCGCAGCGCCATCCGAGCACGGGGGTCAGAGGGATGCTGTGGGGTAATCAGGGTTGCGACGGGGCACAAAAAGACAAATGCCGCTTGATGCTGCGCGCTTGTAAAATCCGAAAGCTAACATTATTGCAAAAATCTGCTGGTACACATTTGACTTTGGTTTATTTTTATGATATCTCAGTGCAGTCCCAGTCGGTCGCTTGTTTCGGTCCGGGCTTTTACCGTAGTGCGAGCGGATGCCAGGTGCAACAATGGAACCGGTGGGTTGCAATGAAGCGACTACATTTCAGTTAAAACCTGAATAGCGTAGGGCTCGAAGGCATGAGATGTTTTTTATGACGTGTTGGACTGTGAGCAATGTTTGAAGTGGGGCAATATTCAAGAAGCGGGCACAATAGTCTGATAAGAGGCAAGGTAGATAAGTGATAAGAAAGGTGAACGAAGCAAGAATTAAAAAGAAAATATTTGGAAACTATGAAATTCGTTATTCAAAGAGCTTGAGAAGAAGAAATTGAAAAACAAAAGGTAACCGATCGGATTATATCAAAACCCTAATTGGATAATTGTAAGCAAAACTATTTTGACAACTATCGAAAGACCAGAAGATCGTTAGGAACAACAAATACAAAATTGTTAAATATAATGCCAAGCAGAACATTTTTTAGTTAAGCTAAAAAGTTGAAGATAAGCGTAAAGATGTTATTAACACGTTCCCAGAAAGAGTTTAACTTTTTTTCCCTGATTATAGCCCAAGATTTCAATTTCGACCATTTAAAAGCGAATTTATAGCTGAAATTGATTAAATTGCGTACATGGCCCAGACCAATTGGCTAAATCATTTATCACGCGGTATTCGCGCTCTCACATCCTGCACACAACCCTCCCAACCCCCAACCACCTTTATGCTCTCTCCCTGCCATTTTTTACATCAGATTGACCCGTATATTTGCATTCATTCAATGTGTGCACTGGCAAAACTCATTTTCAAATAATAGAAGTGAACAAGTTGTGTTCACGTAGAGATACCCTGTAAGCCGAGCCGCTGGGACTTAATGGCAATATTTGTGTATAAAGATTCCGTTTGCATTGCGTTTCGACTGCTTTTTCTTGAGCAACCGTGTTTGGTCACAGGCTTGGATCCCAAGAGAGTTGACCCATAGGGTCTGCTCTTGCTGCTACATACTTTCTTCTAGCATAATATGCCCCCTTTCATGCACTTCATGGGCAAAGGGTATGCAAAAAAAAGGAGGGAGAAAAGTAGAGTGAAATAACATTTTTATTAGCTTCTCTTTGTATAGCAGACGTCCAACTGGTACAATCACTGCGTGCCGGAAGACAGCCCAACAGCCACGCCCACGACAACGCCCACAATGCCAAATAGTTTTACACTACGGCACTAGCATGTGTGTGTGTGTGTGTAGTTATTTTTAGTGAATTTTATTTTATTAATGCGAATTTGTTTGCTCAGCGCTGGAGCCCGGTGCCTTGGCCACTGCCAGGACGTGTGTGTGTGCCCGGGTGGCCGCTTCGACGCTATTATGGCAGCTATTTGTTTGCGCACGCTGCCCCTCCCCTCCCACCTACCCGCCCGACCAGTCCGGATCCAAGCATAAAGCGCCAGCGGGCTGTAGCCTTAACGCCCCACAGTAGTTGGCTAAGGGGGCGTATACGCTACGCTCGTATAATTATTCTCGCGCTCGGCGGTCTGCCCGGAGAGGACCACATGTCGCTCATGATTAATTGAAAGTTTCTCTCAGCTGTTTCGGTATGTTTGTCCTTTGTTTTTTGGGGTGCCGCCTTATTGCCAAACGCCATTGCCCATGGCCCATGGCCCATGGCCCATGGCGTTTTGATAAATTGTCGCTGCCTTCAAATTTAAACAAATTTCTACGATTGTCGAGCGGTTTGCATGGCAAATGTCAACAAGAGCCCCGGCGACAGCTGCTGGACAGGATTAGCATATGTTTGCGCCAGAGCAATAACCTTTCACACTGGGCTAACTCCCTTCTGTCTTTTGCCTCGAAACTGAGCACTAAGCCGAGGCTCTGGAGAGTTCTACGTCAATGTGGGGCAATACGTTGGTCAACGTTTGTCTGACTTACATTAACAAGCGAAAAGTCGCTGGTTCAAATTTAGTTTTAATTAACAATTTTAACATTTAAACATCTGAGATGCGCTGGACAGGCGTGTGTTGGAGTTGGTTTCAATATTGATCATTGCACGCAAGCGACCCCGGGTAATTTCTATTACTATTATTTGATAATCACAGTTTCAAAGTCACTGCTCTGTGGTTACAGTTTTGGAGTCAACGATTGCAACTGCTGTGAGAATATATGAGAAATGGGTCTGTAACTTTTATCAGCCTTCTCTGAGCTAGTTGCCCTGGTTCAATACTCATTAATAGTGTGTCGAACATGCCTGACTTGTCGCAGATAAGATGCCACTTCAGTGGGAAACGCTATTAGTTGGTTATTGGTAGTGCAGCAAAAAGAAGCCAGCACCACGCCAGAACTGTGGGGCAGTGTCAAGATGTTCGAGCACAAGATCATACTGGAAGAGCAGCTGCATGATCGGCTGGTCTCTGTGATGGGATCTACGGCAAAGAAACGGGATGAGCTGCATGTGTTCCTGGGGGGCGCTCGGCCCAGTGTCTATCGTCTGTCGCGGCGCCGTCTGCTCATGCTTCTTCTCATCTGCGGCAGCTCCCTGGCTTTGCTTTACGCCTTCTGGGATGTCATGATGATCAGTGCAATGGGTGCCGAAAGTGATCTTGAGCCAAAAATATCCAGTGGCGAACCGCTGGCATTGAAGCTGGAGAAGGAGGTGCGTGTGCTCTGCTGGGTGCTGACCACGCCTAAGTATCACAAAACTCGGGCGGTGCACATACAGCGCACTTGGGGCAAGAGATGCAATAAAATCTACTTCATGACCTCGGAGCCAGATGATGAGCTGGAGACGATTGTGCTGACCAAGCCGGACAAGTACGAGGTTCTCTGGGGCAAGACAAAGGAAGCATTCACCTACATCTACGAGAACAAACTGGACGAGGCGGATTGGTTCATGAAGGCCGACGATGACACGTAGGTGAATTAGTAAAAATGTACAGTAAAGTAAACCTAAGCGAACCATTTAGTAGACCAATTAGCTGAACCGTGGTTGGATAACATACAGTATTTGCATGTTCTTGATCGGGTTGTCGATATTAGCTAATTTCTTTCTCTCTCTCTCTCTCTCTCTCTCTCTCTCTCTCTCTCACTCTCTCTTTCTTAACCTTAATATCATACATTTTCAACCTCAGTGTAGTTCAGTG
Organism: Drosophila kanekoi; assembly: GCA_037075305.1. Taxonomy (NCBI): domain Eukaryota; kingdom Metazoa; phylum Arthropoda; class Insecta; order Diptera; family Drosophilidae; genus Drosophila; species Drosophila kanekoi. The sequence continues at coordinate 5,492,913 of JBAMCE010000451.1, read as the reverse complement.
TAGTTCTCTTTCCTTCTTTCCTTCTCTCTCTCTCTCTCTCTCTCTCTCTCTCTCTCTCTCTCTTGGGTTACTCTACCACTTTTCACTCTTATCATCTCTGTCGCTTATAGTTTCATTTTGACTATATAACTCTGTTCTTTTCTATTCCGACCTATTTACTCAGCGTCTCTCTTCCTAGTTTCCATACAACTTTTCTTTTCATCTCTTTTACTCTCATCTGTCTTTTAGTTTTTCACTTTCACCTTTCTTTGCGATTCTCATGCTTTCAAGTATTGCTTACTGATTTAGTTGCTTTAATAAAATTGTTACTATATTGTTAATTTAAGCTTGTTAACTGATGTAAACTACACTTGCAGATATGTATTTGTGGAGAATCTGCGCCATTTGCTTTATCCTTACTCTCCGGACATGCCCATTTACTTTGGGTTCAACTACAAGCTTTTCGGAGTCCAGGCAAAGAATGCAGTAAGTACCAAACAAGCTCTAGAATTTATATCATCACTTGACTTCTCTTTCTCCAACAAACGCACTGTTACTTTCCCTTTCGTTCCTGCTCAGTCGTACATGTCTGGGGGCAGCGGCTATGTGCTCAGCCGTGAGGCGCTGCGTTTATTTGTGCACGGCCTGAACGACAGCAGCAAGTGCCGGCAGGAGGACGATCATGCCGAGGATGTGGAGGTGGGCGCTTGCCTCTTTCACTTGGGCGTGCCCGCGGGCGATTCGCGCGACTCAAAGCTGCGCAATCGCTTCTATCCGTTGGCGCCCTACTCGCAACTTCTTTCCAAATACAATGGCATGGACTTCTGGCTCTTCAAATACGCCTATTACAATCCGCGAGCGGTAAGTCCAAAATATAGACTACTTCAGTTGACCAAGGGGCTTCCTTCTACAGTGCATGGACTGCCTCTCCAACTATCCGGTGGCCTTTCATTATGTGGCGCCTGAGGAACTCTATGAGTACGACTACCTGAACTATCAGTTTGAGCTCTTCGGGCGCACTCCGGTGGTGGAGCATCTTCCAGAGAAGATTGCACCCGGCCAGCTCTCTATACCCGTGTCCGACAATAGGTAATAAAAGTTGACTCTTTGTTGGTTATCTCATTTTTTCACTCTTGGACACTTAACATACATTACTAAATATATTTTAATTAAATTAGAACAATTTGTGTGCTCAATGACAAGGGTTGAGAGTCAAAATGTTGAGCTAACAGATTCACAGTAACTAGAAATTAAAGACATTTTTGAATATGGGAAATTCCGATTAACAGCAAGATAACATAGGAATATCGATAATGTTATCGATAGCTTAGCGGCACGCTCTTGCCGAAGACAGTGTGACCAGCCTTTTAATATTGTCTCTGTATCGATTAGCACCTGATTCATAATTTGTAACTGATTAATGACCAATCAACTAATTTAAGGTCTTCCAAGCGAACTACATACAAATTAAACATTGTCAAGGCTATCTTCTTCAAATAGTCAATTGCTAGCCTGGGGCTTAATTTACTTCCAATGGGCCCCAAAGCCAATACATAGTTGAAAATATAAACACAACAATTGAAATAAGTTTTTCGTAGCTTTCTGTTTCCATTTAAAATCGAAACTCGGTCAAGAATTTTGTAACATATTGTGGCGAAGTAATGCCGAAAGTCAAATAGGGCTTGCACTTTGGCCAAAAAATAAATCAGACTTTGTAAAATAAATTGGAATGCAACCCATTGCTTAAAATGGCAACACACTGTGCTCGGCTAACTTCATACAGGACGGGCAGTCCATTAGGAAGTAGCTCAGTGCAATGGTCATTAGGTGTTCTTATTAAGCTGGGTCGATGCAGCAGCAGCAAGCAGCTTGTGAGCTGTTGTCCAGGCAACAGGAGCTAAAACAGCAACAACAACAACCACAACAAAAACAGCAACAGTAACTGGAACTGGAATTGTATTCAAATGAAGTTAAGCAAGACAACCATAGCGTTGGGGATGATGAAGCTGCCCACGATAATGCTGCCCAAAGCCCAAAGCCAAAGCTGAGAGCAGTGTTGGCAACTCCCTCTAAAAGAGATGCTAGCAACAGTGTTCAAAAAGGCTAAAAATAGACTGATTTTATTAGCAGGTAATCATTTAACAATGTTGGTAGATAACGAGGCCAAGAACTGCCGCCCGTTTGAACAGTTTCCCTTGAAAGGTTCACTTGCTAAAGCAAAGCAACCAAAATTGTTCAAATGATTTGTCGATTGGCCTTTGTAGCGCTGGTCACACCTTTTTTAATGCAAAGCTAGTGATGAGAAATACGTTAACGCTATCGATAGACGATTAACACAGCCAGTGAGTACAGTGAAAATGCACGGTAAAGAAAAAATGGCTAGATCGGCTTTAAAATAGCCAAAATAGCAGGCAGCCGCAAAGTAAAACAGGCTAAGGCTGAACACAACAAAAAGAGACGCTTTTGGCTGCAAAATGACTGAATTGACAGCACTGGAGCCGAGTGCGAGCTGTCGGAGAGTGCGTGTGTGAGCGGACGCATTTGAAATGGCAAATTATGTTTTTGGCCATGGCCAAAACGTAGCGACGACAGTCAACAGTCAACAGTTAACGCTGCTGCCATTGCCAGTGGCCAGTTGAAGGAATTGTGGGTGCTGGACGATTAACGATGTGCACGATGGACGATGCCAGTCAGCCTGTCAGTCTGTCGAGCTCTGCCCCCGGCTGATGATGGGCTGCAGCTGAAACAGTGGCAACATCAAGAGCTGGCGACTGTCTGCGCTGGCAACGGAGCTCTAATTATGCAAACTACCTGCTGTTACTCAATTAATCTTGATTACGTTTGTGTTATCCAAATATAATTATGTTGGTATTAATTACATTGGCCGAAGCGGCGGTGGCCAGAACTCCGCAGCCCAGGACTGGCCTAGGCGGCGGCTGCCTGCCAAGTTGGCCAATTTGTGCAGCGGAAATTGTCTGTTGCGCGTGTGTGTGCGTGTGTGTTTGTGTTTAAGCCCCTTGGCCTGGCACTAATAATGGCAACAATGCCTCGGCCTCGTTATATCCGTGCCAACAACTCGATTGAGCCCCCTCTACCCAACGTGCACGATCAGCACGGTGAACGCATTAGACCAAAGTGTTTGGCATTAGAGCGCCAACAGTGCGACCTCATCATAATCAATGGCTAGATTTCACGTGACTTTCACTCGCTGCTCATTAGGCGCTCAGCCGAGTCGAGTCGAGGCCAGGCAACGCCAAGGATAGCGTTTGGCCAAGTTTCGCTCTTCTATTAACCTAAATGCAGCGCCCGTTTGAAACTTATTGTCCATGAAAAGAAAAGTTTGAGCTACTAGAACTGGAACTAGTATATGTGCATAAATATATGTACATATGAACATACATGTATGCATGTATTTGTCTGCTAACCTAACAACAAATTTCGATGAGCCGAAGTTCACGGTTGTAAGCAAGGCCTCGCTTTGAGTTCGGTTCATGGGCTTGATTCGATTTGATAAGAGATTATTGAAATTTCGAGTTCAAATCAGTTTGGCTTAAAACTATGTTTCAGTTTTGACTATTATTATTATTTTGTATTATTTTGATCTTTAAATTTATATCTGAAGAAAGTTTTGCTATGGGCAAGGCAGAAACTGGGCCTGGCGGAGCAGCTTTGGGAGGGAGCACGATGAACCTTATGAGGCGCAGTATTGAATCTCCACTTCTTGCAATTAAAAGTGAAATATTATGTTCTTCTTAATATTAATAACTATTTAAAAGTGGTCAGAAGTAATTTGTCCTCATTCATAACTCTGCCGTTTCAAAGTATGAATATCGTAAGACAAGTATTCACTTTTATGAAAAATATGTGCATATGTATATTTATTGATTTCAACAACTGTTGGAAAAATTTTAATTTGGACGCAGATTGAATTTGCTCGCAAGCCTTTCAATTAGCCGTAGCCTTGCTTTTGCCAATTTTGTGTCAAGGAAAAAGCGTCGAAAGCGCATTTTCATTTTACAAGCCAGTTTGGAAAATATGCCTAAATTGAAAAATGCAATTCGATAATAATTTTTGGACAGCATCTTGCAAGGCTTTCAATTAGTTCGAAATTTTTTTTTGTTTTCAGTCACACAAAGAAAAACATCAAATTGATTTCAACCAAATGGCATCGACTGCAGATGGTGCAGCGGGTCATTGAACCGAAAACTATGTCATGCAGTTATAGACTCAATGGAGAAATACAGCAAGAGTGCAGGTTTGCTGTGTGGAGGGGGAGGGGGAGGGGGAGGGGGGCAAGAGCGGGTTACATAAATGAGAATCGCTGTCGCATGTGTCATTTTGTCTCCTAATCGTTCAAGCGTCAATGCAGGCGATTTATTTGATTTTCTTTGAGCGTGTGTTAGTTAGTCCCTGTGTGTGTGTTAGTGTGAGTGTGAGTGTCTGTGTGTCTGTGTGCTTAAAAAATTGTTGCCTGTGTGTAGGTGACTCTGGGCCACACAAATCATTTTCAGTTTGTACAATTTTTATGTCAACTTGTGTGTGTGTGTGTGTTTTTTTTTTTCATTTTGTCCCAACTCGTTGTTGGCTGTGCCACTTTTGTTTAGCTGATTCACATGCACACACTGACACACACAGACACACTCACTTACACACACACACACACGCGCACACACCCAATCACACACGGCACACTCGCAAAGCTGTTGCTCGGCTGCACTTCCGGTCTTTCGGCTGCACCGCCATTGACTGTTCAACCATGCAACTGCACACAGACGCACACACACAGACACTCTTCCACAGTCACACACACACACACACACACACACTCACCTATTCACACTCACTTGCCACATACTCACACACCCGTACAGTATCAGGTTCGCCGGCATATCCGGCTGTGTGCCAGGCATTGGACATTGCCGTTACTGCCAGAAGCCAACATCGCACAGTGGTTCGAGGTTGCATTGCGTGGGATAAACTCTAGAATGACAGATCAATTGAACAAAATTGTCAAGTTAGCATTGGATTATATTTTTACACATTTTTGCTTACACGTAGATCTTAATGTCCCCTCTTCAACTGTTGTCACCTTATTTGATGTAAGCCAAAAGATACTTTTGGTAAACTCTGCCAGTATGTGCAGGCATATGGTTGGAAAACTATTTTTACCGTATTGATTTCATGATTTCATATGTATTTCACGCGTTTTGGCAAAACCACCTCCTGGTTCTCAATATAATATGTAAGCGACTTTGAAATCGCTTCCACTCCTTTGGGTGAAATATGTTCGGAAAACAGATTCCTTCAACCTCATATTCACAACATGAGCAAATGGCAACGATTTGACTTGGTTGGAAACGTAATGTCATCAAGGTAAATAAAATAAAAAAAATTGTATTCTATTTATATATACCAATAATTTGGTGCTTCTATTATCTACATCTTATATTTCATTATATATAATAATGTATAACTTACAAATTTATCAATTCCTAATGATAACTGCATTTGTTTTTGGGCGAATGTTGAATGCTTGTGGGACACTGTGCGGCGTTATTTTCCCTCCCTGGACTGTTAGCTTTTTCAGCTTCAAGCCATTGAAAAGTTCTCAGTTGCAACTGCAAATTATGTTGCCTGGTGTGTTGATTGTTGTTGTTAGTGTAGTTGTTGCTGGTGTTGTTGTTCCTGTTGCTGTTGTTGTTGTTGTGATGGTTGTTGCTGGCAGTGCCTGATAATGGCACACAATGTTTATTTACTTGCTTTAACATTTTTGTTGCTGCCGCCGCCGCTGCTGCTGCTGCTGCTGCTGCTGTTCATTTTACTTTATTTTCCATTGCCCCGTTGGTGCCGGCACCATCCAGCGTAGACGGCGTGTTGCATGCAACATGCTGACAATGAGACACTTGAGCATTTGGCGCCTGATTGCATGCTACACTTTTACTGCACTGACAGTGGCCATCGTGCGACAGAGATAGCATAGTATTATGTTGCCCCTTCCCGCCAGCCACCCCGTCTCGTTCGCACGCAATGTTTGTCTGCTCTTCTGACTTTGACTTAACTTATTTGTTGTCTCTCTGACTCCCACTGCACGTGTATGTGTGCACGCACACAAACGCTTGAGCTGTCCGGCTGTGCTGTCGCGCCGTCCTCTCGCTGCCTCTGCTGCTGCTGCTGCTGCTGCTGCTGCTGCTGCTGGCGTCGCAGTCTGCGCTGTAAAGTGTCGTGTTGGATTTGCGTAATTTATGCTCTATTTGCTTTTCGGCTTCATTTCACTTTTTGCTACTGCTACTTTTTGCAAAGTATTTTGAGTCTTCCAGCTCCCCTCTACTGCTGTGCGTGTGCCTATGTGTTGGTGTTAGTATGCGTGTGTGTGTGTGTGTGTGTGTGCACGCTTGTGGGCGTACATTTTACAGTAGTTTGCGTTGGTCGTGTGAGTGGCGTATCCGGCGCTATAAACCTTTTACCAGCTAACAACGACCTTGAGATCACCTGCAATGTTTGAGTTAAGATTGAAGGGATTGAAAAGCTCTATGGTTGCCGGGTTGCCCAACAAACGCCTGAATCTTGTTTTTAACTGTGCTTCTGAGTAGATCTAGTTAATCTCTAATTGGTCTGGAAGCTCAAAGTATTATCGTTTCTCCCCGATTCTTAGGCTTGGAGCTTTCTGTTAAGTAACAGCAAATTTGACAGCATGGAGATCAATCCTGCTGTTGCCAAAGAAGTCATAATTTGAATTAAGAGGAAGTTTTATGCATATCGAATTGCGTGCTCTACTTGAATAATATTTAATTAAATTACATTTAATGTTCCAATATAATTGTGTTATAATAATTGTGCAATCACAATATCGTCTTGACGTCCCTTCCATGGCTGGCAAATACGCTCAGCATTGGAGCAGTTGTAGCGCACTCCAGCTCCAAGCTCCAAGCCCAACTCCGCGTTCACCTCCACCTTCTGCGCCGGCTCCACCCTCACCTCCGCCGCCAGCTTCACCGCCAGCTTCAGCTCCATTACTTGGTTCGGTTTCATTTGGTTGCTGCTGATGTTGTTGTTGGGGCGGCTTTGTTTGCTGCATTATTCTTATAACGTTGCTCAATATGAGAACTCAATAAATTTGCCTTACTTTGGCGGCTGTGTGAGCCATTTCAACAGGCGATTAGTTGCCAGGTGCCCGGAGCCATGGCTGTAGCCATTGCCTGGTTCAGCTCCTGGCTGTGGCTCTGGCTCTGGCTGTGGCTGTGGCTGTGCTTTTGACTTTGCCCCCATTCTCGTTTCTGGCTGCGGCAGTTCTTGTGCAACAGTTGAGCGCCCCGGGCCAAATTGAATGGCCGGCAGTGGCACACGTGAGCTCCGCTGTGCTGGGCTCTGCCTGTTGCCTGGGTTTGAGCCTGCGCCGGCGACGTCGCCCCTGCCTGGAGCTGTGCTTGGGCCTGTGTCTGGACTTGGGTGGCGCTCTAATAGGTTTTACATAACACACACGTCGCAAATAAATCTAAATGCAACAGCAGCGGCAGCGGCAGCGGCAGCGACAGAGGCAGGAAACTTCATGAAAAATCCTTTAGCAAATAAAATTTACATAGACCGCACACCAATACTTCCACACAAACACACACACACGCACACATGGACGTTTTCCTGTGAATTTATTTGAAAATTTATTGAGTTTTCGTGTTAACCATGCATAATTAAGTTTTGCCAGCCGGCGAATGATGGGGCCATGGAGCATCGGGGATCGGGGATCGGGTATCGGGGATCTGGCCGGGCAACGTGAGCTGGAATCTCTTGGCCTGCGGCATAAGCCGAAAAGTTTTTGCGCTGCAATACCCTATGCCCACGGGACAGTTGTGGTTATGCTACATAAGTTGTTGTAAATAAAAGATAAACAATTGTGAGCGATAATTTAATTTATTAACATTGACATTGGTTGTAAGTGACAATCGAACATTAATAAATTGCAATTGCAATTGACTGTGGACATCAATTGATATTGACATATTTCGTACGTTCAATGCAACAAGCTATAAAAGAACTTTAAAGCTTTCGATGGGATTAATACAATTGAAGCTATGCTCACTATAATTACATTATTTTATGGTGCAATTTAGAAGCTTTTGAAAGCCCATAAAAGCTTGCAGCAGGATTCATTTAGTACATTTTGAAAATTGATCATTTTCTTCGCTTATTTTAGGTTAAAATGAAGAGCTTTTGAAAGCGCTTGAAAGCTTTCAGCAGCATTAGCTCTGTCGTTCTATAACGAGCTTTCAATGAGAGGAAACCGAAAGCTCGTGTGACTGGTTAAAAGCATAAAGCTTAGTATATAGTTTTGCGATTCTTTTCCTTAAGGATTATCTTTACCAGAAATGTTTCGGCTATGTTTTCTTTTTTTAGAAGTTAGCATGTCTGCTGCGATTGCCGATTTGTGCAGGGTATGACAAGGGTAGAGCTTATCGTGTTTGTTGCGTGCTTTGTGGCCGCTAGTGTTGTATAATTTTCGGGGCGTTAAAGATAGGCTTTGGCTTTATTTACGATCCGAGCGCTTGACGCTCGAACAGCCCAAAACCCCACAGTTCGACAGTTTCTCGTAAATTTTCCTCTTCACTCGCTTCACTTTTCTTGTTCTTTCTTTTATTTTTGTAGGGTTTATTCCTTGACAGTATTGGCTTAACGCTGAAAATTTTATTTATGCGTCGCAGGCGCTGAACGTTATGGGAAATCAAGTTATTTGACTGCTGCTCGAATTATTATTCCTGATTGCATTTATTTGCTTTATTTATCGCACGGAACTTCATCTATAATGCAAGCAAGTTGCCAGACAGCGCGACGCCCCGACTCCGACTCCGACTCCGCCTCCGCCTCCGCCTCCGCCTCGGACTCCGGCTCAAAATGCAGCTCCTACTTCGGCGGCGGCGGCGGCTGCTGCTGCTGCCTCTGCTCATCCAAGTTGGGGCCCAGTGCGCCTCGCCGCCGCTCATGTCCCGGTTGCCCTCTTTGCTGCTTAAGTGAAATGCATAAAAATCAAATAATTTTCCTGTTTTTCATTTGCTTTACTTTACTGCTCCACTGCTCGTCTCCAAGCCAGTCCCTCCATGGCTGTCCCTGACTGCTGACTGCTCACTTTTTTCTTCCCCCTTTTTTTTTTTTTTAATATATAAATATATACTTTCAAGTCGGCTGCCGTCTTCTGTCTGCCCTCTGCACCCTGTGGCCGCTACCAACTGGCAGCCAGCATTCGAAATGTTAAAAGTAATTTCCTCGACTATAGTTGATAGCTTCTATGCCGGCAGCTGCTTGCTCCCTGGTCCCTGTTTCCTGCTCCAGCGCCATGCCACAATTCTTGGCTCCTGCTCTGTCTCTGTCCCTGTCTCTGTCTCTGTCCCTGTCCCTATCCCTGTCCCTGTCCAAGGCGACGCCTTAAACTATGCAACCCATTTTCCAAGTAGCTTACGAGCTTGTCCCAGTTGCGTCAAGGTAATGGAATGCCATAAGGTCCCATATCCATATACTCTTAATACCTATAACCCATTACCCCTGCACATTCTCTTTCCTTTGTCGGTGCCATTGGCATGCAGCTAGTTTCAGCACAGTATAGCATTGCACTTTGTGGCATTATTCTTATGTAAAGTGCTCATCAAGCTTCATTTAACATAGTTTCAGCATCATAATCAAAGCCCCGAGTATCTACTTTTCTGTGTATCGCATGCACTATACTCTGTAGCCAAGGAGAGAAAGGGTATATAGGATTTGTATCATGCTCATTGGCCTAAGCTAAGGCTCGATTTGATTTGGTGCGACTCTTGAGTCTTGTTCTTCACAGACTCCATTCGCTAAATGGCAATGTCAAGTTCCGGCTTGCAGCCTAGGCTTAACCTTGCCAAGCTTTTGTCAGGGCTTTGGGTTAATGCTTAAGCTATGCTCAATTTTGATAATGAGCATAGAGCTCGAGAGCCAATCTTGCGCTGCCACTCAAAAAGACGTACATATGCTATCAACAGCAACATGCATGTTAAATTTAACTTCAAGTTAAAGAAAAAGAAATGTCTCTTTTGCATAACACACTTGTCAGCCATATCGATCCGGCTTGGCCTTCATTCTGCATACACATACCCATTGTATAGGTATCTTTGATAACAATGCGAGCCGGAATCATTTCAATGGGACAATAAAACATTATCTTGCGATTGACATTTCCATTAGGTACCATTGGCTTATTTAGTGACAGTTGTTTTGTTAGTTTTCGTTTTCGTTTTCGTTTTCGAATTCGTTCTCGTTCTCTTTTTGGTTCTGGCTGTTGTCTTTCGCCTCCCTCTCCCGTCTAATGCTCTTAAGTCATTTGGCCGTCTGTCGGCCCGTACAGTCAATATTCAATTTATTGTTCCATTTCGTAAGTTATGCGACAACAATGAAGGTCAGGCCGAGGAGTTGTTGACATTTAATTGAAATTCTCGTTGATTCTCTTGCCTTGTTAATGTTACACAGCAAATAATTCAATTCAACGTCCCGCAAATCGCCACCCGCTCCCCCTGCTCTATAAGCATATGTTGAATGGATTACTGAATAAAAATGCACGAAAACCTTTTCAAAGGCCAGCAATAGTGTATTGAAGAAACGACTGAGTTATATAGAGTTACATGAATAAATCACACCAGATTGTATATATATATATATATATATATATGTATAAGATATAATTGTGTATGGAAGTCAAGACATGTGTATCTAGAGTGCATCCGAGTATCTGCAAGAATTAAAGCAGAAATTAGTCTCTCACGTTTGGATCCAAGTATCAACTATGCACTTGCCAGAGTGAAATTCTGGTCTATCCCAGCTGGTCATGGCATAATCATACCAATCGGTAAAGATTGTCTGAGCTATTGTAGAACTATTTGAAATGTATGAAATGTATGAAATTTAATTAATGTACGCGCCACAAAAAATAAGACTGGTTTTCTTCTAGTCTCCATTCGTATATGTCTAGTCCGATCTGTGGATATAACTCGACGGGAATATGGTTAAAAGTTTTCGCCGTTGGCTTTCTGCACACGGACTTACCAGAAACCACATAATCTGATCGGCTCGTAGTACACTTGGAAATACAATGGTTATAATAAGCATATAAATTCCATCTTAACATAAAAATGGAATTATATGTTATTCCTCTGTTTTTAGTATTTGTGTCTGCAAATACAAGGATTATCACTGAGTATATTCGGGCGTGTGAAACATAGCACTTGCCTTCGAGTTTATGTAGAGTTTTTGAATATTCGTAGGGGCAAAGAATTGAATCATCAGCATAACAAGCGACTATAGTGTCCTAAAGAGAGCGCAGCTGATGCCAAGGATATTACGCAACATTACAAATGTGCGCTACTTACATCACGGGTAGTCCAGTGAGCAAACTGGAAGCAGAAAGGTGAAGAGCTTATGAGAGTCCTAGAGGCATGTTCGCTTCGTACTTACCTGCAACAAATGGCTAATTATGTGTATGTGTGAGAGAGGATATGTACTTAAGTTATATTATCTGCATGTTATTCAAAATTGAGTTTTAATTGGAATTCTCTTTTTCGCGTGTTTCATTTTGAAATTTTGAATATTCTTTTTACTTTCTTGCATTATAAATTGATTTTGTGTTGTGCCGAGAGCTCCGTCTCGAGCTATACTGAGGTCTGTAATATAAGTCTATGCGTATATGTTCATATTTCAAGCGGCGCCTGCTTTGATGCACAACAAATTGTTGCGTTGTCGACAGAGAAAGCAAATCGTAACTCTAGCTGGTGCCTAGGCTTATATAAATTACCCTGACTCTAAGCCACGAACAGCCGAACCTAACCGGAAACGAGCTAAATATACACGAATAGCTCAATTAAAATTTGAAGGAAACCTAATCCAAACTCATTTGAAAAACATATTCACGAGCCGAACCTTGGAATGCTGCCTAAGTAGACTTCCTTTGGAGTTCGTAATTCCGATGTTTATAATGCAAATATATTTATATATCTGTTAAGTGGGCAGCCCCACTCAAGATTCTCTCTTGGAAATGACAGCATTGGCAGCTCAGTCAAGAGGCCACAAAAGCGGAACTGATGTTCATATTTGAGTTGAGAGCTCATCAGGAGCCATTTCAGCAATTGCAACTACAGTTAGTAGCTGCTACTTACGGTAACTGTTATTAGTTCTGGGTGCCACTAATGGTGTACTTGAAGTCACAGAATTCACAGAACCTTGCCAATCACTTGGCCCTGCGCCAAAGCCCTTTTTCTACTGCTCAAGTCCAAAGTCAAATGCTAGACGGCATTTAAAACTATGCGAAGGCTGTGGGGCGCACGCGTCGTATGCGCAATGTCAAGTGCCTCGATTTACATTCCTTTTATGTTTTGCCTTTTGTGTGGCCCTTCGGCGAATTGGGGTGTGGAGCTCAGCAGGGGAATGGGGGGTGCATAATTTGTGGCATTTGGCTCGGTTTGTCATACGGCAAATCGAAATGTTATTTATATGCCGTACGTGTGCGCCCGCCAAGTAGTAGCTGATGACGACAAATGCGACAACGTCGAAGACGTGCACGGCTTATCGCTGGGCGTGGCAGCTCCCCGACCAGTCAACCACAGTCCCTTTCGCTCTCCCGCTTTTCAGTTCTGTGCTCTGTGATAAGATTCTCACGTGTCTACAAATTGAACGTCGCTGTCTGCCACCCGCAAGCTGGCCAACTGCAGCTTTTTGCGCAAGTGGGTTGAAGAGAGAGCACAATCTGTATTAGCCATAAGCTGAGACCATTCATGAATATATTCGCAATTTGTTGAAACACATTCATCTATTGTTTGGGTTAGCAAGTGGCTGGCAGTCAGCTGATAAGCGCAACAGCCGCCTGTCTGAGCTCTTTAAACACTACAATTAAGTGTTAGAAAAGTGTGTATGAATATGAATATGATCATGAATATGAACATGTGTATGAATATGCATATTGAAATGTTATTTAATAAAATACATTCATTTGAACATAGTTCAATTTGCAAACAGGTGCATCTTCTCGGGCCGGAAGTATGGTAGGCTGGCTGTTAGTTGATAAGCACGTCATCAGACTGTGGCAACGGCTGAAACACTTGAATAAAGTGTTGCACAGCCGACAAGTTAATTCGCTAAGGTCTTAGCTGAAAGTTTCAAAGGATCAGCAGTTGATTCGTCTTATGCAACTAAGAGTGTGTAGCGTAAACATGCGATGGCTGACGACTTGGCTGAGTCAGTTGTAAAGCTCATCAAATAGTTAAAATACTCAAAAACTTGTGGGCAACAACAGCCATGGAACTATGCAAGTTTCCATTTACGCACCTGCGAAAGCCCGGATCACCCCGCCGCCATGCGCTGCAAAGAGTTTTCTGGAAGCCTGTTGATTAGAGTATCCACTTGACTGTGGGTGCACTTGTTGTATGCAGCATTGTTCATGCTGTTCGACTACCCGCTGTTACACTGCAATAAAAATGCGTTGTTATTGATGCAAAACTTGCCTGCAACAGCAACTGCCATCGACAGAGCAGCAACAATGGCAACAACGGTAGCCGGCGGTGTGCGAGGGCTTGGTTGACGTCTGCAGCAGCATCCGCAATCAACACCAGCAGCAAGAACGGCAATCCACACCTGGCGCCAGTGTTGGTTCATTTTTCAGCTGGTTTTGTGCTTTTAGCCAAGTTTTTAGTTGGTAATGAGACCGCAGCGGCCGCAATGTTTGAGCATCGAGTGCATAATAAATATGCAAACTTTGTGGCAGGTGGCAGCTGACGGCGCTAATCAATGCGCAAAATCAAAAGTAAACAAATGCTCGAGCTATCCGCACCGCGAACGCGAACGGAGCACAGGCAGCAGCAGTAGATGTCGAAAGTGGCGCCCGCAGCAGCCATCACGTGGCTGCCACTTGACTTTAGCGTCCTTGTCACAATGGCAACACACGCACACACACACGCGGGCACACAGACCCGGGCACCCACATGCTGTCACACCCACAGACAAGAGACTTTGACTCGTTTTCATTTCTATTCCTATTTCTATTTCTATTTCTATTTCTATTTCCAACTTGCACTTCATCGTCAACGGGCCATCAATGGCAACGTGTCGCATTACTCAACATGGCTACGTGACTTAAATGTCATGGCGGCCCATCCGGCCGCGTATGCGGGTGCCCGGCCGTTTCGGGTCGGCCGGGTTGCCGGGCTGCCGCCAAACCACGTTGCCGGCCATGCCCGGCGTATTGCCAGCTTGCGGTCTCAGCGTGCTCACTTACGCTTCTCTGGGCCTGCTTCTGGCCAAGACATAAAACCGCGCCACATTACCTAATGAATGGAAAAGTCCAACACTTGCCGTTCAAGCAGCGCAACTTGGTTATGCAAACAGAAAAAAAGACTGTGCAAATATATATAAATAAAAAAAAAGACTACAAATGTTTATATAAGCGAACCGAAGGAAGCGCCTCGTGCGCCGCACTTGGGGGTGGCCACGTGACAATAGAAACAGAAACAGAAACCGAAACAGAAAACAGGTGTATAAAAAATTGTGTCTTGGGGCTGCCAAAGATTCAATGCCTGGCAAAGACATTCATGTATTCATGCATTTATCAATTAAGATAATTGCGACATAATAATATTCATAAAATCAAAGTTATGCGTATTAAGTAATATTATGTCTTATATAATTAGATGAAGTAGATGAAGAGAGAGAGAGAGAGACGCCACGATAAGGAAATTGGATTCTGATCAAATTTGTTTGCACCTGACCGAAAAGAATTCTGTTCAAGAATATATCAAGTATACAACTTAATAAAAAAGCTTAAGTCTCTGACTAAGGCTTAGAGTCTCTGACTAAACAAGATAATCAGAATGTTTCTATTACTCATATTATCAATATTATCACTTATCCTTAATATATCGTTAAATATCAATCTTATATTTCTCAAGCTTTTTTTATTGTCGTGCTGTCCTTTAACACAATTCGAACACGACTCGCTCACGCTCACATCTCTAGCCTGGCGCACGCACTTTGTGTTGGAGAAGTTTTGCACTTTTTATTGCATACTTTTCAGCTTGGCGCACGCAGCTGTTGCTCGCAAAGTTGTTCGAGCGTCCGGCTGTGTGCACTATAACTAATCCTATTTACCGGATGTTGTCATATCACGCGCGCGTCATTTGACCCACACACATACACACACACACACACACATAGCTATAGAGACATGGATTGGGTGGATATCTCACGTCTCTGTCTCAATGGCATTTGGTTGGCTTGACCATGTGTGCCCTGGCTGGGATCACGGCAGCGTGCCACGTTCATTGCCTTTGTCAACATCTTGTGGCAAGCAGCGATACGTAGCGGCACGTAGTGCGGCAGCCCTTTGGGGCGAGCGGTGCGAACGACCGCAGTTGGATGGTGTCCGGGTCCCATGACCACAATTTGCATTGGCTGCTGTCAAACGCAGCGAGGCGTTTGCCAATTTATGAAAGCGACCCTTAACCCGCTGGCGTCGTTTGTTATGCAATAATTTATAAATTTTTTAAGCACAATAAAAATTGAATTAAATATAAATCAAAGAGCGCTCGCGCGCACCCAAACAATGACAGCCAAAAAGGAGTACAAGTATAATTGTAACGAATATCAAAATAAAGGGAACAAAATGTTGCATATATTAAATGCGGCCGCGTGGCAATCGAAGGGCAGAGGCGGCCATTAACCGGGGCGGTGTGTTCAAAGTTTTTAACTTTCGCAACCGCAGACAATTGCCACATGTTTGCACGGCGCCTGCGGCAGACCCTTGACCACGCCCACAGACGCACGCTGCTCGAAATTGGCCACAAACCAAAAGTGCCAAAAACGTTTGCAACAAACAGCAGCAGCACCAGCAGCAGCAGCAACAACAACAACAACAAGAGCAGCGTGCGTTTTTTAAATTGTTGCCACTCGTTGCACAAGCACCCACTCCGCCTGCCCCACCACGTTGCAAGCCACTCGACACCATTCGAACGCCTCCCACCGCCCCCGCCGTCTGTTGTCTTTTTATTGAACTCGCAGCCAGTTGACAAAAACTGCGCTCGGTTCTTTTTTGTACACTATTTATTAAGCCACTTTATGCAGATGTTCTGCGAAACGATTTCGCCCAAATTTCAATTATCGATTGATTTGATTGAGTTTTGAGCGATTTGAAGAACATTTTTATTTAAAACGTAAGTGATAATTCTTTAATTCGTTTGTTTTTAAACATCTTAATCATTATTTGGGAATACGTTAACTCTGCTTGCGGCTCGGTTGAAGTGCAAATGCGTTTCAATGAGCAGCAGCAGCAGCAGCAGCCGTCGCGCATGTCCTGGCTTGGTCGTGAATTCTGTGCACTGCGTCCCGCGTCCTGTCTCCCGTGTCCTGCGTCCTGTGTCCCATGTCCACGGCCTGGTCTTTGTATAAAAGTCATATCCATTGCGTGTTTCTGTCGCGTTTTTTCAAGCGTGCTGTAATTTTTTTATGCGCTGATTCTCGCACCCTCGGGCTCGCCCCCGCCGTGCCCTCGCCTGCCAGCGCTTGTGCGGCTAGACGCATAAATATTCTGATTTGGCAAAAATTATATGCCCGTACGTGCTGCAGCCCTGGCTGTTGCCGAGCCTTTGTCTCGATCTGCCCCCGACAGTCGACCGCCGACCGTCGACAGACGACGACCAGGCTGGCAACCAGGCAGCCAATCCTGCCGTCCGGCTCGTCCGTGTTGTCCGTGTTGTCCGACTGGCTCGATAATTTTTCGTCGCCAAGCGGCGCTATCGAACCGGTTGGACATGGCCCCTGCCGCTGTGCCTGGCTGTGCGCCTGGGCCAACTGCTGGCGCTGCTTTATGACAGCGCATAATTTACAAATGGGCCAAAAGCCTGTTGCATAAATTTAAAACTCGCGCGCGCTTCCATTTGGGTGGGCGGCCACGTCAAGCGGCGTTTCGTTCGAGCCGCTTAAAGCCGCAATTCGAGTCTCAGTTGCGATTCATTTGCATGTTGCCTGCTGCCTGCTGCCTGCTGCTTGCTTGTGTGTCCTGTGTCCTGCCACTGGTCGATGTCCTAGACGTAGGCGTCGCCGTCGCCGTCTTATCGCTGCCCTCATTGCTTCTGTCGGCTTGTCGTCTTTTGCTTTTAGCTTCGTTTTTTGTTTTTTGTTTTGTTTTTTTTTTTGGCCCGGAGAAGCTTTTATCTTTTGAATGGCCCAAACGACTTTTAAGTTGTTGTGTCCGCTCGACAATGGACGTCAACTGGATTTATAGCGATTAAAAATCGGCTTTAATGCAAATGCAATGCGAGCAGATTTGCTTGTCAAGTGCTCAAGTAATATGTTAGGTGTGTCTGTAATTTGTTGTGTATATTTATATATTTCACAAATAACTATAGTTTATACTTAACTGTTTTATATTTATAGAGCATAGGTTAGGTTAAGATCACATAAGATCAACCTTCGCAACGTCTAGTGTTGTAAAGCAACAACAACATCTGCTTGACAAACGTATTTTGTAGTAAAGTGCACTTGGTCACACTTGGCGACAGGTGATTCAATAATAAACCCTGAAAACAATGTTAAATTCAATTTTTTTCTATTAACATATATACATACATTTCTGTAAAGGGACTTTAACCATTCTCACGTATTTGTCAATTTCTAACGAACTTTTTACATCTTTTGATAAATGTTAAATGAAATGTTAAGCTTTAACAGTATCTTGGAAAAAGTGTTTGTCAAATCAGGTCAACTAGATGAAAATAAAATTAATTCTACTGATTCAAAAAAAACTTAAAAAAGTGAGGCATGCTTTCAATTGGAATTGTGTTAAGTTTTAATAACTGGCTTCAACAAACTCCAAACTCTTCCTATTATATGTTAGTGAGCGTTAAGTATTTATATCCAGTGTCTGTTAAAAGTCGTTTTGAATTGTTTTTATAACCCATGCTATTTAGATGTCAATATATAGGTTTAAATCTAACCTTTAGAACATCTTTGTAAGCCGGGCTGGAAGCTAAATAATGGATTAGTCCTTCGGTTTAAGGTTCACGAATCAACTCCTCTTAACGATACGAGCTTAATGCCTTAGGGTTATGGCTATAAGCTGAGCTTATCAAATATTTTTAAAATTTAAAATGCTTATTAACTTTTTAACTCTCGCTCTTTCTACTGAAAATATTGCAAGCATAGATATTTTCACACAGAAGACAAGGGCTATACCTAAATTTGGATGCCAGCCCATGCAGAAGGATAAATCCACAGCTTGGGGCCTGAGCTTATAAGCTTTGTGGCTGCGTTTACAGTATTTTCTCTTCATTCTATTTATTTTGATTTTAGGAAATATGCGATAGATAGTAGCTTAATAACCAACTCGCCACATGGAAGCATGCAATTAGGAAATAGTTGTAATTTAGCTGCTTTTTATAGCGCATCCCATGGTATGTCTTACCCACAGTCGCCCGTCTTGTTTGGTGCCTTTATAGCTGCTGCTTTTGCATTATTAATAATTTTTTAGAGCTCGAAAGTTTCGCCAAAGATTTTCTATTTCGTTTGGCGTCTGCCATCGGACCCAAACTTTGCAGCGCGCCCTTTCTGTGATTTATTTTTTTTTCCCGATGATTTATGTATAAGTATATGCCTCGGCTGTTGCCCCCTCCTCCCTCCCTCTGCCCGGCACACTCCCCCGCAGCATATCTGACTGTTGCCTCTGCTTGCTTAAGATGCTCCACTTGATAGCCGACGCCTTTCATTCGCATGCTCTGCCTTCAGCTCTGGCTCCGCCCCTTTCCGCAGGCGCTGGCCAATTTTAGGTCTGGAGATCTTTGGCGGAAGTCGCGCCGCTCGGTCAAAGGGGCTTTGCGCTCTTCTCTACAATCATTTCGGGACAGTCGCAGAGTGTGCAACACAATCGACAAAATGTTGTGCCGTCTTTCGGTTTGGCTGTTATCCTTGTCATCTTAATCCTTGTGCGCAATTTGCTGCGCTTGGCCTTTGTCTGCCCGTACGTGTGCGTGCGTGTGCGCGTGTGTGTGTGAGAGTGAGTGAGTCTTTTTTTAAATGGGTTAAATAACCTTTTACAAGTAATCTGAATGCAAGGCCGGGTCGTTGGCTCTCCACAAAGCAGCCAGGCACACACACGCACACACACAGCAAGTTGCGCGCGTGTCAGCATCAGTTACAATACCCTGCCCCCAACTGGCTCCGGCCTTAGCCCCCGCTCAAGTCAGCGGAACGCTACCCAAGCCCAGCCCTATCCCTACTTCCGCTAGCCCCAATCCCTGTCACTGCTCGGCTGCTTCCGCCTTTGTCGGGCTTATCAACAGCATAATTTGTCTTGGCGTGTGGCGCAGTTCCACCCTCTTGCCACTCCCATGCACTCTCCACCCTCCTCGCTTCTTGCTGTCTTGCCGCATCCCTTGGGCAAACTGTTGTTGTTATTGTTTTTTCTCACGCTTTTGCCATACCAAACAACATTTTGCAACAACGCTCAACAGACGCTGCCTGCTGTCTACGGCATTGGCCCTCAAGTGCTGGCCCAGATCCCTGTGCTTTGGCCGCCTCGTCCCGCTCATATCACATACGCAAATTGGCGGCTTGCTGCAAGTGTTTGTGTGTCGACTGCAACGGCAGCTGCAGCCTGCGACTGCGGATGGCTTCATGGGGGCCACATCTGCAACTGGATTCCCGGCTAAACAACAAACCCAAACAAATTGATCCACTTGTCGCAGACAAAAGTCGATTGTGGTCCGCAGGATAAGACAATAAAATGCAACTTAATAGGCAAATCTTATTTGTCCAAAGGATGCGGCTCCAATTGGATTGTGTTGATTCAATCAAATCAGAATCAATATTTTCGCGTCGAATGAAAGAACTAAGATAGATACAGGTAAGTGGAAGTATCTTAATAAGTAAATACATAATATTTATGATATCGATAGTTATAAGAGGAATAATAATAATAATAATAGTAATAATGACAATAATAATGAGTCCTAGCTCCAAGCCCTGAGGTTCGGCTCGGCTTTCACATTCATAAACCCAACTTTTGGTTCAAACTCTGCTTTGCCATATATTTTTAAAATTGTTATAAACTAATTAAATTCGAAATAATAATTGCCCTTTTGAATGTTCGGGCTAAATTTAAGCATAATGTGAAATTGGATTCTATCAAATATTGGTAGCTAAATCCAATTATTGGGGTGCAAATTATTTGCGCTTTTGTGCTGCGTCCTCAATTTAAAATGTTTTGTTTTCCAATTATCAAAATAATTGTCAATAATAATGCATACATATTTTAAAATAGATTTAAAAAGTACACGTGACCTGCCACGGCCAGAGCTCGAACGCGTTTCGCAGTTCCCCGACTGTTCCCCGACTGTTCCCCGACTGTCTCCTCATCCGGCGAGCTTAAAGCATATATATTATATATATATAGATGTTTATATATATATAGCTGATTTCCTCTTCAATCTGGAAAGTTGTGCATTAAGATAATTGCTGTTGTTATGGACATCGATTGAAGTGTGAGTGTGATTTATCCTTGACCCCGCCTCCAACTCGTTCCATTTTGTGCTTTGTCATTGCGCTTGACACTGCATTTGTTGTCATTGCAGCTGCGTTCGCTCTCGCCCCCTCTCTCTCCCTCTCTATCTATCGTTCTCTCTCTGCTTATAACTTTATAATGTTAGTTGACTTTGTGTGTTTGTTTGCCGCATGACGTCACCAGGCGAGCATCTAAAGCAGCGATATCCATATACACGATACACGTAGCTAATACGCCCCACGCCTCCCGCCCCCCCCCACACACACACACACACACACACAGACACAAATACACCTCTCCCCGCACCATGTAATTTCCTTTCAAGTTGGCGTTGCTGCCAATTTGGCTGATTGCTTAATCGCATCACGACGCCGCCTCGCTGCCGCTGCCGCTGCCGACGCTGACGCTGACGTTGTATGCGAGACGCGTTGCGAAATCAGCTCACTTCCATATTGAAACAACAACAGCAACAGTAGCAACATCAACAGCAACAGCAACAACAACAACAACAACAACAACAACAACAACAAAGGCAATCTGTCTAAGACCGCCCAACACTTTCGCCCGCCCCATGGCCCAACCTCCCCCCCTGCCTGCCAATGACTCTGCACGCCCGCGCGCGTACAAAAGATGTCGCGTATAATTTAATGACTTTGTATGCCTTGAATTTTAATGACAACAACAACAGCAGCAGCAGCAGCAGCAGCAACAGCAGCAGCAGCAGCAACGGCAGCAGCAACAGCAGCAGTTTCTATTCTATGCTCCTGCCACTCCTGCGCGCGGCGCTGTTGTTAAGGATAATGGATCAAGTGGAGGCGGCAACAGCAAACAAGCGACACCACAAATTGCAGCAGCACGCAAAGCCGCAACAGCAGCAACAACAACAACTGGAGGAAGACATTGGCATGCATGACAGTCGCCTATGTAGACAGCGGGATTTGTTTGTTTGCAGCAACGATCAAGTCCGGCGAGTAGTCTGGCCCCTGCCCCTGCCCCTGTCCATCCTCCCCGCCAGTCGCCATGGCCAATGGCCGCTCGACCAGCGCGCATTTCTTTAGTGGCAAAGATTTATGGGTTTATTTGTTTATTGTGCAGCCAGCGCAGCTCTCCCGTTCTCCCGTTCTCCCTTTCTCCCTCTCTCTCTCTCTCTCGCCGGCTCCCTCTGGCTGCTGGCCGGGTTATTTTTTATGT
Organism: Drosophila kanekoi; assembly: GCA_037075305.1. Classification (NCBI taxonomy): domain Eukaryota; kingdom Metazoa; phylum Arthropoda; class Insecta; order Diptera; family Drosophilidae; genus Drosophila; species Drosophila kanekoi. The sequence continues at coordinate 5,471,204 of JBAMCE010000451.1, read as the reverse complement.
GTACTTCGCTGCGCCTCAAAAGCCGCAAGAGAACAGGATAGCGCAGGACAGGCTCGGCTTTGGAGGAGACAGCAACCGTTGCAGGCCGGACGAGCTAACCGGCAGCCATTTGGCTAACAAAATGTATGCTTACATTTGCCACGACTTGTCAAATACCCTGCACTTTTGACTGGACTTAAGCTAGTTGGGAATTAAAAGGAAATGCAAAGTTAAAGAAGAAAGGCTATGAAGAAGGCTATGACAGTTCCACTTAGATGGAGGTAAAGGATTCTGAATTGTCCGTTCGATCAGATTAATCTGTTTGATATGTATATATATAGATTGAAGAAAATTAACAATTAATTATTGTATAATTACCGATAAAAAAGTAAGCTCCGACTGATTATAAGTTAAGATATTAGTGAAACTTTTGTGTGCAGTTATCTTGTGATATAAGTGAACTTTTGACTTTTGACTTAACCAACCGAACGAGTACAAGCTCTTTTCCAAGATATTTTCGAAATTTCATTTCACACCTTTTGCAAAATCCAGCCCCATATGTTTAAAAAGTGTCCTAGTCCTAGTTCTCTCTCTATAGATCAACAGTTTCTAGCTCCTTTAATAAGTTTGTTAATAACATTTAAGTTTAGGCTTCAAGTTAACTGAGTCAAATTTTGGGCAGCAGCCGCGTGTAGCGCACTTGCCAAGTCGCCTGGGCCGATGCTCACACACATGCACACGCACACACACACACACACACACAGACACACGCACACGCACAGGACGCATTCATATGTATTTGGTTTTCATTTGTATTTTTTTTGCTCACGCAGTTTTTTTTTCTTTTGCTTGCTTTGACTTTTAGCTTGGCACTCGCTTCCTGTTTATTGACTTGTCTCTCAATTAAGTTGGAAACTCAAAGTCCACACCCCTGGCAGCACCCGTTCGCCATTCGAACCATGGCCACGCAGTCATGGCCATAGCCACAGCCACAGCCACAGCCTCAACGTCCTCAGACAGCGGCCACTAACAAGCGGACGCAGGACTGTCGCCTGCCATTGCGTGTCCCGTGTCCCCTGTTCCGTGTCCTGTGTGCGTCTCCTTGTTGGCTCGTGTCCCTTTTCTGTTCCAGTTTTTTTTTGTTTTTTTTTTTTTTGTTTTCGCTCTCGCTGCTTGTTGTTGCTTCTTAGCTTGCTTTCTGCGTTTCCAATCTCAATTAATTTGCTCATAAATTTGTTGCCAACTTCCACTTCTACCGCAGCATGAACCCTCCCACCCCCGCCCTCACGCATTGTTGTCCTGCGTGGACTGCCTGCCGAGTTGTCCTTGTCTTTGGCCCTTGTTGGTTTTGCTTTATGCCCGAACAACTTATTTTTTATTGTAATGCCATCTTATCGCCGCCCAGCTCCACAACTGGGTGATGTATGTGCCGAGGCGTGCTTTCTCAGTCTCAGCCTCTAACTCTCTCCCTCTCTCTCTCTCTTTCTCTTAGTCTCTCTGTTTGTCTCTGTCTCTGTCTGAGTCGCTCGCGTTGGCCTTGTTTTTTAGCCGTTCGCATGGTTTATGTATTTTAATTTATGCTCCCCGTTTTTGCGCGTGCTTTTTTATGCCTTTCTTAGCGCTCCTGACGTTGATTTCTATCTATTGAGATTGAGCCAGCAACATTCTGTTTAAGCAGCAGCTACAATAACAACAACAACAACAACAATAGCAACAACAACAATAGCAAAAGCTAAAGAAAATGTCGTTTTTATGGCGCTTAATTAACTTGGCCGCCATTTTCTAATTGCTTTTGCTGTTTGTCCAGCGTCCTTTTGTCAACTTGATTGTGTTTTGTTTATTTCGGGTGCCCAGGCAAAAAAAAAAGCATGAAGTATGCTTGCGCCGGCAGTGCCCGACTAGTAGATACCTTATCGTTACAAAACATTCTATTCTTCAGCTTTAAGTACACATTTAAACAATCTTTCCTCAGCCGTATTGCAAGGCAATACGTATAAAAATGGGGATTCAAGGAAGGGAGGGTGGAAGGATGTGTTGGACAGACAGACGGACGTCTCTAGATCGGCTCAGCCCTTGACTCTGCATATCTTGTGTGGCTGCAAATGTTTCCTACTGTTTCTAACATCAATTTGCCAGAAACTCATATACCCTTTTCAACCATTTTCAACAGTATCTGGGTATAAAATTGAACAACTACTAATATACATATATAGTGTGTAAATAGATCGAAATGTATTCAGAAATTTGTTTCGAGGGTTCTGAATTCCTTTTGTTATTTTTATAGCTTTTGGAAGAGATGGGCAAAAATGAAATTTTCAATGCTCTGGATTATTAGTTAATTAAAGTGCTTAGCGAAATGCTAATGATCGGAGCCCAGCCACCGCAACCGGCAGGCCGCCCAGAAAAACGGGGCAAGAGCTTCTTCTTCTCATTTTTTTACTCGCTTAAATTATTTGCTGTTGTTTATTTTTTTATTGTTGCCTTTTACTTTGCGTTGACTTTGAAATGCGCAGATTTATTGCGACAATTTGTTTAATGACAGGCATTTATTTTGATGGCGCCCCAGAGGGCGGGCGAGCGCAGCGGTCGGGGCGGCGGGCGGCGGGCTGCTGCTGGTGTAGTATGTGGCAAAGGGTTTCTTCTTAGCTCTCTAATGGCTGGGGTGGAGAAGCATAAGGAGTGCCACAGTCACAGCCACAGCCACAGCCACATTCGCTGCCTGCCGGGCTGCCTGCTCGGTTGCCACTGACAATTTAATTATTTTACGCTTACATCTTTCTTATGTGCACACACATGCACACGTTGGGCGCCAAATGATGGGGCGCTAAGTAAGCTAAATGACTTCCTCTCAGCTTCTGCCCGACTGCTGCTCCAGTCCCAGGGAATTTTGACTGTCCTACGCCAAATTTAAGCAGATCAATTTAAGTTGCTTGTGTACTTTTGGAACTGCGCAAGGTTTCGCGTTGTTCAACACTAAATCTTAAGAATATTTTTATTTCCTTGGATTGAACATGCGTTGTAAGAACATTATCACCAAAGTTACTTTCATTCCGTTTTGCTGGATGATATTTTCCCTTATCTTACGTACAAACTGTTCTCTGCTGGAAATCATCTTGTAAAATCTGCTGAGAATAACTATGCAGAACTTACAGATCATTTCAAAATGAATACTCAGGACATCTGATTTGATATACAATGTAAAGACTTTCCCCATTTATACCCAATGGCTGCATACTGTCTGGTGGTTATCAGGACCTCAGCTGAAAGGCTTTTAAAATGTATGGTAAACACCGATGTATCGATGTGGCATATTGCGATACATCGTTTCTTCGCTTGGTGATTTTCTTGAGCAAAGCGAAAAAATGTACGTTCACTACGGACGTACATCATCAGCTTGAACTCTGCTCGCAATATAATTGGGTTTTCGTCTTCTTTGCCTTTTTTAGTTGCGTTAAGTTTCCCAATTTTCGTATAGCTGGTTGCACTGCAAAGGTTTTTTGCGGCTGGCGCCCAACGTGTTGCGGGCTGGTAAGCATTGAGCTGCTTAGCGCTCGCCCTGCTTATTTGTAAACGATCAATCATGCAGCGCAAATGGCGCCCCGCTGATGCCGCTGCCACTGCCACTGCCACGCCCAGCTTATATGTGCAGCCCACTCAGCGACAATTTATGCAGTGCGGACAGGCGGCGGGCGGGGGGCGGGCTGTGGGCTTGTGTAACAAACCCGCCATATTTGGCGCATATAATGATATTTTTTATACAACGCCAACTGAATATAATAACGAGCAGCAGAACAACGACAAGGATGAGCACGTGGCTGTTGCTGTTGCTGTTGCCGCTTCGAAGACAAGACAAGCAACGGGGTTGGGCCGCTTGGCAAGTGGGTGACCAGGGGAGTGGGGAAATGGGGGGGGGTGTATTGCAGACGACAACAGCGACGACGATAGTTGTGGCACATATGAAGACAAGGGTCTGTCAAATACAAGTTTCTGGCGGAGCTCAGCAACGGGCAAGTGCAAGCGGAGCAGAGAAAAAACCCAACGTGCAGGCAAGAAAAATTGAAGATGTTTTTAAAGGCAACACACACACACACACACACAGCAAATACGTGTGTGTATTTTATATAAGCAGCAGCGTTACACACTTTGCTCAAATTGACAGTACACAAAACTGTCAAAAGCAGCGCCAGCAACAACAACAAAGTCGGTGATATATGTATATGCGAGTGTGTGTATGTGTGTGTGTTCGTGTGCGCGTGTGGGTGGGCTACAGCTATTTTTTTATACCCTGTACCCAATGTAAATGCTTCAAAAAGGGCATAATAGTTTTGTGCAACTATCTTCAACAGGCATCTTTGATCCCACCAAGTATATGCATATATTTCTGATGAGGATGACGAGAAAGCCCATCTAATCGATCCGTCTGTCCGTCTGCCCTGTCCGACTTGCCCTGTAGAGACTTCCAATTCGAAATACATTTTCTCACTTAAATACATTTCTCATCCTCAAGTTGATCGATGCCACCCATACTTACACAATATCGATAAGTATCGTTTGTAAACAAGATTCTTTAAGCATAGCCCTTAGATTAAGCAAACTTGTTACACAAAGTTTACTTTGTTGGTTTTCGTAGAGTATACACTGTTTTTTTTTACAAAATAGATATACGCTATATTCATTAAAATAACATAGAAAGGGTAGCTGTCAAGGCATATACAGTTTGGAGCCGTGTGCTCGAATGTTGCATGCATAAAGCAGGAATACATGAGTTAGCCTCTTTACAGGGTATCTCTTATTCTATTACATTTTCCAGTTGCAGCTGTGTATTTATGCACACATATTAGAGCTAGGGTAACTTCTAGTCGAGCGCTTCACTCTTGATTTATTTGCTCGCTTTCTCTCTCTCTCTCTGCTTATGTCTTCGCCTTTGTCTCTCTTTGATTTTTTTTTTTGCTTTTGCAGCTTGTCAGAAAACTTTGCCAGCGCCCGAAGAACAGCCAAAACAAAATATGCCAAAGATCAAGGATCAAGATAGTACAAAGGCAGCTGGCGGGCAACGCTCAAGTGGCCACTCGTTCGTCTTTTTATCATTCTCCTATGCTGTCCCTCTTTCACTCTCTCAGTCTCTCAGTCTCCCAGTCTCTCTGTCTCTGTCCTGCGTAGTGCAGGCAATTGGCAAACATTTACATTAGCACTTGTTGGAGCAGCAAAAATAACAACAAGCAAAAAATGAAGTTGCAAACACGCCCAATAAACCACACACAATGCAGATAGCGAGAGAGAGAGAGAGGGAGAGAGAGGGCGAGAGAGTGAGGGAGCGAGGGAGAGAGAGGTAAAGACTCTTGTGCTAAGAGTGGCCCCCATTTTCTTTTATATATATAGATGTATATACATTTTTTTAGCTGGCAAATGCGAAAACAAACGACAAACTACGCAAAAAGGTATGCGACACAAATAAGCGCTGCGTAGTCAAGTGTGTGTCGGTGTGTGTGCTGGTGTGTGTGCTGGTGTGTGTGTTGGTGTGTGTGCGCGGGTGCAGTTGAGTGTTTACATATATTATAACGTTGGATGGCTGCTACTGCGTTTTAGAACGCCACATTAACTACACAACACTGCACAGCGAGGGCGACGGGTGGCCCGAGTTCCGAGTACCAAGACCCAAGTTCCGAATCCTGAGTCCTGAGTCCTGGCCAAGCAGCACAAGGGTCGGTTCGGCAACAACAGCAAAACACTGCAAAAAGAGGGCGACAACAAAAAAAAAGAAGGCGAAATTGAGAAAACCTGGCTAACAAGAAACTCGCTGGTTGGCTGTAAAAATGGTCGTCATCGTCAGCAACGTCTCTTGTCACAGGCAAAACAAGCTGCGTGCCCTTGGCAAGAAGCCCAACGACTGCGTGCATACCCTGTCAATCAATAAATGGAAACATATTAAAATCATATTCCCCCTTCCCTCAATACTGTTTAGTTCGATCTGCATATAATTAACCCGCAAAGCCGCGGAATGCAGCTGTCAATCAAATCGCAAACTAGCTAGGAGAGCTTCAACCAATGGGAAAGTTGCTTTAAGTTGTCGAAATAAAAATAACCAAAATGAACTCGTTCAAGTTCAAATGCAGTGAATATGCTGCTATTCTTGTTTAATGAAGTGAAGAGTTTCACGTGTTTCAGTGGATTTGAAAATTCCACGCGCAGCTGCGGAAAATTGCTGAAATACGTTTGTTTGCAACTATTTAGCTTACTTTGAGATCTTCAAACTGATTTTTTAAGCTCTTTGTTTAAGCTATTTTAAGGTGTGTTTTACACGGCTTGTAAGTAGTTTTGATGGGTGAAGATTCGGGCTAAAATTTCAAGTTTTACGTTTCTTCCTTCATTTCTAAGCTCTATACAAAAACTAAATTAGCTCGTGTTTCGGGGATTTCGGCAAATCCATCCGCAACTGTGAATAAAGAATCATTCGTTGATATTTATCTTGAGACGAACAATTAAAAGTTAGATAGTCTGGGAAATGAGTTGAAAATTGATTGATGCCCCGGCCAACGCCAGGAAACACCTTCCAGTTAGTTAGTTATAGGCTTAGGAATCCCTAATCCATGTGAACATGTCGGGCCAGTTAGCTAATGTACTCGTCGGGCATATAAAAAGTTTCTTGGCTCGAGGTCCGTCAAGAATTGCAGGGCAAATGTTGTTTGTGTAATATCCGCTGTGGCTCTAGTTCGATGTTGTCTGGCCCTCTCAATGCCCCAGTGTGCGTGCGTGTGTGTGTATGCCAGGATGTGGCGCATTTTTATGCCGGCATTTAGCAATTTTCTCTGTTTTGGTTGGGCTTCTAGCTGCTGGCTGCTGGCTACTGGCTGCTGGTCTCTGGCCGCTGTCATTGTCCTTTCGCTTTTCTTTGCTGCTACGAAAATTCAAATTTTCATGTGCTCATATATTTTTCAGCCCCCCATTTGTCCACCCCCAACCCCCCGCCATGCACACCCCAAAAACTCTACAACTTGTTAGCGTAATGATGCGTTATGCATAGAGAGCTTAGATAGCTGCTGAAACTGTATGCGCTGCTCTTGGTGATGGGGGCCAGGGTTTGGTCAGCGGCAGTGGGTGCGGGAGGGCAGGGGCTGCTTTTAATTTCCGTTTGATTTCTGGCACACCCCATGCTGGCCAAACAGAGCCGTGAGAGCGCGGCTTGGAGGCGGGCTGTGTTAATGAGTGCGACTTTTTGGCCAAATTTAAAAGCAATTTCATTTAGTTTTCAGTCTGTGTATGTGTGTGTATGCTTTATGCAATGTGCGTGTGTGTGTGTGTGTGTGTGTCGCTTGCACAACAACTGAAAATGCCAAAAACAAAGTTATGTCATAATTTCTATTATACAAAAGTTAAAATGCAACTTTGTCCAGCAGCAGCAGCAGCAGCAGCAGCAGCTCGAAAATGTAAAATAAAATCAACGTATGGCAAATATTTTTGTTGGCCTAGTAGACAAAGCCACACACATGCACACACACGCACACACACGCACACACATTGACAGGCTGTTTGTGCTTTGATTTCTGTGTGGCACATACGTAGTGTCCAGTTGGGCTCGTTGCAGCTGCAGTTGCTGCCGGACAGTTGCTGTTTTGATTTATTAATTACAATTTATTATGCCGGATGTCCTGCCGGGCCAGAGAGGAGGAGAAGAGAGATAGAGAAAGGGCGAGAGAGAGAGGGAGAGAGAGCCGCCTGCAGATGACAGTCGACAACTTTTGCGTGCCAAGTCAAGTTTTTGATAGCCCAACCGCAAAAACAACAAACGATTAGAAGATGAGCTAAAACTCATGAACAGTCAGACACAATGCAACAACGGCAACCGCAACAACAACAACAACAACAAAAGCAACAACAACAGCATCCATTTTTCAGGCATACAGAGAGGTGGCTGTGGCAGGTGGCAGGCACTTCCGATTGTGAGGCTTAGCCACAGTTGTCATCCATGCTTACACATGTCCTTTGCCACAGCCAATGCCCCATCCGCCCCTGCCGCCCCTGCCGCCACTCCCTCGCAGCTGGCAATGTAATCCGCCTCAAATCTTCAGGCATTGTTCATATGCATGCACCATTTGCCAATGATTTTTGCTCTTTTCACTGCAAATCGGGCACAGCAATGCATGTATATATAAACACACACACACACACACACACACACACACGCATACATATATATGTATATATGGTATATATTTGTATTTGATAAGATTTGCTTGAATCTGTTGCACTTTTAACCCTGTTGGCATTTTTGCCAATTCTGCTTTAACAAGCGACAACATTTTTATGGAAAACTATTATTAATAGCTTTTCTTATCTGTTCGTTAATAATTAAAACAATTCGTTGATGATATTTAACATTTAAGCTGTCGGTCAAATGTAGGCAAATGTTTGGCTGAGCAAAAAAAAAAAAGACAATAAATCAATTTAATTGAATCTAATAACATGTGAAAATATTTGTTAGCTTTGGACTCGACTGCATTGCAAATGCAAAAATTTTTAAGAAGATTATGAAAATTGTAAATTTGATGGTAAAAGCTTTTTTTACAGCTAACTTAATAGCTAAATGGCTCGAGGCTCGGGGCTTTCATTTACTTATATCAAAAATGAAATATTTTTGGCCTTAAATATTTTTACTCTGCTTTAAATGAAATTTTGTCCTGGCTTTTAGCGCAGTCAGAAACATTGAAAACATTGTGCTTTTTATTTATTATTATTATCTTCGCATGCCCTTGCAGAAGGGTATTATAATTATGTTGTGAACTGTGTAACGCATAGAAGATTACAGCTCCGACTCCATAAAGTATATTTAGCCTAGATCAGCATCAAGAGCCCAGTAGACATATAAATGTCCCTCCGTCTGTCCGTCCGTCCGTCTATCTATTGCAGACAGTAAATATGTGGCAGCCGGACGGATCGCAACACTATATCATTTTGATGTCATAGGAACGAAGTGATAAAAACTAAGTTCTAACATGGAAAACTTTTCGTTATTGAAGATATCTTGACCAAATCATAATCATTTCAACGTGGGACCACAATATCTTCTAGATATTGTTCTTGTATGAAAACTGTTTGGTTTATCAAGATCTCTAAACTAAACTTAGCATTTATAGGTTTTGCTATGCTCGCTACTGACTTGCAGATTCTTATAAACATTGTATTTGGATTTCAAGCTGCACTTTTCTCACATATCTGTTAAAGAGAAATGTGGACAAGGGCTGCCGAAGATATCCTTTCAATTTAGCTGAATTTGAATCAAAAATAAATGGTCTAAACTCGTGCAGTTAGGTTGCATTTATTTATTGAAAATCTTCGTCTTGAAATACTGATGCAATTGTTATATTACGACAATTAAAGTCTGGCATGCACAAAATATGGCTTAAAAGGCTAATAAATAAAAGCCTAAATATAAGGTAATTTGTAAACTAACTAACTAATTATAGCCAATTAAATTCAAAGGCAATAGCAGGCCTAATATATACACTGTAAGAGGACATAACATTGAGTGTATTGGCAACCAATACGCCGCTGCGATCTCTGTGCACAGACGCAACATGTTCGAGTTGGCACAAGTTGCGTTGCGTTGCAGTTGAAGCGAACGCTTTGAGCGACGCACAAAAGTATGCTACGTTTTATGCTAGGTGCAATGCCAAATGCCGCATTGGGCCAAGTTAACAAGTTAGCGTTGTATTTAACATTGCCTTAAGCCGAATGCCATCTCAATGGAATAGGATTTGTTTGCCGCGGCGGCAGCAGCACAATTCAAAGCGGCGCAGATTTTAAATCTTATCAAAGCCCAAGCCCAGAGCCGGAACCTGCGGCGGGAATGAGGCCGTGTCGTAATGGACGCACAGCCTCATTTTCACTTTCTGGCCGTCTTTGGCCAGCGCTGAGGCGCGCTTAAGTAAAACGTATGAACTCATTTCGGCTGCTTTTAATATACTCAAGGATTTATGGGCCGCCCACACAGCCAGCGCACGGGGACTTGCCTTGGCGGAGTTTATTTAAAAATTGTCCGACTGCGGCTTTGGCCAAAAAGTTTGCCCGTCAGTGTGCGGCACAATGGCCGCATTGATCGTCTTGTCGTTGCTAGATAAATGGCCCCGGGGACATTTTTAATTTACTGGCGCGCGGCTTAAGCAAACCCAGCCGAATGATAACATGGCCAGAACGTGCCGTGTCGCGGCAAGTGGCCGCTTTCTTTGCTTCTAATTATTAATCAGATTTGTCGGCGGAGTGCTGGTAGGAGGGGGGGTAGGGAGGTGGTCTGTGCTGTGTGTATCGCCATCAACTGGCAATAATGAGCGCCCATTGAGCCTCAAATCGCATTCGGCTGTAAGCAATCAGCGTCTGTTTTCTCATTTCATCTAATTTTTTTAACATTTGCTCATTAGAGTCTCACCTAGAGTCCAGGCTTGAATCCTGCAATTCAAAGCACACAGCCGCATTGTTCTGCCTGTGTGCGTGTGTGTGTGTGTGTGTGTGTGTGTGTGTGTGTGTGCTTGTGTATTTATGTAGTTTGGACTCATCAAATTGAGTCCGCAACCGGCTCTGTCAATTTACAGCGCATTTGCACTTCAATCTATTTTGAAAGAGCAAACTGAATTACCAACTGCCCCACCGCCCACTGCGCCCATCGCCCACTCCACCCACCGCCCACTCGACAACATTTGCAGACGAATGTATATTTCGGCCAAGTCCATGGCAACTAAAAACAAAGTTTCTAAGCGTATTAAATGCAGATTATAGTTAAATATAATTGTACGCATGCTGTGCCATATTGAATGGCCACCTTTTGGCAGCCATTTGCTAATTCAATTCACATTCATCTCATTTAGGACATTCGGCTCGTTTGAGCCATCGATGCTGGCAAAGCTTAATTCTGAACGATTTCGGGCCGAATTGTTTAAATGGGCTTCCGCTCCGAATAGCTATTCAGGTGCAACAGCAAGTCGGATGCATTAATCCGATTATTCAGTCTCCCTTTACTTCAATAATCTTAGTTCATATTTGAATATACGCTGAACTTTGATCTCTGCGATTGAATATGCCGTTCTGAGCACATAAGCATATCTATCCTATTACATTCTATCAAGAGACTCTGAGACTCTGTCTCAATCTCAATCTCTTTCCTGTCTCAGTCTTTGTGTCTGTCTCTCTGTCTCTGTCGCTTTAGAAAACATTTAATTAAACAGCCTTCATCTTATACCCTATAACCACTGCAAGTGCGTGAGGCTCAGCTGGTTTTGTGCACTTCTATATAACTGGCGGCAGGTAGGAGCTACGCCCTGAAGGACAAACTGTTTGTATCCAACCATGCCCTCCTTTCTCTCTCTCTCACTCTCTCCTTCACTCATGGCCTCTCTCCCTCCCTGTTTGAAGGCCACTTTTAAATGTATTTTAAATATTTTAGATATTTTCGAAAACCCTGCAAACAGTTCACCTTGCGGCACTCTGCCAACAGTCAGCCCCGCGCTTCAGCCACCCACGAGGCTGCTGTTAAATATATAATTAACAATATGGGACTTGAGTTTTTGGCTAATGCCGAGGCTCGTGCCGCTGCTTTGGTTAAAGAGTCTGTTAATAAATATTAAATACATTTTGGGCCACGTCAAATGGCAACATCAAAGCACGCACGTAAAACGTTTACGTACTTTGAAGGCGTCGTCCTGTAGGATCGGCATCAGCATCATCATCATCATCTCTGTCAACATAAGCATCATTATGCTCATCATCATTGGCGGCTTTGGGCTTTAGCCGCGGGCGCGACTGCTCAATTAACGAAATGATGAAAGTCGCAAGGGGGCCGGAGGTTACAGGGTAGCGGCAAGACAGCAGCAAAGCGAATGTCAAAAGTGTTTTCTAATTTGCGCAACACTCGCCAAGCAGAAGCAGAAGCAGAACCAGAGGCAGAAGAAGAAGCAGCAGTAGATGATGAACAATGAGAGCAACAACAAATGAAGCCAAATGTATTTAACAAAGTGCCAAAAAACGCGACAGTCCCCAGGAAAGCTGCAGCCGAAGGGCGTCCGGAATGCCCAAAACGGCTCGCTACAAAAATGTTTAATTTATCAAATGTCAACGCCTAAAAGACGGCAACATTTGTCGTCGTCAATGACAATGTTGATGACTACGGCAGCAGATGAAGGCAGCGTCTAAAGCCAGCCAACGTCAGCGTTCGCATTGTTAACACATCGCCTATATGGCCACCCCTCCACCCCTCCATCCCCCCCATCACATCTCCCCTCGAGTTTGAGCCCACCTCTGCCCGGTCTAAGCCGCAGCGAGCATTTTGTCCGGCGTCCGCCGGCGGCAATGTTTTGAAAAATGAGCGTAAATTTCCCCATACGATATTATTTATTGTCGCCATCTTCAGCTGCAGCCCCCTCTCCACCCCCACACAGAAGGACATTTGCCGGCTTGACTCCGAGTCGTGCATTTGTATAATGAATTTGACAAGTGAATCGTTTCAGCAGCTGTTTTCTATAATTGAATATGACTAAGAGACACAGCAATAGAGAAACTCCGAAAAAGTCCTCATCTAAGCGTTGCAGCTTCTCATATTCTTTCTATTTGTATTAGTATTCTAATGGGACTTTAAGCATTAGTGTAAGTATTAGTATTAGTATTATAATAGTATTGGGCATATGTATCAAAGATCTGTATCTGATCATATATATCAAAGATCTGTAGCTATATTCAAATGGGATTTGGTTATCATTGCTTAGTTCTGATCAAGTATTGGACCCAAAGAGATTCGGTTTAAACCCTGGATCAAGCCCGCCTTGCAGCCCCGGTTACATTCGATCTATATTCCTAGATGTTGCTGCTCAAGGGAGCTGAGGTCTGCCTGGTCGCAGCTTAACATGCTCCTTCGTCCGCTTACCCCCCACCGCACCGTGCCCTTTTATGGTGCCTCGTCTGCGCACTTGAAGCAGTAAAAAATATGGCAAAATTGTGAATAGCGCGGGAGGGGGGAGCATAACATAAAATGTATCTGCAAATATCTTTGGCCCATCTTAATATTTATTTGTGTTCGCATTTATATTGCCCCTTCGCTCGATGAGCCGTCCTCCCATCCACCTGCGTCTCGTCTGCGCGGTTCCTTTTTGGCTGTCCGTTTGTTTTGTTTTTACAGCGCACGTAAAACTGACCACAAATGGTAAGCACATTCCGCCGGCCCGCCGCCCAGCCCCGCATCCTATTTGCTCCCTGCCCCTTGCCCCTTGCCACTGGCCGCTTGCCACTTGCCACTTGCGAGACTACGTCTTTGAGGCGTCGCCGGTCGTCGCAGTCTTTGCAAGTTTCATTCAATGTCCGTTCAATTACACGCACGATTTCCGCTTCCTGCGGCGGCGGCGGCATCGGCATCGGCATCGGCGACACAAGAAATAATAAAAAGCGGTAGAAAAAAGGAAAACAACAACAAAGTGAAGGAGGGCAACAAATGCCCGATACTTTCGTGTGCGTTTATTTGACAAATATAAAACACATTTTCACCCTGGCAGCACAGATGCCGCCGGACTCCAGATCCAGATCCAGATCCCGATCCAGACGACCGAGCATTAATAAAAATAATATTTTTGCTGGGGCACAGGCAACAACAACAAAAAAAAAGAAGCACAGGCCCTTAAAGTGTTGTGTGTGTGTGTGTGTGTGTGTGTGCGCTGTAAAGTGGCAAAAACTCAGCGGGCGTTGCGACGAGAAATTGTCGAGCTCAGCAGGAAACGTTCGCGTCCTGCGCTGCGCTGCGATGTCCTTGCACTTGCTGCCGCTTCGCCTGCCGCTGCCGCTGCCGGTCGTCAAGTTTTTTTTTGGGCCAAGTTTTGTTGTCACTTTGCAAATATTTGCTTGTCGTTTGGCTACGCGCAAAACACTTTTGCAACAAGAGCCCGGCCCGGACACGCCCCCACCCCCCTTTGCCTCGCCCCTCCCATCGTTTCGCCCTTCCGGCTGGTGTGACCCATCTTCAGTTTCGTTTCCTTTCCTTTTTTTTTCTGCATCGACATCTTTTTCGCATGTGTCAAAAACTTTGCAAACTTCATTACGGTTATTTGGTACGCGCGCGATGCGTTGCAAATGCCACAGACGGTCAGGGACTTGGCCACACTCTGGCCACACCCACAACCACACACGCACACACACACACACACACACGCATGTAAATGCAGCGCAAATTAGCAAACTGCTCGCCAAGTCCAAGTTATTACCGTTAATTTTGTTTGCGTCAAAGTTTTACTTTGGTTGTGATACCCTGTAAACGAGGAGCTTTGGGGTATATACATACGTACACGTGCATGATATATATATTTATGTGTATAATGAGATCTCAAATGCCTACTTTATTAACCATCATATTAATTATATTACTTTTGTTACCTCTAAGACACCATTTTACTGAACGAAACCTTTCTAGGGTATCTTGCAGTCGGTCAGCTGGCGGCATGCTCCATTTTTGGTTGAGTGACTGTTCGATAGTTGGCCAGCGGTAAAGGCAAGTCATGCCTGAGCTTTATAGGGGATGTGGCGGTGGGCGTGGCCAATCGTTTGCCCATCTTCGGAATTACTTTCTGATTCTGTCTACTTGTCTTTTCTTTTTTTTATTTCGCGTGCCGCCCACCAAAATGATAAATTATTTTGTTTACGTGGCGTGTGGCAACTATTTTCGTCTCCACAGCCACATTGATGAGCCATCGATTCGACGGATAGTGGACGGCGGAGGAGGGCGGGGAAATACGGAGCTGCATCTAAAAAAACAGTCTGGAGGCGGACATTGAGCAAATCTGTTAAGGAGAGATAATGTAAGGTAACCATATTATGTATAAACTATAACGGGAAGTGAGCAAGTCTTTGGCACGCCGAAGACTTAATACCCTCGTGTGTGTGTGTTTGTGTGTGTGTGTGTGTGTGTGTGTAGTGACCCCTATGCGAGAAAAGATCTTGAGATTTGATGAAACTTTCTGGAAAAACAGAATATATTCCCATATAAGAACCGTTTGTTCCTATGGCAGTCATATTCCTACAGTTTCTTTAGTAGTCCGATCCGGAAGGTTCCGACATATGAGAGACTAGTATGCATAGAAACAGACTGACGGACAGAGGCGCGGGCGGGCGGAGGGACAGAAGGACGGACAGACACGGCTATATCAGCTCGCCTATTGATCCTTAACTAGAATACATATACTTATTGGGCTTGGATATCTCTCCTTCCATGCGTTACACATTGCAGGACATAATTATAATACCATTCTACAAGGCTATAAATGGATGGATTACATGCTCTCTGGTGTGAATATATTCAAATTTTTTGTATAATTCTCATATTTATTTTTTATTATAACTTTATTATAAATAATTAACATATATTTGTAGTCTACATGTGTATTTACTTATTTGCAACTTGGGACTTAATTGTTGCCTATCCTTTCTATCTTACAAATCTCACATTTTCAAGGATCTTCCGAAGTGAAATTAGCAAACGAACAATTAAGTATAGAATCAAATAATGTCAAAGCTTTAAAGATTTGTCGAGTTTTTCCCAATTTTCTATATTTAGTATTCGATAAGGCTATGCGGTCCAAGCCGCGGTCCATGCCGCGGTCCATGCCGCGGTCCATGCCGCGGTCCATGCCGCGGTCCATGCCGCGGTCCATGCCATTCCAATTCCTTCTAATCCGGCGCGGCTTACAATATGTTTGGTTTTCATAAAAAGCATATTCACAGAAGCTATTCCCAATGCGACTTACAATATTTGGCAGCACTTTGGAGCACTCTGATTCGTGTGTCTATGCATTTACACTTTTACCTGAGCTCTGCGCTGTTCCATTCTGGTTTTGATAACTGTATTCGTTTTTTGTCTTTTTTTTAATAGCTCTTTAACCAGCTGTGTTTTTTTTTGTCGTATATCGTATATCCTTGTGTCCGCACTTTGTGTAAGCATGCCGTACATTTTTGGCGAAATGTTTTGGTACGAAAGCGTTAACTGAATTACACAGTTTGTGGCTTTTTGGTATAGTTTGTTAGGTTGTTTTTTGTTTTCCTCCAACACCTCCCGAACATGAAATGGGAAAATCCTTTCACACTGCGAGCTGATTTTTCAACTTTTAATGATGCTTCCCAGCACCAAAATGTAATAGCTGGAACGGATGAGATGAGCTTCGCGTTGAGCTGATGGAAGCCTGCGTCCCATGCCCATCAAACCAAAAAATACATAAAGAAAAACAAAAAAAAAAAAAAGACAAAAAACAAATACACACACAAAAACAAAAAGTTAACAGAGTGTAGAAAGAATCAGCGAATAGTTTTTATGCGTTTTTCAAGAAGCTTTTAACGTTTTAATGGACACTCGCTGAAGGCGTGGATTGGGTAAGAGAATATGAAATGGAATTGGAACTGGAACAGCTACGGCTCCGGCTACGGCTGCGGCTATCGCAACGACTATGGCTCTAGGCTGGCTACAGATAAGTCCCCCCCTCCCCCCAAACACACACACTCTCTGCCCAGTTTTACGAGCAAAAAGTGCTGACTGTTGTCCATTTAGTTGCTCCAAAATTGTTGACATGAAACTGTCGCCATTGTCGTGCTCGTCGTGGTACTCGTTGGCCAATGGGTCGCTAGCTGGCACCCCTCCGATTCCCCCCTTTACAGCTCCATCAACCGCATTCTCATTCGCATCGTCATCGTCACCGTCACCGTCACCGTCACCGTCAACAAGCAGCTCCAGCTCTAGTGGCAAGCTCTAGTTCCAGTTTCTGCTCCGACTTGTGGCTTACAGTGGCCGTATGTTTGTGGTAAATGCTAACTGTTTTTGTGTAATTGTCAACAAGCAGCAGCAGCAGCAGCAGCAGCAGCAGCAGCAACAGCAGCAACAACAACAGCAACAACAACACGACAATGAGAAATAACGTAAACAAGCAAATGAGCATGAGAAAATTTGCGCAAATGTCAGCACTTTTCCTAAGCACCCGGCGAGAGCGACCACAAGAACGCAAAACGAGATGGCAACCACAGCCAAGTCCGGAGCAAAGATTATTTTATGGTCACACTGCCACACCCCCTCGTTATGTGAGTGTGTCTGTTTGTGTCTGTTGGTGTGGCGCTGCCCACTTTCATTTATTGAGTTAACTAAACAGCAACAAGCAGCAGCAGCAGCAGCAGCAAGCGAAGGACTCAAAACTGGCAACTCCGAGCTCGGACTTTGCTGCGTAACGTTATTTCCGCACAAGGATTAAGCACTTGGCCAGCGGCGGCAGCTGCTCTTGATGCTGCCGCTGCCGCTGCTGCTTCTGCTGCTGCTGCGGCTGCGGCTGCTGCTGCTGGTTCGCCTGGCCATGGCTTGGATTATCGTTTTGCTGAAACGGCAATGGGCGAAGCCATTGGCAATGGCAACGGCGGCCACAATAAAAATGCAAAAGGTGCGACGACTCATCAAAGCTGATGTTGTCCCTTTTTAGCTGCCCATTCCTCCCACACTCCGCCGCCACACTTGCTCCTGGTACTCACCTGCCCCTTTAGATTTTTCATCTTAGATTAAACCAAATTTAAAGCCCAGCAGCAACGCAACCGCTGCCTGCACAGCTTAACGTTACCTTTCTCTTATTTGTCCATTTTTTTTTCGTTTTAGTAATTTTTGAGTCTTTTTTAGTATTTTTTTTTGCATACATTTTGAATGCACTTGTATTTGTTGTTGTTGTTGGCGCTGCACAAAAGCTGCTTTCAGTTTGACAAGCACTGCTGCATTGCCGCAGCCCAAATGATTGTCAAGGCAACACACAAACACACATACACACATACATACACACACACACACGCACACACACCTTTGCAAACATTGTCTACTTAGTTAAGTTGTTATTTTTATTACGTCCCGCCTTTGGCAAGACTGTGTGCGCGGTGCAGGCGGGGGGATGATGTCTTTCGGCTTGGTTCTTGCCTCAGCTAGTAGCGGGCGCGGGGGTAGTTGGAGGGTGACTGGTGCTTGTGCTATTATGACAACATAAGTTCCGAGATAGATGGAAAAAGGTAGATAGAGGGAAGCGGGCGTGCGAGGGGCTCCAGCTGAACATAGCGGAATATTCCAGCGTTTTGAGCGCTTAGCAATAACAACAGGCAACGGCAAACGCCGAGCAGGAGAACCTATGCATAGAAAGAGAGCAAGAGAGCGAGAGAGCAAGAGTGAAAGGTAGAGTGTAAGAGACGCCGAAGACGATAGAGCGTGGGAGTGTATGTGCGTGGAAGTGACAAAAGGAGTACAAAACTGAAAGCTACCCTGTAGAAATATTTATAAAATACATATTAAAGAGAGAAAAAGTAAACGATTGATCAGATACCCTGTACACTTAAGTGGAACATAAATAATTATCAATTTGTAAACATCAAACTCTTTGCAGTCAACCAGGCACCAACAGCTAAGGAAAGTGAGAGTTTCGTAGCATTTACCTTTTATATAGGCATTTCCACACACAAGTGTGAAATATGAGCGAAAAGTTGGTGAATTTTAAACTCATAGAGGGAAAATGGAGCTCCACTAGAAGAAAAACTCTAAGCATGCAATTCTCCCGAGTTAAGAACTTAATTAACTTTAATTTGAATGAAGATAGTTAAAAATCAAACAGAAAACAGCGCCAATTTATTCTTGCTGATAGTTTAATTTTATTATGATCTAATATACTTCACATAAATTGCGATTAGATTAGATTAGAAGTTAACAGGCTTTGCTTGCGTTTGTCTCCATCATCAGATCAAAATATTATGCGCTATATTTATAGGGTATATAAATGGTGTCTGATTATATCCGTAGAGTTCGGCGCAGGTAACAACAGCAGCAATGCCAGTGTAGCTGCAGGGCAACATCAGCAGCAGCAGCAGCAACAGCAGAGCAGGGAAAACAACACTGGCGACAACAAGGACAATGAGCGTGGGTCACGATGAGGATATGCCAAGAAGGACAAAGCATTTGCAGTTGCTTGCTTGATTTCATTGAAATTGCTTGCCAGAGCAGTAGATGGCAGATAAGTTGATGGTGAGGGGTAGGTCTGGGAGTCTGAGAGTCTGAGAGTAGGGGTGGGAAGAAAAAAGTCATTGTAAGTAGCCATAACAGTTAGCCAGAGCTAACTAAAGTATATCAGAAAGTTGACGATAGCTTAATAGCCGAAATAAACTGGAACTGGGGCGTAAAATTCCCAAAAATTGTGACAAACACTCATGAATGCATTCGTCGAATGAGTGGGACTTCTCGTTCGCTGGTCTTTCTGCTAACTAGTTAGCTAAGGTAACCGAACAGAGTTCAAGACCTAGGCTCATGGACAAGTCCAATATCTGTTCATATAGTTCATAGGCATGAAATACTGCAGGCACGATAAGCTCGTGACTTGTGTGGCTTAGCGTCGGACCAGCAAGCAAGAAGTCGCTGATTCAACTTGAGCAGAATTTGCTGATTTGAAATTATATTAATTACATTTTTGATTATCTCCATATGACTGTGCTTTCTAAACGTGTCGTCATGAGCTTGTGTGGCTTAGCGTCGGACCAGCAAGCGAGAAGTCGCTGGTTCAACATCAGCAGCAATTAAAACGGCTGCAATAAAAGAACAATAAATAATTGGAGCATGAGTCGAATACTTATTACTATTTTCACCTTGTTTTGACAGTTGGGTCAACTTCATTGCTGTGCCCAAAGTGACGCTAGACAGAATATTTTTTGTTTAATGAAAATGAGAAAAAATTGGTGTTTTGAATAAATTAGAACAAAAGTTTTCTCTTAAGTCTAATTGAGGCGAGATAAAGCGACGAGCGCAGTCATGAGTTTTTCAGCGTTTACTTAGCTTCTTGATGGGGACCCAACGGGGACAATGTGGGGGCCGGAGTAGGAACTCAGAGGACATGACGGCTCTGACATAGCATCGATTATAAGGGACTGGTAATTGACAGATCTGGGATGAAAGCTAGTATATAATATAAAGTGTAGAACTCGAATATTACTATATGTAAAAGGACGTACTTCCGATAAGTTTTTACTCAACTCGAAGAAGTTATTAGAAATCATTTGCTGATATTATTCGGAATCTGTGTGGAAGCTGGCATGAGGTTATATAACTGTAACTAGTTGCAACAGGGGCATTTAGGCTGCTTTTGTCATCGCTCTCCAATGTCGTTCTGCTGCACCTCTTCCGTTTCTTGCACTCCCATTGTTTCCACCACTTACAGTTACACCTATCTTCCATTCACATGCCTAGTGGATGGGAGCGAAATTGAGTTCGCGGATGTGAGAAGCTGGCCCGGCACAAGGACAGACACAGGTAGAGTAGCAGCAAGGGGGGGGGGGGGAGGTCGGTTGGCTGGCTATCTGGAGGAAGGGAGGTTGCTGTTCACTGGCGCCGTGATGAGAGCTATGAAAATACCTGCAAGGAAATTATACGAAAACTGAACAAGCCAAAAACAACTCGGGTTGTTATTTTAGAGTTCAAGTTAAAGTTAAGCAGCGCCAGCAGGCAGGCAGGCAGGCAGATAGACGGACAGACAGACTGGCTGGCAGGCTGGCAGGCTGGCAGCTCGTCCTGGCAGCAAGGACTCGGCAGCAGCAGCAGAAGCCGCCTAAACGGGCAGACGACAAGCGGCAATGAAGTGCGCTTCAATGTGAATGTGAATGTGAATGTGAATAGAAATGGGTGTGGGCATTTGGCTTTGGGTGCATTAAGTGTTCTCTCTGTGAGTGTGTGTGCGAGTAGGTGTGTGTGTGTGTGTGTGTGAGTATTTCAGAGTCATTGTCTGCGCTCGTATCTTTGTAGAACAATTTTGCCTGAATGCAAGCGGCAAAATTCTTGAATGAATGAGTCAGTCAGACACACAGAGAAGGAGAGATAGAGAGAGAGAGAGAGAGAGAGAAAGAGAAAGAGAGGGAGAGAGAGGAGGGAATGTGCAAAGCTTATCCCTATTTCTATTCCAATTGCAATACCAAGCCCAACTCCAGCATATCCTTTCAACTGTGCAACGCTCCTTTCTATCTGCGCCCATTCGAATGACTCGAATGACTCGAATGATGCGAATGGCGCAAAAAGTTTTGCAGTTGACTTAAGTGATGCCAAGTGCAAGTGAACAATTGTTATTGTTGTTGTTGCTGCTGCAATTAGTGCAGAACGCACTATTATTATCATTATGAATTTTGAGCAATCAGCAGCAGCAGCAGCAGCAGCAACAACAACAACATCAACAACAACAACAATAACAATTATAACTTTAACTTCATTGGGCAACAATTCAACTTAAAGTTAACGCACAAGTTGAAGGCGTCGGCATCGGCATCGGCGTCGGCGCCGACTGCGGCAAGTGGCGAAGGCGTCTCCTTATGAGAAGTGTACAACTAGAGTGGGCGCCATTCGAGGATGTGGATGGGTGGGTGGTGGGCGGCTCTTCAGATTGGCAGTCGCATTGTCTTTCGAGTGGCTGTCTAAAGTAAACACAAATACAAAGGGGCCGCAAAAAGCGCCGCAATTGACTTTTGTTTTTATTGGCGCTGCTATTCTTCTATTTATTTGTTGTTTACCTATGATAATTGTGCTATTTATTTATGGCAACGCAGCAGACGGAAAATGCAAAACGCCAAATGCCAAACGCCAAACGCCAAATGGCTGATGGAGATGCAAAGGAAGCACGCGAGAAAATTCCCTCTCTGCGTCACTTGCCTGCCCCTAAAAGTGTCAGAAAAAGCGATTGTTCTATGTGTCGGGAGTATCTGCCGAGTTTTACCCTGTTTATTTGTGGCTTGGGTAAGTGTTTAATTGTAAGGACAATACTTAATGCAAAGAACAATAATATAATGTTTATTTTCTTAAATGACGAATACCCGGCTTTGCTCGGGCCAAGTCAAGGTTCTATGCTACAAATAAGTTTGAAGTTGAACGGACTCAGCTTGGTAATTCGTCAATTCCGGCTTTGACCCCCAATTACCACGCAGCAAGGTGGATTTTCGGATAACCCAACATTTATTTGATGACTTATTCATGGATTATCCCAGGTAACTTAGGTTAAATGTTATATTATTTTGGACATGCGAGTCATTCATTCATACAAATCTAGATTTGTGCAAATTTACTTTTAGTCTTCGATGATTATTTTGGCATATCTCGGGTAAGTAAACTGCGATTATGAAGTGTTATAACATGTTGAACTCGTGCCGCAATCAAGAAATCAATCTTTGTATAAACTTTAATCAAATTCGACAAGAATGCCAGCACAATTTGTCCCAAAAGTGGGTCCCTTCTGTAATCGAAATAGTGGACGATTTCTAGTGCAGCTATTTTGCATTTCTGCATATTTTTATGATAAGTCGAACCCATTGAAGATTGTTTAGAGGATAGGGTCTTAAGTCGAACACGAACCCGACCAGCTCAAAGTCCCGAATGAAACTACATTTTAGGATGTTCAACTTAAGTGTACTGTGTCCTCCTGTGGAAATTGGACTGGAAATGATGTCAATTTGTGTGCATGTGAATAATATTGAAAGGCGCTTCTGAGTTATCCCGCTGCTGAAATGACCTATAAATTTGTTGTTGTTTTCGGTTAGATAAATGATAAGTGTGCAGATAAAAGTGCGAGTATATTCTTTTATGATTGCTGGGCAAAATATATTTTGGGGTGTGCCTAGTCCTGATTATTGATAGAAGCCCACATAATTGACAGCTGCCAGATGTTGTTGTTGTCGCAGTTGATGTCGTAGTTGTTGTTAACCTTCACCCTTTGGGTGGGCGCCTGCGAGGGGGGAGCAGCGGCGGCGGCCGGTCCACTGACTGGAGCCCAGACTGGTTCTGGGCAACATCTCCCTGGTTACTGTACAACAGTTGTACAACGCCCAGCGCCAGACGCAATTTGTATGCAAATTTCATGAGAATCTCAACACATGCAAAAACAACATACAAAAAAAAAACAAAAAAACAATACACACAATAACAGCAAACGCATAAAAAACACACACATACAAAAATTGGCTGGGCGCGAGGAGTTTCAAACGTAGGCGGGGGAGTTCGCCCATGATCGAAATAAAGCGCAAACATAGAACTTAATAAGAAATGGCAAAACAATTGAAAACTTTTGTGGCGCCGCTCGCAGCAGAGAGAGCGAGAGAGAATGGGGGAGAGAGAATGCCAAAACTAACGGTGAGTGTCTTGAAGTGCAGCGAGAAAATGAAAGAAGCAGCCAAATTAGATTGCGACCAGAAAGCGGCGTGTGCGTGTGTGTGTGTGTGTGTTATTAGCACAAATAAGTGCCAGATTAGTGGTGGGCCATGTAGTGCTGGGCGTGGCAGCCACACATAAAACAAATAACAATAATAGTAAAAGAAAAAGTGAAATTAAAATTAAATCTACGCACCGACATTCCACTATAAACATCATTGTCTTGCCTTCCCTCTCACTCGCACTCTCACTCGCACTTCCACTCCCACTCCCACTGTAACACCTCGCCCAAAAGCGCTCTCGCGTTTTGTCTATGCTGCTGCTGCCGCTGCGGGAGTTAAGTGTGACTGTGGCGGCAGAAAAATACCAAACATACCAAAGCCACTTTCTATGCAAATTTTTATGTGTTAAATGCATTTTGTTGGATTTAACATTCTCGCTGATTTTTTGGTTTACATTTTTGCATACAAATGAAGCCTGCGCCGACATTGTCGTGGAAGGGTGGTCATGTGGGTGGCTGTGAGGGGTGTGTGGTTGTCTGTGTGTGTGTGTGTCTGTTATTTGATGCTGGGACAACAGCAGCACACACAAATTAGAGGATTAAGTAGCTTGGCTGCTGCTGCTGCTGCTTCCGCTCCTGTTTCAGTTTCTGTCGCCTGTCTTCCACATTTTTCCAACTGCTGCTGCTGCTGAGGCTGCTGTTGACGTTGGCATTGACGCTGCAGTCGCCATTTGCCATTCGCTATTCGCCGTCATGTTCATTGTCTTGACGGCGAAGAAGCAGCAGCAGCAGCAGCAGCAGCGACAACGGCAGCGGCGAGACAATTACGCTAATTCGCCTGAAATTGTTTTGCATTTTCTCAACGCCATCGTCCTCGCTGCCTCCGCCAACGTTTCTTTACTTGCTATGTGGCTGCTGCAGCCCGCATACGTGAGTGTGTGCGTGTATATCTACCTATATATATATATATATATGTGTGTGTGTGTGTGCGCGCGCGTGTGTGTTGGATGGAAATCTTTTCAACGCTTGTTTAAACAGTTAAATTTGATTGCGTTGTAAATAAGAGACAAACAGAAAGTGAACATGGAAAAGTTAAGCGAATGGTGTGAAGCAATATATGTGAACACATTTATCTATGCCATAACCGTTAGATCAAGCGAGCCTTATAAAGTTCAAGATAACCTCAACATAAGACGATCGTATTCGCTTGGCCAACACCAAATACAAATAATAACTCGTGTACATCAAGTATACGTTTTACATGTTAGGCATATGTTAGTTTGTGATTTATCGAATAAAAAGGATACTCTTTAGATGTGGTGCATTAGAATTTGAAACTATTTTATATATTCATCTTATTTACTTTTAATCACAGCACAAAATGTACGTAGGGTACACATTCTCAGAAACTCCTCACTCATATACACATATACAACACTGCCTCTGCTACTTTATCACAGCGTTAACAAACACTAGACCACAGGGTATTTAAAAGTCATTTGTCCTGAACGAATGCTTTCTCTGTTTTTATGGTTGGTTATGCATTAAAAGTAATGAGAATTGAATACAATTATAATGTCGGCTGCTGTCATGATGTCAGCCCTAATTATAATTATCATAATGGCGCATGTTTTATGCAATTAAACATTGATTTCAGTTCGTTAGATATTATTCAATAGCAAATATTACATGCGAATCATTCAGTTTACGTTCGTTCAGCAAAAATGCCAGGCGCAGGACTTCCAAATGCTGTTGCTGTCGCTTTTACCATGTGTATTGCAATGAGTGGATGCTCAACATGTGTATTGTGCTTCTTCTTCTGTTTTAAATAACAACAAACATTTTTTATAATTAATTGATGATGTTTTTAATGATGTATATATGTAAGCTGTTTACATAGGAACATACGTGCTTGTCTGCGCAAATATAATTATCCGCACTCATTTGCAGCCATCCGGTTAACAACAGAGAATCGCCTGAAAACTTTCGGTATGTAATTATCTACAGGTAAATATCTGAAAACTACCTCAGTGTTATAATACTATGTTTTATGCAATTGCTTTGCTTATAATGTGTAATATATGCCTTTCATATTTTTTCTATTCAATTGTAATCTATTTTATTTTATTCTTTAAGTGATATCCGTTTCATTCCTTTCGTTCCATTCCATTTGGTACCTTTATATAGTAGTACTCTTTTAACGTGCGGCATTCTTTTTATTTAATTTCTATTATATTCTTTATATTCAATTCAATTATATTCTCCTTTATTCCAGCTGTGAGATTCTACTTCGTTCCATTCCATTCCAAACCTATATTTCGAAATACTCCCCATTCTCTCTTTTTCTATATAGAGAGCTTATATTCAATTCCATTTCATTTTATTTTCCGTTCTATTCCATTCTGTTCCATACATTCCGTTTAACTCTTTTCTCCAAAGGTAGTTTCCTATCTAAATATCGACTCACCTTGTTCTCTGCATCAGCTTTTGCCATATAACTTTTCCTGTATCCCTTGGCCCTCCTATATGACTGCGCTCATTACCTAATCCCATGTTGGCTTCCAATCCGCAG
Source organism: Drosophila kanekoi (assembly GCA_037075305.1). Classification (NCBI taxonomy): domain Eukaryota; kingdom Metazoa; phylum Arthropoda; class Insecta; order Diptera; family Drosophilidae; genus Drosophila; species Drosophila kanekoi. The sequence goes on along the minus strand of JBAMCE010000451.1, from coordinate 5,445,467 downwards.
CTGATTTTTGTAGTCGATTCAACGATATGGAAACAATTGCTGGGCTTTAACAGGCGCAGCGACTGCCGAACGTACTCACTGGGAATTGCTTGCACGGGCAGAGGTGGTGAGGGAGGGCGGGGGAGTGGTAGCTGGTGGCAAGCGGCGAGGCTCGGGGCATGGGGCAAGAGGCCGGAGCTGTAAGTGGCTGGGGCATTTCGGTTTTTGGCAGTTGGTTACAGCGATTGAATTTAATTAGCTTATCATGAAAGCGTATTTCACATAAATTTATCAAAATTGCTTTACACAACAGCGGCAGAGGACTCATATCTCCCTCTAAGCGATTGCGTGGACTTGGCGGGGTTGGGGGGCCACGGGGCGCTGTGGCAGTGGGTTGTTTCGGGTGTCGGGGGTTCGGGGTGTCGCACAAATTGCATTACGGCCCGCCCATTAAACTGATAAAAACGAGAAACGAGCATCGAGTTGAGTTGTGTTGACTCCGGCGACACTTTAAACTTGATGGTTCAACGGATGAGGCAGTGCCAGGAGCAGGGGCAGGGGCAAGAGCAGGGGAGGGGGCACACCCACAGCCAGAGCCAGAGCCAGAGCCAGAGAAAGAGGCTAAAATTAAATTTATTAACGCACATTACAACGCATACACTTCACAGCACTCAATGGCAAGAGAGGATGACAGAGGGGGGCAACAATGCTGGCCTGGTAATGTCTGTGGGTGGTGTCTATACTTTTGGTGGTTACTTGAAGTTCGAAAGAGTAGAAGCAACAACAAAGGCAACAACGGGAACGACAAGTGGCGTCTTTTGTTTTCTAACTAGTTGGCAAACACTGTGCGGTGGAACAGTGTTGAAAAGCGACGCGTGAAGGCAGGGCTAGAAATAAAGTGACCCTGGAGGAAAAGAGCGCATGAAAAGAGCATGAAATGAGTGCGATAGCAATCGCGAATTGTGTTTCAAAAGACACAAAATAAAAGGATAAGCAGAAGGGATTACAAATATCTAAGATTCGGTAATAATAGTCCGATTTCTGTCCGAGCAAGCTCATGATTATAAATCTTGAATCAATCAGCTTTGATGTTTATACTATTTGATATGCTACTCGGAATGCTATAGTGCAATCATATCAATTGTGGGAAATGTGGTATTATTACAGTGACCTTTACCCTTGCTCTTGTACTTTACTTATTTATACTTATATATATCATATAGCTATTCTCTGCATATGCTCGCTGCCGTTCTGGGTATTCAGAACATGTGGTAATCAATTTTAAATTGACTTATTGATTAACAGCTCGGATTTTTTCATATTTATGCAAGAGCTGTAAGCAGCTTAAAGCACATAGACGCAGAGCGCACAAGAGTTGCATATAATCCGCATACACACACACACACACGTACGCACACACGGACGCACGCACGCAGTTGATAAGGCGAGGCCGTTGGGTTGGGTCTGTTTCCGCCTTATCGATGGGCATTGCCATCGGCTCTTTGATAGCTGGCGAACTGTGCTAATTGATAAGCGACGTTAATCGGCCGTTTGCCAAAACAACAACGGCCATAAAAATGTTGATGCCACTCAAGCGCGTGAATGTTGTCGATAAGTGCAGCCTTCCTGTTGCGCCACCCGCCTCCGTTGGCGGTGTCCCGTTACCTACGCCCAACCGCCCATCCGCCCGCCAGTCCCTCAGCCGTGGCGCGCGTTCATTTGTAGTGTCAATGCGATTATGATGATTATGTCGCTTCACGTGATGCACACGATGCTAATCGCTAGCTTGGGCCTATGACCCGGTGCTGCAAAGTCCACCCGCTGCACGCTGCCCCTGTCCCGCACCACCTTCGAGGGCACCTAACCACAAAATCGGGACACCACGCGGCGCCGCGTGCAATTGAAGGCATTTGTGCGTGAAATTACATTGAAAATTTAATTGTGCACACAAAGTGCAGGACGCTGTGCATTAGATACGCAAAATTTGCTCATAAATTAAAATGCACCCCATGGATCAGGACAAAAGGCATGCGCCAAGCACCCCCAGCCACCCCCCGCACAAAAACCACCCGCGCAACCAGTCAAGCAGGCACCCCAAAACCCAAACTGCATACAAATGTAGTTAACATCCAACAGACATGTTCGGTTCAAGGATAACGAGTAGCGTAATTATCATTTAAATGAGTGTTTTATCAGTGAACGGCCACGAATACCCTATTGGAGAGGGTACATCGGTTCTGTGATCGCCTGGTCTGGCATCGCCTGACTTTATGCTAGGCAGGCTTTCATCTCTTTAAAGTGACTTCTATGTCTGTAACTGTATATCTATTCATTTATATATCTATATATCTATCTATATATCTATATATCTATCTATCTATCTATCTATATATCTATATATCTATATATCTATCTATCTATCTATCTATCTATATATCTATATATCTAAATATCTATATATCTATATATCTATAAATCTATATATCTATATATCTATATATCTATATATCTATATATCTATATATCTATACATCAATATATCTATATATCTACATATCTATATATCTATATATCTACATATCTATATATCTATATATCTATACATCAATATATCTATATATCTATATATCTATATATCTATATATCTATATATCTATATATCTATATATCTATATATCTATATATCTATATATCTATATATCTATATATCTATATATCTATATATCTACATATCTATATATCTACATATCTGTATACCTATGTATATTGTATATATCTATATCTCTATATATCTTTATATATACATATATCATTATCTTTGTATCTGTCTCTTCATCGCATAAATATTTATATTTCCATCTTTATCTGTATCTAAATTGTATCATTTATCTAATTCTATGTATGTATCTTTATCTCCCTGTTCATCTCTAACATAATCCTAAAAGTTTTAATTATACCTTATAATTATCTTTATCTATATCTTTATTTACACCTGCATCTTTATCGTTACCTTTAAATTCAACTTTATCTAATTCTTATCTTTCTTTGTTATTTATTCCTTACCTGTTGCGTTATATGTATGTATATATATTTGTATCTTTCTCTTTATCTTAATCTTCATCTGTATCTACATTTATGTCGTTTACCTTATCATTATCCTTTTCTGTATCTTTATTTCTATATCTATGCAACTCTTACTATATCTATAAATGTTTTAAGCCATTCCAGTTGCTGCAGCCCCGTATACCTTACACTCGGCTGTTTTTCCGCCAGGCCTGGCTAATGACTGACTGTACACTGTGCTACATTTCAGCCAATTTTAACAATTATCAGCAGAAATTGGTATGTGAACACGCAATCTATCGATCTCCGTGGCGTGACATGACGTCTGAAAGGTTGAGATGCGGCTGCCTTGTGGTATACTTAATGGCAGTGCATGAGGTTATTGTTCTTTGTTGTTGTTGTTCCTGTTGCAGTTGTTGCTGTTGTGGATGTCAGGCCGGTCTAGGCTGGGCCAGCTGATTTGTGAACTTTGCGCTGGGCATAGTCAAGCCTTCTAACTTCAAAAAGTTAGATATTTGCCGTGTTTTGCTGTTGTTACGACTGTACAGAAAGTCGTAAACCAGTAGATGCAATTTTCCAGTGCGAAAATTAACAAATACACACACACACACACACCGTCAAACGAAAATGTGCGCTCGAGAATTCAATTTGTGCAAAGAAGACGGAACCTCAGTGGGCGGTAGTTGGTTGTAACGGTTAGGGGAAGGCAGGGAGTGGGCTGCATCGTCTGTTTACTTGAGGTTTTTTTCGTTGTCGGTGCATGAGGCCCAGCCGGAAGGAAGTGCAAGCGAACAAACCGAGCGCAGCACAAATACGTCCCGCGGGGGTCGCAGGATTCGGCTGGCACGGGCACAAGAAAGTGGGTCTCAGGTGGTGTTGCGGGTTTTTGCATTGGAAAATTGGCACAAGCGGATGCGACCGACGTTTGCCAACGCGACGCAACGCCTTACCAGCCAGCCAGACCCCACCCACATGCAAGCACTAGTATGTTTATTAGGAAATTTAATTTCACATGGAAAAAGTGGAAAGCTGCACTGGCAAAAATGGTTTCCAGCCGTCCACGGGATGGAACTAATTTGATAAAACTAAGCAGCTGGCATGAAGAAGGATGCCGACAAAAGTGACAGCGGCAAAAGTGATAGCGACAACGGAAGTTGCCCAGCATTCCACGGACGTAGAGCCAGACCTACAGATCCAAATATAGGTTATATAAAGATACATATGCCGATACAGATACAGATACAGTTACAGATACAGATACAGATACAGATACAGATACAGATACAGATACAGATACAGATACAGATACAGATACAGATACAGATACAGATACAGATACAGATACAGATACAGATACAGATACAGATACAGATAGGGATACAGATACAGATACAGATACAGATACAGATACAGATACAGATACAGATACAGATACAGATACAGATACAGATACAGATACAGATACAGATACAGATACAGATACAGATACAGATACAGATACAGATACAGATACAGATACAGATACAGATACAGATACAGATACAGATACAGATACAGATACAGATACAGATACAGATACAGATACAGATACAGATACAGATACAGATACAGATACAGATACAGATACAGATACAGATACAGATACAGATACAGATACAGATACAGATACAGATACAGATACAGATACAGATACAGATACAGATACAGATACAGATACAGATACAGATACAGATACAGATACAGATACAGATACAGATACAGATACAGATACAGATACAGATACAGATACAGATACAGATACAGATACAGATACAGATACAGATACAGATACAGATACAGATACAGATACAGATACAGATACAGATACAGATACAGATAGGGATACAGATACAGATACAGATACAGATACAGATACAGATACAGATACAGATACAGATACAGATACAGATACAGATACAGATACAGATACAGATACAGATACAGATACAGATACAGATACAGATACAGATACAGATACAGATACAGATACAGATACAGATACAGATACAGATACAGATACAGATACAGATACAGATACAGATACAGATACAGATACAGATACAGATACAGATACAGATACAGATACAGATACAGATACAGATACAGATACAGATACAGATACAGATACAGATACAGATACAGATACAGATACAGATACAGATACAGATACAGATACAGATACAGATACAGATACAGATACAGATACAGATACAGATACAGATACAGATACAGATACAGATACAGATACAGATACAGATACAGATACAGATACAGATACAGATACAGATACAGATACAGATACAGATACAGATACAGATACAGATACAGATACAGATACAGATACAGATACAGATACAGATACAGATACAGATACAGATACAGATACAGATACAGATACAGATACAGATACAGATACAGATACAGATACAGATACAGATACAGATACAGATACAGATACAGATACAGATACAGATACAGATACAGATACAGATACAGATACAGATACAGATACAGATACAGATACAGATACAGATACAGATACAGATACAGATACAGATACAGATACAGATACAGATACAGATACAGATACAGATACAGATACAGATACAGATACAGATACAGATACAGATACAGATACAGATACAGATACAGATACAGATACAGATACAGATACAGATACAGATACAGACACAGATACATATACAGATATATATACAGATACAGAAAGATTTGCAACTTGCAGCTGCAGCCTGAGTGAGAGATGGTTATATAGAGAGAGGGGGAGAGAGGGAGAGATACAGTTACGTGCTATCCGCATAGTCGCAGACCATAAGCAAACACAAATGATGGCAATCTGTTGGTATATAGCTCACCAGGTATCCCTTCCCCCGCCTGTAGCCAGCTTGCGGCCCCAGGAGCCGTCGGAATATAGACAATGCTGGCCAAATTTATATTATTAATGCCTGTTTATCTACATGCGACGATGTCGCCCCCATAGATACGATGCTAACAAGCAACGTGCTGCTCAAACCAACTACAAGCCCCCGCTGCCGCCCACCTAGGCTCCAGCCCCGCCCGTATCTATTTCCCTCAACAGGAGCAGCATTGTCTGCGCTTTGCGGGTGTTGTCTTTGTCTTTGTTTACGCTGCTTTATGAGCTTCGATTAATTTCCGCGTAAACAGCGCGAGGTCGGCCCCACACACACACACACACACACACGCGCGCACACGCACACGTATTTATAATCATATTTAGTTGGAAAACTCAACAGTAATACTTGAAGTGGAAATATATTTCAGCGTTGGTAATTAACTCTAAGCACGATGCAATCATTTTTATTCTTTTTTTTCTTATATATACATCTTTAATTTAATTTCTGTTTTAAATCTTAGTTTCTGTCTTTTATCTTAAGCCTCATATCTAGTATTGTATGGTATATGTATTAAGTCTTTGATCTCATGTCTGAATCTTAACATTCGCTTGTAGCTGAGAAATCTCAACAACAAAATCGAACTCGTACTATGTTCAATGCGACAGCCAGTCTCCGAATTTGCTAATTAATCCATTGTTCGATTAAAGTGAATGTGAATGGGAGTAATACTTGCACATGGGCCATTGTCGGGGCCCCTATTTAGATAACAGCTTAAGTTGAGCATAATTGAACGCATAATACTCATTATGAAAGCTGAATGCATTCCGAGTGTCCGCTGCAATACTCGTTTGTGCCATTTGCATCAATAGAAACGTAAATGTTGCCAGTGAATATCTATGTACATATGTCTTGTCTGTATGTGTATGCGTGTGTATGTATGTGTATGCTCAAATACATATTCTGTTAAGTATGCGATTACACGCATTAAGCGAAGCCACAGCAGCGCATGAATACCACCCACACTCGGTACATTGTTCTCACTGTATATTGCGAATCATTTTACTGCCTTCAGTTGTTTTTTCTCCACATTTGTGAGTCATTTGTTAATCATCGTTTGTCGAGCTGCGTATTTAACAAAGTGACCCGCGCTCGCACTCGCACTCGCCCCGCCCTCGGCGACACTCGCATTCACACATTAACATTAACAATTAGTAAGCTTTATTTGCAGATAGACTCATCGCAAAAAAGTGCTAAAAGCTCGATAACATTCTATCATTATTAGCCCCTCATATGACATGGCACTCAGTGCAAGAACATTCAAATAAACAGCGCAGATTAACAGATAACTCGACTTGAAGACACCCTGTTTCATGCATTTTATCTATATTGAATATTTTTTATGTAAGTCTGATCAATCATATTTTGATATTCTTTATTAACTTTTATTATTATTATTATTATTGTTCTTATTATCATTGTTTTTATTATAATTATTCCCAGTCTTATTGCTGATATTATTCATAATAATATTATTATCATTAGCACTTGCATTACTATTGTTATTATTATTATCAATAAGCAGTATTGTTATAGTTAATATTAATTTTGTCATTACCAGGCAATCCCATGTGGTCTCGGAACAAGTTGATAACTATAACTATAGAGCTGCCTCCTCACAAATGTCACATAAATTTGCACAAGTTTATGACGCCTTTTTCATTAAAATTAATTAACGAGAACGAAGTAAAAACGAAAACTTTCAAGAAACATAAAATATAATTAAACAGTCAAATAACTAATAAAAAATGGCAAAGAAAATAGGAATACAATTTTTTGCCAAGACCGAATTGGGAATGCTCTGAGAAAACAAACTTTGAACTTAAGATTAGTTGGAGAAGTCAGAATATTATATCATGCTTTGTTTTCGCATTCCAAGAGAATTTACATTTGGCATATGTGCTAATGTTTATAGTATAGAGATATTAAAATGCCCGATACCAAAAACTGGCAAATAGATGTGCTTGCCAAATTGAGTTATAAACTTAAATATAGCACTGAAAGCTGGCGAAAACGAAACCAGCCAAAACATTTTCATTCTGTTATGATAGCTTGTTCAAATGTGTGTGAGTTCATAATCAAACGGGCGTGGGTCTTGGCCCGCCCCCTCCGCCTGCGCCTCCGCCTCCGCCTCCGCTGGCCGCGGGCCAGGCAGCCGGCGAGATTATGAGATCTTGATAAACAAAACTAAACCAATAAACAAACAAAAACATTGCAAAAAAAAAGAGGAAAATAATAGCAAATATATATGTGTGTGTGTGTAAAAGCACGCAAAAAGTTCTTATCGAATGATCGATAATGAATGGGTGGCCCGCGGAGAAGGAAGTGCATTATGTGGGGCGACATAGAAAAAAGCTTCTGCTGGCGGCGGGGTCGTACGGCCGACGTGACCAGCCGCACATACGCAGTAGCCGGCCGAAAGCTCGCTGGGGAAACCGGCAGCGGCGACGTCATCGTCGGCGCTGGGACTGGAGTCGCTCCCGCTGCGCGTTCCGGGTATATAAAGCGTCATGCAGGGCGTGCGTCCCGCGCATATTGCAAATACGTATCTTTAACGCTGGTTCAGTCGCTCAACGTAGCCCGACGTACACGCAACATGTGGTCCAAGATTGCCATTGCCGGTGCCCTGACTGTGATGGGCGGAGTGCTCTATGCGAGCGTCGTGGATAACTTTGCGTATGTGGATCGCTCCCTGGACGTGGCCATGCCCAAGGCGAAGCGTCATGTGGAGCAGGAATAGGAGCTGCAGACAGTAGCTGATGCAGGTGGAGTTCTGGCAGGAAGCAGGAGCAGCGGGAACAGCGGGAACAGCGGGTGTACAATGGGAGTGAGGGAGGGGGGGATGAAGTGAAATTCTTGCCAAGTGGATTGCAGCTAGTGGAAAGTTACAGTTTTCTTATGCAACTGGTTCCGATTTGTTAATGCAACAAAATGAACTAGTTCATTAAGCTATCCAACAGAAGATATTGCTATTCAAGCTTGTGTCTGTAAGTTCCAAAATGAACTGCAAGCGTGAACTAGCAACATGTGAACAAGTTCTTCAACTTCAGACTCCAGTGCCAAGACGAACAACAGTCGCCGTCAGCGTAAATTATGTTAAATAATATTTAAATTTTTTTTCTATTTTTTTTTTTTAGTTTATAGCTAAAAGTAAGTTCCTACAGTATAAAAACATGCATGTTGCAAATAGTTAATAAATGAACATATGTTAAATGAAAATGCAAGCGGCAGCATTTGGATAAACATGTCAAAGCAAATTCAAGAGGAAATGTACGGAATGTAATATATTGTAATTATTATAAATCGATATTTATAGCATATTGACTCGGTTCGTGAACTGATTTTATAGTTGACAACTGCCAAGCCACACAGGATGTGACCTCATCTATGCGGAAACATTGCATTGCACACGCTTATCTTATATGTATATGTGTATATATCTGCCTGATTAAAGTACTTTTAGATTTGCCTTTTACGTAATAAGAGACCATAAAATGACATAAAAACAATAGCTTCTGCCATCAACAATCATATTTAGTTGAGTTTTCGAAACTCATTTAGGCCGAAACGGACTCAGCCACAACTTGCCGGGCCTTGGGGCCCACAGCTCGCACACCCTTCTCGAAGGGAGCGGGTGGACAAAATCTGTGGGCGCACTAAAAATGACTGGCAAGCCGCAAATACTTTGTCAGGATCAAGTTGACACTCGTTTGGTCGTTGGTTATGGCCCGGCCATAAGCCCCGACCCTATCCGACTGACGGTTGACGCTTGACGCTTGACGGTTGCAGGTCGCAGGGCCCTCCTCCCGCTCCACCACCAGCACCAAAAAACTGCGAGCTATGCATAGGATGGCGTTCGCATTTGACACTCTTTTTTGTCACACAAATGGACACAAATACAAACACGCGCCCACACACACACACACACACACACAAACACACACACACACTTGGAAGTGTACCCACAGGCCAGGCGAGCTTTGGGCTTGTCATGCGTGTGCGGCGGCAGTTTAGCAGAACAGATTGCTGAAGATTTGATTTTGGGCAGCTACCCAGTGGCCGGGACAATCGTTAATCTAATGAAAGATGACGTCCACTGTGCCAGCGGCAACAAATTTTGAGTTGTCCAGCTTCCAGCTACCAACTCCCAAGCCCCAGCCTCACGCAGACCCCACAGTTCGATGCGGATACTTCACCCGCTTTGGTCAGCGGCTGTTTGCTAATCATTCATCATTCCTGGCTGGCTTTGGGCACTGATAAATAAGCGGCAAGTAAAGCAAGCTAGCTCTGGACGGGTGTGATTGACTAACAGATACACTGCACGCAACTTCAAGCTGCCTTTGCAAATATTACCCAATGCATCAGTGCATAGAAATTAACGCTCGTTCTTCTTCTTGTCTCAGGCCTTACGTATACGAAATGGGTTCTTAACCACCTTGGTTGCTTGCTATCCAAGGAAGTTTATAGAAAGGAAATAAGATTAATGTGTGTCTACTTAAAACCAGACCTTGAAGTTAATACGAAAATTATATCATACTACTGTATAGTAATCCATAGGTCTCCAAGATGCCTCCTTTTGCCTGTTGCATGTGTTATGCACAAACACAATATACCCTTGTTACAAATTTCCAATTAATGCAGGGTATAACAAGGCAGCTCAAATTGTGTGGTGAAGTGGGCGTGGCTGTGACCAGGCAGGTACTCGGCTGCATTAATAGTTAGCTACCTGGAGCAACATTTGGGCAGCACACTTGCTGCTCCTCTTATCTGGCACCTGGTCAAAGTTCAATCGGTCGTCTCGTGTCGGCTTACCGGAGCCCCCACAAGCTCTCAGAAATGCTAACAAATTTTCACAAATTTGCAGCTTTACGAGTCCTTTCGAGCTGTCACGCCCACTGTGCGGCCACTTGTCGCGAGCAGGCCAATAAAATTTGATTAGCCCCGGCCGCAGCGGCAAATCCTTTAGGTCTCAAGATTCCAGCTGGCCAAAGGGGCCGCAGCAATATGAGAATTTATGTATGTTTGCCCCACAGTTTCAGCATCGGCCACAGATTTGCTGCCCACTTACCCCTCCCCTACCCAGCCCTCACCAATCCTCACAGTACGGACAGAGGTTGGGCGAGAGCGAGACAGCAAATGACTATTGTATATTCATGGGGCCAGTCAGCAACTTGGCCAGGATGGCCAGAACGCCGAAACGTGGCCCGAGGCCGAGCCGGCCAACTTGGGTTAATTTACATTATAAACTTTGAATATTTTATTGTTTGTCTAGGAAAGGACACAGCTGGCGGCAGACCAGATCGTGAGTGCTGTTGGCTCTGGCTCTGTGCCTGTGCCTGTGCATGGGCGTGGGCGTGGGCGGGGCATGAGAGTGGATGCGGCCAGGCTGGTGGCGCTGCGGCTTCAACTCCCAGCCAAGAACACATTTATTGACACTTGGCGATACACACAGAGCGTGGCCAGTCGCCTGCTGAACTGGACGAGCTCCACATGCGGCTGTGGTCAGGGCGTCCGGACGTCGACAGACTGTCCTTCTACCGATTTAATGACGGCATAAGCATTTTTGCCCAAGTTATGAGACAGCTGTCGCTGCCCAAATTTTGCACCTACCACCTGCCGCCTTCCCCCTGCCCAGCTTCGGCTCCTGCATTAACAGGGACACTGAAAGCGCTGCTTGTTAAGCTTTTAAGCATCGGTTTACTAAATAATTAAACTATTGCTCGTTGCCAGCTCGTAAACCAAATCAACCACAGTTTTCTGCAGGGCGCCAAAACTGAATACAGCGCACACACAGGTGCTGCCGACAGGGGGGAGGGGGGTGGGATCTAGACATATGGACAGCTGAAAATTGGAAATGTAAATGGATATGAAAATGGAGCTGCTAATCGAAAGCTCTTTCGTTATCTGTTGTTGACATATCTCCCCAGCGAGCCATATGCTAAATGAAGCGATAGCAGAGGCTACTCAAGTGTACACGACTGTGAAATACTCTTACTTTGAAAAATTCACAAATTTATGGCAGGGTATCTCGTAGTTCAGCACTCTTGACTCTTTACTAAGTTACTCTGTTATGATTTGGTGTGCTCTTTTGATCTCATTGCCGAAGTTTTGGCTCGACCTAATAACTCAGCAAACTATCGAGTAGCAATGCTTACGATAGTTAGGCATTCGATATTTGTAGTGTTGTAAAACTGTGGACACTTTGGTTTTTTCACAGTCCATAAAGTTCCACTGTTTCTGTGATATTGATAACTGATAATAAAATGTACTAAAAATATAATTGTTGTAAAATGAAGTTGTTGCTAGATTTAAGCCGGCGATCTCGCTCTTGCTAGTGCGACGCTCAAACTCCAATGTCTCATGATATCACTTTTGCTTAACTGCCTTGTTGTTGTTTTAGTTAACATTTCAGTTCTCTTACGGCTTGACTTGTGCATTGATTAACAGGCAAAACAATCAATCTAATAAATCGACTCAGACAAGTAAATATCCGTCCGATTCAAGAACTAGTCTCCGTCCATCAAGACCAAGTCACACAACGAGCTTGGGTAAAATTATATCAACATAATTGTATATTTGTTTGTATTTATCTCTAAGGGTAATATTGCAGCACTAACTGACTTTTATGCAAGCCTACAAAAGACTTGTTTGAATACTTTTTGTGTTTATCCAATTTCAACTGCTTGCCCTCAACTTGCTTCATTTTGGGAGCCGTTTAGATGCGGGTGTTTTTCCCCGGCCACTTAGCTAGGTGCAAATTCTATTTTATTCGTTTCATACGTTTTTTTGGCCACTCACAGTCGCAGTCGCAGTCGCTGTCGGAGTCGACGTCGACGTCGCTGTCGCTGTCTGCGGCACGTTTGATGAAAATTTCGTGTGGCAATAAGATGTAACACCCTTTCGCTTATAAGTACGGGGATTCCCCCGAGTTGGGAGACTGAGTAATAAAAATACGAGACAATTTAAGCTGCCATTTGCTGTTGTTGCTCTCCCACTCACCCGCTCTCTCTCCCTCTCTCCCGCTCTCTGTCCCGCTCTTTGTCTCTCTCGCTGCAGCTTGTTGTGTGCTTTAATCCCAACAACACGCGACGCACGTGACCCAAGCAGGAACAAGGTAAACCACGGCGAACATTACTTTGCTTAACACCTTACTAGCCTTGGCGTGTTACCACCGTACCACGCACCTGACCAAATAAATAATTTATAAATGTTTCTTATGCTAAGATTAGCAAAGGATTTCGACGCCTTTTCTTTCAACTGTCTCCGCTGAGCTGCACCATTTAAGAAACTCTTCGCTAACCCCCTTGCCCTCGCCCCTGCCCGACTGGGGCAGGAGAAAACTCATTTAGGGAAAATTCTTTTTTATCGCCAGCGTCGCCATCGAAATTAGCCATGGGTAAAACGACATGGAATGGTCGGATGCATAGAATTCTCGCATAATAAATTATGATGCAAATCCGCGCTTAAGATCACAACAACAGCAGTAGAAAAACAAGGCGCTTACCCCCCACACTCCTCCTTCCACCTGCTCCATTTCCCCCACCCAAGCACACACTTGGCTGGGCCGACTTTTTTCCGCGTGTTTTTTGTGCAATTTTTTGTTGCTCGACGGCCGCCATTTAAAATGATAAAAATCGCAAACAATTTTTGCCCGGACCGCAGACGACAATGACAAAATGCCGGCGCACACACACACACACAGAGAATAGAGTGTGTGTGTGTGTGTGTATTATGGGGCGGACAGTTTTTGGCGTTTCTGCGTTTGATTATGGCCAACGAAATACTTAAGCAGGCAATTTGTAACGCTTTGCACTCACCAATCAATCAATCGACAGATAACACAGAGATACTCCAGATAACAACCGGAAGATAAATCCTCGCAATAATAATTTATTTTCCCCGCCAATCAAAGCGCAAATCTCAAAGCAGCTCTGCCGTTGACAAGCACGAGTGTTATTCAAAGTGGACAATAAAATCCCCACTTAACCAAGGCTGCAATAAATGTCAGCTTGTGCGGAGCATGTTATTAGTTCGAAAATTTCAAAATGTTGATGAAACGAACCGCTTTGAGTCAGCGCTTTCTATTTATGTACGAACCCTTAGACTGAGTTTGATAAAGTGTGTCCCAAGTCTTGAAACAATGCTGTGCCCAAAAATCAACTGAACTTTAAAAACCTAACCTCAAAAAATAGAATTTATTTCGAAAACTAACCTCAAAAATGTTTATTTTTTATATATTTATATTTATAAATTCATTTATATTTATATATATTATTCATAAATCGAACTGGAAAAGTTACCTTTCTGTCTGGCAATGAATTAATTTGTGGGTTAACAATATGTAAATTTGTATTGAAAACTTAAGCTGAAGGCTATGCGCCTGTGCCGGGTAACGAGTCGCTGTCCTGCAGTGCAGTCGCATAAATGCATTTAGCTAACTTTTGCCATATGCTAAACAAAGGAGCGTCGACAAAAGTTGGTTACTTAAGCAGCTGGAGGGTGCGAGCTTGTCGCCGTTGCCCGAGCCTGGGGCTCGGCTGGGGCGACTGCTGTGTGCTGCGTTCTGCGTGCTGTGTGCAATAATAATGGTACATAATAAAACGCAGCAGAAGCAGTAGTAGAAGAAGAAGAAATGATAATAATGCTGGACCAGAAATTGGTCAAAACAATATAAATGCAAATGCAGCGACGTCGACGTCGTCGACGGCGTCGGCGTCGGCAGCGATAGCACCAGCATCCCTGAAAGGCATTTTAATCAGTTGGTAGCGAGTGCCGCCCGCCACCTGCCACCTGCCCCTGATCCTGGCAGCCTGCTCGACATGCAAGCGGCAAGCGGCAAGGGGCAAGGGCCATGGCAGGTGCAGACCGCGTGCTTTGCATGGCAAATGCGTCCAGTTGATGGTCTGCAGCTGCAGCTGGAGCTGTTGGCAAAATTGTCGCCCGACGGAGGCGCCACAAGTTGCCATTCGAGCAGAGCCAGAGCCTTTATGGAAGCGCGACGTGGCCAATTTAAGCGCCCTACCTGTTGCCCCGCGCGGACGCATAAATCATGAACAAATCGCTGGGCGTCTCCCATAACGAGCAGCCGGTGCACTGAGTAGGCGTGACAACGGGCACTGTAAGCCGACTCCGTTGATCCGGGCTTTCCGCTTAAATAAGACGTGTTGCCCCCTTCGTATAAACACGCTGTCAAAAATGGATTAAGCGCTGAGCGAGTTTCAACTCGCGGACTCATGAATATGAAACTCTCTAAAAACCAGTCCAAATTTGCAGCTCAATAAGCTAACCAATATCCAGGAATTCAGGATTCTCTCTTGCACGGATTGGGCAGTTCGTATGTAAAGATTAATAGGTATGTATATATATTATTATATTGACGTCTGAGATAATGTTCGATTCGTATCTTAAGGCGCATGTATGTCAATGGGATTTTGCTGCCAGCTGCAGTTCCCCTGCCCGCCCGCAAATGCGACTCCTTTATTAACTAATTAGGTTGAGTTGCAACAGATGTTGTCATATTGGGCTTCATCGCAGTCTTTGTCTCCGTCCCTCTCGCTCTCTCTCTCTCTCTCTCTCTCTGTCTCTCTCTCTGTCTCTGTCTCTGTCAATTTCTAGTTGGCATTGGCTTACTCTTAGTCCTTGCAGCTGCCGTCTTTTGTCTTTGGCTCTTTTGTGGAGTGGAGCACCGGAAAATTTGCATTTTCATTTTGGAAGGCGGCCGCCTGCAGCGGCAGAGTCAGTGGCAGCCGATGGAAAATGTTAATGAATTGCCAAAATCGGAATGCAAACGAAAATTCAATTTGCAAAAATAGCAACAACTGAAACAACTGCAACAACTGCAGCAGCAGCAGCAACAACAGCAACAACAACAGCAACAAATGGTGCAACAACTGGAACAACAGTTGCAATAAATAAATTGCACATTTGCCGCCGCCTTGGCAACTTGGCTGCAAATTGCCGTTGATTGGATTTGTGCGATGCATGTGGCAAGAAGGCAAACGGCTGGGGCTCTGCAGCAGAGGCAAGGATTGCCTGGGGAAGGGGGTGGGGGGTAGTTGAATTTAGCGCGGCACACACACACACACACGCACACGCACACACAAGACACTTTAGCATGCTTCATTATTTCTGGGGCTAAATTAAAGGATAATAGATTTATATGCATGCATGGCCAGGCACAAAGATACGCGCCTTGCTATGCATCTGCCGCATGGCCATATATACTCCCGTGTGTGCGTGTGTGTGTGTGTGCGTGTGTGTGTGTGTGTGCATAAATATTTGGCGATAAGTAAAGTGTGCATGTGCACATGTTAAGATCCATGTTAAAGTAAATGCTGCGAACTTAAAAGTGCTCGAAAAATGTTGGAAAGCTTAAGCCTATTACAGCAAGAGGCAAGAACAGCAGCAGCAACAACAACAACAACAACAACAACAACAACAACAACAACAACAACAACAACAACAACAACAACAACAACAACAACAACTGGCAACCAATAATAATAGCCAAGGGCCGGCAATAAAGTTGTTACATGCCAGCAAGACTAGAAAACGTATCGCTCTCTCTCTCTCTCTCTCCGTCTCTTTCCCGCCTTTGTTACAGCCATCTCTGTCTAACCATCAAGTTGTGCTGCTTTTCAGCAGCCAAAGAATTTTAAACGAAAAATGTTTGAAATATCAAAAAATTTCGCTTTGATTTTATAGCTGACTAAAAAGCAGCTAACAACAGCAGCAACAACAACAGCAACAACAATAAGCAACTAAAAAAGAACAACAACAATGGCAATCACAATAGCAACAACAACAACAACAACGACAACAACACCAACAACAACAAGAGTATTAAGCATAGATGCCGGGCACATTGGACGTTGCATTTGAGTGGGACCAGCAGCTGATAAACCAGCAAATCCCAAGGCTACAAAATGCTCGAAAGTATGCTACAAAATGTGTGCTGCATTTCCCATTATTGTATTTATTTTCATACTAAAATATCGATTGGTGCCACAACAAAAAAGAAATTTGCTTTCTATAATCTTAGGCGCTATTCAACTTAAATCAAAAATTCGCATTCCTCAAGCCTAAATACTGCGTACTTGTGTTGACCCTTTAGCTGCCAGTGCAAACTTCACGAATGTCAATTGAAGAGGAATCGAAGAATCAGTCTGTGTTGTTGAGTTACACAGTTACTTGCCTGGCATTTGAGGAGAAGATGAGGCTTACGGCTGTTCCTGATAAACGTTTACGGACATGCCGGAAAGAGGAATTGGAAATAGCATAAAGCATGTCGATGTGTAAAATGTGGTTAGTTCGTAAGCTGTTTATGTTGCGTACCTCGGGCAAGACCCCACAGCTTTCGCAATTGACTCCCAGACTTATATTTTCGATCAGAAATATTTGACTTCAGATTAAGCCAAAATGTCCAAAGCTCTAGAACAAGCAAACGCAAACAGGCAAGTCACATTAGCCAGACAGAATATTAAATCGGTTTTCTCGTGGATCTGGCAACGCCGAAAGCTTCAGTCTTCACTTTCCGACAGTTTTGCACGCTGCAACATCAAATGGTACCAAGTACCAAATATGTTGGACTTATCCGCTTGCTGCTTAAGTAATTGCCAGCTTGTTGGCCAAGAGCGGAGCTGAGTGGGAAGGGGGCGACGGGCCGCAGACGCGGGCTCATTAGCCAAAAGGCCAGCAACAACAAGAACAACAAACGGACTTTGAGGAATAGAAAAACCGTGCAGTGTAAATTAAATGAGCTACTTTAAAGCGAACTCGGACATGGACTTTGAACCGGGTCTGAGCCTAGGGCCAGGGTCTGGGTCTGAGACTGGGACTGGGACTGGGTATCTGGCAAGTGGATTCGACCAACGTTCAGCGTTGCGGTGAACTTTTATTGCATAAATTAACTTGGACAAACACAATTTCGCAATTATTTTGCAATTAATAATTTATGTGCACAGTCGGCCCGCCGACCAGACGATGGGCAAATGGGCAGGAGGGGGCTATTGGTCTAAGTAGATGGCCGAGCTGTCTTCGCCAGTTGCTACTCATTATATGCCTGCGCCAGTTTCCCATGCTAGCTCTCCTTTAATGGTATTTTAAGTGGCGACTTTAAACGCCCAACAACCCACCGCACAACGCCCAACAGCACACCGGCCACCGACCCGCCGAACCAATTCCCCGCCGACCGCCTTTTATTTTGATTTTGACATCCGCGTGTGGCTTTTGGCCTTGTTTAAGTTTTGCGGTCGAGTTGTCGTGTCGCCTTGGCGTGTTGTTGCTGTTGTAGCTGTCACTTCATTACTGTCACATGATAACTGGGCTGGTTTGGGGCCTAAGTGGCTTTCACCTTGACGCCCCCCGCAAGCCCAATGATAAAGCCAGCCAGCTCACCGACATGAAGTTGGCCACAAGGGAACTCATTATACAAAGTCCGGCTAACAGCATCTGCCCCAACTCCACTTTGGTATCTCTATCCCCATCTCTATCTGTATCTGTATCTGTATCTGTGCACGTTTTATGAGTAGCACACACACACACACACACGCACGCAGATCTGTATCTGTGTCCGTTTCCGCATATAAAAAAACGCATCCGTTTGGCACACACATTTTCTACATTATTGGAAATCGTGCGCTTCGTTAGTGGCAAATCTGTTCCAAAGTAGCCAGCGCCTATCTTGGACACAGCAACATATGTCTCTATAGATGTGTGTTTGCGTGTGTGTGTGTGTAAACAGATATTACCCAACAGGGCTGTGCCCCCTGCCCCTGCCCCCAAGAGGGCTTTTTCTCGTTTCGTTTCGTCTCGCTTTGTGTGTGACAGTTTCTGTGGCTCAGCATTGCCTTTGGCATTGTTGCTGGGGCTTATCATTTATTGCTGCTGATTGGTTTGGCAGTCCATCCCCCAGAACACCATTCCACCATTGCCCAATTGCCCATTCCATGAATTTTGCATATGCGCCCAATAGGGCGAAATTCGTGTTTCTCGCGCTTAAGATACCCTGTAAAAGACACATCTGCACAGCCCTTGCCATATTTGCGGGGCAGCTTGTTCAGCGGCACATCTTTCGAGTTACGAGTCGCTTGATTGACAACGCATGGCGTATACCCTGTATTTGTGGGCTCACAATAGTTGCTTGACGACACAGTCTATAGGCTCTCGTGTGTTGGCTTAAAAGTGCCAATAAAGAAATTTAATTTAATTTTCCACATTGAAGCATGACCCGGCGCCATGTCGCTCGATTCGGCCTACCCCCTCCGCCCACACACACACACACACACTCATCCCCTCCCAGCCACACGCACGCCCATGCCCAATGGGCGCCAACAAAATCGAAACGCATTTGTCAGCATTTTGCATTTAAACTTTTGGCTTTAAGTTTAATTTGAAACATTTGCCGCCATTTGTGGCATATCAAACGGAAAACCCGCCACTTGTCAGTCAAGATGTTGGTAGTAGCCGATGGAGGGGTGGTGAGGGGAGGGAGGGGTGCTGGTGGTGGTTGGGTGGTGCGCATGCAAATGTACATTTAAAACTTGAACTTGAAGCGCTGACAGATGGGAATATCTGGTCAGCGCCACTTCAAAAGACAAGTTCATGGCAAACGCGCTTTTCTTATATTATTTTGCAATTTCAGCAAAAGCTTTTCCCAGAATGTATTATTCCGGCCGGCCTTCCGCCGTGCCAAGTAATCGTAGCCAGCAGCTCTGACCATTGAGCGTGTGTGTGTGTGTGTGTGTGTGTTTGTCAAAATCTGTGAAAATTGTTTCATTTCATTTTGCAACTTTTATTTAATTTTCCACTGAATTTTCGCATAATGTTGGCCCTCGCATTCGCCGAATTCCCATAAAACTAATCTCAAAATCGAATTGCCTTCAGATATATGGCTGCACATTTATTAAAATTCGAATTGGCAGGCAGTGTGTATTTAATCGTCTTTCGCTGACACACCCCCACCCCACCCCCCCTTTCCGCTTCCATCGACCAAATTGTGGGCGTAATCAGCGGCCCGCATTTAAATGGCGCCAGCCGAACTCAACCCACAACAAGGCGACAAGGAAAAGCGGCACAAACGTGGGCACTGACTGATTAGAAATATTTTGTAAGACACAACAAGCGGGCCAAGGCTGCGAGGGCAAGAAAAAAGAACCGTCAAAACGAAAAGAAAAGAAAATAGAAGAAAATTGAGCAAAGTTTCAGGGGGAGCCCAAAATGAATAAAAAAGAAATTCATCAAATTTTGGCAGCGTAGCAAAAACCAACGCTGACGCGCTGCCCTTTGTTGTGCCAAGGGATGGGGATGCGGGCACAAAGAAGGGGCAGCGGCAGGGGCAGGCAGAGCAGCAGAGCAGCAGAAGCTGCCTTGGGAGGCAGGAGCCGGCGACAGGAAGCGGCTTGTCAGCACGCGCACACAAAAAAAAGAAAAAAAAAGAAAATGCAGAACGTAAAAAAAAAATAATAAATAAAAAATGTAAAGAAAAAAAAAACACACTGTTGGAAAACAGTTAGCGAAACAATTTAATGATGAATGATGGTCAATAGCAAATTTCTTGCCAAGAACAAGGCAGCACGAGATGGGAGCGGGGGGCATTGGCATAGATCCATTGAGGCATATGCACATTGTTGGTCAGCCAGCTGGCCAGCTGGCCAGAACCAGAACCAGAGCAGCGCAGCGCAGCGCCAGGCTGGGCGCAATGTTTTTCAATTGAAAACCAATTTATAACAAAGTAACGACCGCTCGAATCTTGAAGCCAGCGAGTCGCAGCGCAGATACCCTTTCCCTTGTCCCACACAGAGAACAAAACTAATAATAATTAAGCTAATAATAACATTAATAATAATAATAATATAAATAGTAATAATTTTATCTTGTAGCTTCAAAAGTAAGCTGCAATGGGAAAGAGGTTCTTTTGATGATGTTTTCATGATGCTTACTTCCGATCGATTCCGCCAATATCTTAACTCTATAATTTACAATCTGAATAACAACACATTCACGTTTAGGTTCTTTTATAAAGCTTCAGAGACTTAAAAGAGAAAGATTTCAAAGGAAGACTATTTATCCAAGAGCGTATTACAATAGAGATTCCAAGATCCAGAAAGTTTATTGGAAAAGAATAACATTCAGATAAGATTTTATAATTCTGTAAAGAAAGCTTAAAGGATCTTAAATTTAAATGCTTCTCAAAGCTGGCTTGCAACAGGCTTACGACCAAGCACCTAAGCTCGAGTTGGGCAGTTCACATAAAGGCGAGCAGCTGGCAAGCGAGGCGGCTGAGCTGGGCAGCTGGCAAGAAATAGAGTCAGTTCCGTGGAGCAAGGCAAACAGTTCCAGGCTGGACTGTAACCGGGACTGGGAATTGGATGGCAGCTGAAGCTCGCTGGCGAAGCGGCTGTCAGCGCTGCGCGCAGCAATTATCGGGCGGCATCATTTGACGGGCGACTTAAATTGGCATTTATCAGAACGGCAATGCTTGCGAGGCATTCGCTCGTTCATACACTCAGTCATTCATTAATTCATGCCATCATTCAGTCTGTCATTCAAGGCTTGTCAGCTGCTGCTAAAGCTAAATGCTGCAGCTGTCAATTGGCTGCGCATTTGTCAAATGGCTTGCGGTACAGTTGACACAAAAGTTCCAACACCCCTCCCCCAAAACACACACACACCCTCTCTCTCTCTCTCTCTCTCTCTCTCTCTCTCTCTCTCTCTCTGTCTATCTTCTTTTTTATGCGTACTTCCGAGAAGCTGGCAAACCTTTTGGCATATCATTTGAATTTGGCGCCACAGCATTTCCTGCCGGTCATACCCAGCCGAAGGTCTGATAACAAATGCCCGCTGATGCCAGATGCGAAATGCCTGATGCCTGATGCCTGATGCGAAATGCCTGATGCCTGATGCGAAATGCCTATTGCTAATGCATTCCATTGGCCAAATTAATGCGCACTGCATGACAAGCCAAACGTTTCAGGGTCATGATTAACAGCTTTTCATTTGGCCAAGATGCCGAGCCACGGGCTGATGGTGGGCCCCGAACCGGCCGGGGGGTGTCTAGGTAAGTCAAAGCTCTGCCTGCCATAAACTGGCCAGCCAATTAAGTGGCCAGCCAACCGGTCGCAGGCCTGCCCTGCTGGGGGGCAATCAGCAATTGCAGCACAGGATCTGGGCTCCGGCCTCGAGGCGTATAATTTTATTGTGATGAACTGATAATGTGACATTATTGTTGCTCATTTGTCAACAAATTACATCCGCAGTGGCTGTGCCGGGGGACCCCCAGAAAGGTGGGCGTGGCGCGGTGTGATGGTTCCATGTATCAATCAGTGTGTACATAACGGCAGCAAATTTGGCAAGGATGTGCCCCGTAGATGGCGGCAGGCAGCAGCGGCAGGCAGCCGGCGGGGCAGGGCAAGTCCTGGCGCACATAATAAATGAATCGAGCATGCATTGAAAAAGATCAAAAGTGTCAATAAAACAAAGCAGACAAACAAACTGGCAAACGATACGAATAAATGCGTATGGGTATAGTCAGCCCCAAGTCTAACATCCCCCCCTCCCCCTCATAACCCACCAAAAAAGACACAGTCGTAAGTGTCTGTAAAAAAAAGGAAACACACGCAGCAAGCGAAATGACAGAAGTGGCAAACGTGGCATAAATTACGCACACACACACACACGCGGGCGGGCGAGCGGGGCGGTGCGAGGCGTATCGTGTTTAAGGACCTTTGCCCCTTGACCAGCTTTGTTGTTGGTTTCGCTCGCGTTCTCCAAAGCTAGAAAATGCCCGAAACGCAGCTAACAAGCGCTTGGCTGCCAATCCAATGCCTGGCTGGGGGAGGAGACGCAACATCTTCGGCATTGACAAAGTAAATCAAGGAAAATTAAATGAATTATTGCTGCAATAAATGTGGACTGAGGGCAATATAAATTGTGCACGACTGCCGCATGGGTGCCGGAGTCTGCACTTCAAACAAACAGCGAGAACGAGCACAGAGACAATGTCACACACACACACACACACACACACACACAGCAGCTTAAACGAATCGTTAAGCTGGACAGCTGAGAGCCAATGCGTGTGAGCAACAGCGAGTAGCTGCGTTGCGCCCTTCTTTGCGATTCTCAAAGCACAACATAGTTCGATTGCGGATATACTACAGCTTATGCATGGAGAAATGAGGTAGATCGAAGAAAGATAGCAAATAACTAGCTTTATGCCAGCACTACACTGCACTACAAGTTTTTTTTCTGCTAACAATGCCGTGTTCCTTGAAGGTTTCTATTTGATGTATATTTAGGGTATTTTATGCTCGGCACGCGACAGATAACATTTTCTAGTTTTATACTTTTGTTTTTTTCCCCCCCTTTTTTTGCGTTTCGCCTGCGACGTTTTTACTATTTTGGACTTTGATTTATTTCAATTGCTTATAATTTCGAGCACGAGTTTGCCACGGCCATGGGGCAGGGCTGGTGCCCGGCGGGGGGATTGGGGCTAGTCCGACGCATAAGTAGAAATAAATAAAAATAGATTAATAGCCGACACGAGCATCCGCACAATAAATTCAACGACGCGCCCACAAATGATATAATGGCCCAGCCCGAAAGGATAATGCCACGACAAGCACACAGCTGACCCGATCGATACATATGTGCATATATATAGAATATGATATGGCACATATATATATATATATATATATTATATGCTGCTGATATGATGAATGTTGTTTGATTCTGCCCAAGTGAGTCACCAGCTTGGGGCACGGCTGCCGTTTGTTACAGCTCAACGCATATGCGAGATTCTTAACTTAAATTTTAAACCAAACGTCGTCCGGCGTTGACAACAACAACAACAACAACAGCAACAACAGCAACAACAACAATAACAATACCAACAACAACATCATCAACAATTGGAGCAGCAACAACAAAAGCTTTTAAGGCCGCATACATTTTTAATGAAACGAAATGCGACCATTAAACATTCCAGAGTCTGAGTTCGAGTCGGAGACTGCTCCCTCTCTCTCCCTCGCATTCTCTTTCTCTCTCCCTCTTGTCCTGGACAGGGCCAGTCGCTGAGTTCCTGTCTGCTGTGCCCATGGCCAATGTCGTACCGCGTTCCCATCAGTTGCTGTTCCTGTCCGCTCGCCTACACATCGCCGTCGCCCTCACACTCACCGACACCCCACACCCCACACCCGCCTCCCTCTCCAACTGCTGCTGCTGCACTTGCTGCTGCCTTTAGCGGCAATTTAAAGTTTTATTAATTTTACCGCTCCACTCCCCAACGGCAGTCCTTCAGTCCTGCGCTGTGGCACACACACACGCGCGTGCACACACAGCTCACACCCCCGAGCAGGGCCTGGAGCTACAGGCATTTCCCATTGTTGTTGCGAGTTATTAAAAAACAAGCAGCATGAAAAATCTTTTCTTAATTTAATATTTCTTTGTATGAATGGGCAACAAAACAAGAAGAAGCGAACAAAAAAGAAGAACCCAAAACAAAATTAAGAAAAACACAAAGCTAAAAGGAAGCACGCCGTTGACTTCCTGTTGCTGTTAGCCTGCCTCACACACTCACACACTCACACACTCGCACACACGCATGCACACACGCATGCACACACGCGCACAAGCACGCGCGTCTGACAGCTCGACTTTGATATGATTTTTCATTTATTTCCGCTGCTCGTTTTTGCATTTGGCCCAAAAATGTGCGCTTTAGCTTAATTATTTGCCATAAAAAATTACTTAACTCAACCGGGTCAGTTGTGGCGCCATCTCGCGGCAACAGGCGCCATAATTTAATTACCCAAACGCCTCGTGGCAATGCCTGCCCCCTCACCTTGTCCCACACCATCATCTACTCCAGCGGCATCAGCTGTATTCGAAGCGGCGCCCAGCAAAGGCATCCGCGAGTGGCAGCTGCAAGCAGGAGTCGCTTGCAATCGACACTCGATTTGTTAGGCGAGCGTGAGAATGGGTGAATATGAAGTGAAGGTGCACTAAGTAATCGCATTAGAGATGCGAGATAGATTCACCGAGTGTACAGCAAAAATCAGCAATAGGCATTGCTTTGCATACCACTTGGTACTTGCCATGCTCCATCAACACTCACACAACTTCGAGGTGGTAAGTATTAGTATTTAAGGCCAATTAAAACAGAATGAGTATTATGCGTAGAAGTAGATTTAAGGCAGTGAAGTATCAGAATTATGAGTATACTCATGTATAAGCATAAAGGGTGATGAGTATAAGCAGCTGATGTAGAGTACAAACAATACTTGGAAATGAATAGTGGAAAGGGTGATAGAGAGAGAAGGAGTGAGGGTGAAAGAATGGTAGAGAGAAGAGAGAGAGAGAGAGCGAGAGAGAGAGAGAGAGGGAGAGAGAGAGAGAGAGAGAGCGAGAGAGAGAGAGAGAGAGAGAGAGAGAGAGAGAGCGAGAGAGGAATGAGAGTGAGAAGTCTTGATGCATAGTTAAATATAAATTTCAGACTCTAAATGATTCGAAGTCTGGCACATTTGTGACTGGTAAATACATACAAAAGATGTTCAAATCTTTGTTGTGTCTAAAGAATTACTGAATTTCCAGTCCTTCAGCTGCCGCATCGAGTACAGAGATGTCCAACAGTTTGCTGTGCAGAGCAAGTGTATGCAATGTGCGGCGCGAGGCACTTTCTGGCAGGTCCGAGGTCCGAGTTCCAAGGTCCAACGTGGCGGACCATTTGTAAGCCGTGTAATTTGCATGGCGCACCCCAATGGCGCCCAGAGGCGTTGGCGACAGGGTCGACAGTTTGACACATGCCCCGGCCCAGGTATTGGGGGCTGCTCCGCTGGTCGACCGGCTGCCGGTTGGCCGGCTCGGCTTTTGGCGGCTCATTTTTGCCAGTTTGTTTTCGTTTGCTGCTTTTGCCTTTTGCCTTCTCTCTTTTTCATTTTGTTTTTTTTGCTTTTTTAATTGATTTCACTTAAAGACTCATAATCGTGACACTTTGGCGCCTTTTAATTTGATTTTATTGGCCCTCAACATGCCAGGGGCAAAGGGGCATAGACTGAGGCAGGGTCTCAGGCAGGGGCTTAGGTCTTAGGGCTCGGTTGGGGGGTAGCTGCGCGGGATCAAGGGTTCAACGAGTTGAGCCGCCTCATTGGCGCGTTTTATGACGGCGACCTCAACGAACTTTATTAAATTGTCGAGAAAAAAAAGAAGAAAATAACAGAAGACAACAACAATGAAGTCGCATTGTTCTCATTTCTTTTTCCATTGCCCTTCTTTTTGTTTTGTTTTTTAGATATTTTATGCCTTTTGCCGTTTGTTTGTTTGTTTGTTTGTTGCCCCGTTTGTTTGTTTTACGCGGCTGCCTTCATTTACGTTTTAATTTGCGTAATTGAGTAGCTCATTTTAATTTCGTAGCCGGCCCGTTCCTTTTGTTTTTCCATTTCCATTGCCATTGCCTTTCGCCTTTGTTACACGCGTTTGAATGGCTTTTGTGCACTTCTTCTCATAAATGTGTCGGCGCATGCGGCGTATGCGCAATGCGTCGCCTGCGAGCCAGCCTGCCTGCCTGCGGGCTGGACTGGACTGTCATTTCAGCTGACCAATTGACCGACTGGCTAACTGACCGACTGAGTGAGTGAGGAGCTGCCAAAATGGCTTTTAATTTCAGTTTCAGTTTCAGTTTGCAGAGTTCGGTTTCAGTTTCGGTTCCGCACTTCAAAGGCGAATCCTTCGAAGCCTTGGCTCGAACTGGGACACATTTGACAAATGCGGCGCTGTCGTTTGCCCGCAAAATACTTAGTCAACGACAAATTACATTTAATTTAATTTTGTGTATCGCTGAGCGTCCCTTTAGCAACTGGCCATTTGGCTACTTGACGCCCTCCACCCGATTCCGTGTCAGTTTGTCAGGTTTGTCCATTTGGCGCATCGAAGCATTTAGCCATCCATCAGGCGATCCGGGGGCTAGTCACGGCCAGGACACGGCATGCCACGGCACACATAACTGATGATAAAGTTGAGCACTCAAGCGCGCGCTTCAATGCTCCACTCTATACTCTATCCTATCTATCTGCCAGCCCTTTCTGCCCCCGGTTCAATCAGCGGGCGGGCCATTGATGCCATTCATTTGTACACGGCTAACGCTGGCAGGACATTTAATTTATTAAAGAATTTGTAAAGCAATAAGTTTGTAGCCCATTGCCCATTGCCCGTTACCTACGCCCACCCAACCAGCCAGCTAGCCAGCTACCCAGACAGCCCGCCAACCCGCCGGCCCGCGTAGCCCTCAACCCCCAACTGCTCAATTTCCATTTGGCAAGCGAGTCATCCCAGTCGATAATCGTTTTCATTAAGCCAAGCGACAGGGGGCAACACGGCGGCTTAATTGCTACGTCTCCAGCTAGCTCTTACTTCCCTCCCTCTCCCGCTCACAGAAAGTGGGCTTTCTCTTTTCCTCTCGCCGTCTAGTTTGAGCCATCAGTCAAATGGACATTCACACAAAGCGACACTTTTTAATTAAAACGTAAAAAGAAATTGCACGCAAATCTTGAACCGACACCGGCTTCGACTTTGACTTCCACTTCGACAAGGATTCTCCAGCGTCAGCGTCAGCGCCAGACCACAAAAATTCAATCAAATCACGGCGCATAGCCGACAAGAACATTATCCTTAACTCCACCTCCGTAAAAACTCCGTCTCCCCAGCTCCCTTCTCTTCTTCTACTCGATTTCTGGGCAGCCAGACATCATCAGGCAGCCAAGGAAATATATTGGTGATGGCTGAAGGAAGGGTTCGCCATTGTCTGCTTAAGTCCAACTGGGATCGAAATAAGGGTTGACTTACGTAAGGGGTTGTTGGGCGCTGCTCTTCTTTACGTAACATAAGGCTCGATTGGCAGCAATGTGAAACAGAATTTTAGGATTGATAGTTAATTACGTAAGACCAGAAGTTATCTGTTGAATCTGAACGCGCTTACGTCGGGGAAGAGCATGTTTTTGTGTGCAATTGAGATGCGTAAATCGGCTTGTGAGTATGCAAAATAGGTGTTAAGTAGGGGGTAAAAAATGTGTTGGTCTGCCCAAGATGTGAAGCGTCTTACTTAACGTAAGGCATAACGTAAAGCTTGTTAAAAGGATTTGAAGAACTGACATAAAACGTGAAATTGAAACACGTAAGTATCCGCTTACGTATCGTAATATTTAAGTGTTAAATGAAAGTTATGTAAAACGTAAAGATATGTTACATTTACTATGCAAATGCTTAACTCGTAACGTAATTACTTACGTAACGTTAGCTATGATGTAAAGTTTATGTAAGCCTTATGTTAAACTTGTCTAAGACGTTATAGTAGCTTACATTTATTAATTGCCTATAACGTAACGTATTTACTAACGTAGCGTAAGCCTTTAAACATCCACAGCTAACGTAAATGTTAAGCCCCAAATGTTACGCTAAGCGTAATGGAACCTTAACAAATGCCGGAGGTGGACAGAAACTGATTGTCAATAATAATTATTCTGCGGCACGTCCGTAATGCATTGAATGCGAACGTAAGACCGTCTGACAATCGGAACGAGACTTGGTAATTGCTACAGATATTCACAGATCAATTCACACTCACATTCGCACTCATTCACACATTCACAGCTGTCTGACCGCAGAAATCCAATCAAATCGCAACACATTGACTGGCAGCCACATTAAACAGGAGCTGGTGCTCCAACAGCTCCTGGCACAGCTGCTGCTAGCAGAGCTTTTGCTTTCAATTTGACTTTTGAGCCAGGGATCATTAGGCGGCATCCTTTGGCCCCAAAGGAAGGGTTCGTTGTCGCTTGGGTTCGTTGCATGCCGCACGCCGCTCGCCTCGCGCGCTGCTCATTTGCGTAATGCGCAAATTTAATTTACCAAAACGCAGCAAGAAGCTCTGAAGCTTCGTCTCCAACCTACCGAGCCGCTTGGCCCATGCTTCTTGCCCCCTGCTCCCTGCGCGTGGCTGGAGACGCTTACCCGCAACGCATTTCGTGTGGTCCGCAACTTATGTAAAAGTGCGGCAAGTGTGGCAAGTGTAGGGCAGCTGGCCGGGCTCTCAATTTCGAGGCAAGAAGCCAACGTTAATTGTGTGTATCCTCCAGCTGCGTAGCAAGTGCTCCACCCACCCATGCCCAGTGCTCATTTTAATCAATTTTTAATTTAAATTTAATAGAGTAATACGCTTTCAGAGGGGGCCGGCCCAGGGGCGGGCAAGCGAGAAGCAAGGGCCTAACTGGCAAATTGACTAGCAGCCATCGTGTTGCCAACTTGTAAGAAGCGAGAGCGGATTTCGGTAGCTTGCCAGTGGGTGAAGGGGTGGGGGAAAGGGGGGCAACTGGAGCTGCAGCCAGGTCAGTGACGTCGCAGTCACAAGAGATTGTTGTTGTTGTTGTTGTTGGTGTCATTTTACACGCATTCCTAGGTAAATAATCTGCGGAGCGTCACTAATGCGATGACGACGAAGTCGAGATGGAGGACGAGGATGAGCCGGAGAACGCGGGTGAGAGGACGTGAATGTCGATGCCGATGCCGTTGACTTGGACCGCAGGCAGCTGCTCCTGGCTACGAATGCGGCTGGCTTCAGTAAATGTAAATTTGCGCGTCATTTAATGTGGAAATGGCGGCTTTGGTTTCTTGGAGTAATGGCCGTGGCAATGGCAATGCCAAAGGAAATGAGAGTGGGTATGGGAATGGGAATGTGGGTTAAGGTGTCATGGCGCAGGCGATATTCAAAGGATTAAGTGATTTTGCCAAAATTAACACAAATACAAAACACACACACACACACACACAGAAATATACACACAGACAAACACGAGGCGGCGGAAGCGCGAGTGGAAAAGCGGGAAATGCGAATGGAAATGGGAGCCCACGAATGGATTAAGGTGTGGGCGGGCTAAGGGGCGAGTGTGGCTCTCCGTGTGTATGACAGTGTGGAGTACTTTCATCGATTTGGCCGCTGGCCGCTGGGCGTTGCGCATTGGGCGTTGGGCGTTGGGCGTGGCTGGCGTTGTCGCGAGCATTTTCGAGTTGCCGCAAATTGCGTGTTATTTTGACCATTATGCGGGGCTTAACATAATTCAATTTATGGGCGCGACGATGTCGGTGCAATGCAAAGCGGGGGAGTGAGAGAAAGAGAGCGAGAGAGAGAGAGAGAGAGGGGAGAGCGAGAGCGAGATAGACAGGAGAGACACAGGAGAGAGACAATCAGGGAGAGAGAGAGGAGTAACAGCGACTGGCCCACTGTCAATTGGTTATTTATGCGCGCTTTTTAGATTTTAGCGGTTAATTAAAACACATTATTCCTTAATTGCTAGATTAAAATGGACTTTCGCGCGGGTGTGCGCAAAGGGACAGCAAAGGCCAAGAGTGCGCCCGCAAGGGGCACAGAGGGCTCCAGGGGTCGTGAGGGGGGCATTTTAATGACTCGCAATTAGTTGCAAATTAGATGGAGCTTATCTAAAGTATGTGCTGCTCCAAGGCTTTGAAATTGTGTGGCCAAAGCAAGAGCAGCATAAGAGCGGTCAAAGCGGCAGGGGGCGTGGGGGGTGGGGGTCTTTTAGCTGACTGCTTACTTATTATTAGGTAATTTTTGGTCAAAGCTCCCCAGGCTAAAATTAAAGCGCACACAACGTTCCAGCTAACTGAGCACGTGTGTGTGTGCGTGCGTGTCACGCCCGCTCCCCACATCAATGCGGCTCTCAGCATCAAAGTGTCCCAGGTGGATTTAAACAGCAACTCGAAGCAAGAACTGCAGCCAAAGAACAAGCTGCTGGAGCAAAGGTGTGGCGGGCGGGGCAGGCTGGGCAGGCAGGGCAGGCAGCGTCTGTGGGTGTGTGTCCCCCTGTCAGGCCTGTCCACCTCACTATTGCAGCTGTCATTTGTCAGGCCAGGCAGCCGGAGAGGCAATCAAGCAGCCCACAACTGGCAGCTAACTTTTGCAGCAGCTGCAGCTTCCCATCGGCAGCCAACTGCAACTGCATTTGTCCACTTTGATTGTCATAATTGCATTTCTTTGTGTGTGCGTGTGTGCGTGTGTGTGTGGGCTACGTGTTGCTGGCTGACAATGCTGACAACGCAGCCAGCCAGCAGTCAGCCAGGTGGCCGGAACGGCAACCCATCAGCCACTCGGTTAGTCAGCCAGTTAGTCACAGCCAGAGCCGTAGTCACAGCCAGCGAAGTGGACTCGGGTGAGCTGCAGCAGCCCCCCAGTTACAATATAATGACATTAGACTGGCATAATGTATGCAAGCTCCCCAATAAGCGCACTGCACATCATTAGTTATTAATTAGTCTGCCAGGTGGCAGTCGAAACCAGCGGGGGGGGGGGGGGCGGGTAGGGGAGGACAGCTGCTGAGCGCGCCTAAAAGTGTGCAGCAGCTATTGTCGGCCGCATTGAACTATGCTATATTTGCCGCGGGCAACAAGTGCAGCGCAGTATTCTGAATTATTAGCGACGCAACTAATTGAAAAACTCTTTTAGTTAAAAAGCCACAACGATACATTAC
This sequence comes from Drosophila kanekoi, assembly GCA_037075305.1. Taxonomy (NCBI): domain Eukaryota; kingdom Metazoa; phylum Arthropoda; class Insecta; order Diptera; family Drosophilidae; genus Drosophila; species Drosophila kanekoi. Next base: position 5,413,921 of record JBAMCE010000451.1, on the reverse strand, counting down.
GTAACAGCCTGTTCTCTTACGTAAGCACACACAAATTTAAATTGATGCATTGAGTGAAATTTAATATTTGACTACAGCACTGAAAAGTGGTTTTCTATTTGGCATGTGGTGTCTGTTAAACGCAAAAGATATCTGTAATATACAAAGCATTTGTTGGATAGAACGCATATATAAGACACACAAGTATCTGTAAAATACAAGGGTATCTGCTGTTAGATACCCAAGTGACTGAGATATCTGTTAGACGCAAAGGAGATCTATTAGATGCAAAAGTATGTTAAATGTATCTGTTAGATACAAAAATATCGGTAAAGTATCTGTCAGTCAAGAAGTATCTGTTATAGGTAAGAGACGTAAGTATGTAAGACACAAAAATATGTTTGAATGCTAGTGTATCTTTAATGTATCTGTCAGATACGAAATGTAAAAGTGGGGACAAAAGAAGTTTGAGGAACACAAAGTATTTGTAAGATACAATTATTTAATAAAATACACACTGTAAGAAGATTCAAAATAATTGCACTTGCTGCGCCACAAACCACGATGAAGGCGCGTGGGCAGGGCAGAGGAGGCAGGGATATGAATGCATTGTCAAAGAATGTAAGATGCGATTGTCAAACACTAACGACGACTTTAATCTGAGGCGAGTGCTCAATGCATAATTTGACAGCAGCTGCTTTCGTGACGTAAGGGCAAATATGGCAAGCGCAAACGTTACGTAAGTGGCACCGTTAATTGCCATTACGTCTGCATGTTGTGGCTTATTGCGTTCGACTGTGCCCGCTGCTACAACAGCTGGCGCCAAGAGCCCCAGCCCCTTAATATGATACACCCCGCACTCGAGTTGACGCCCCTCAGTGCAGCAAGTGCAGTTTGTTGTATGTTTTGAGATTTCAGCTCTATATATGTCAAGTCGAGTTATAATGACCTTTTGTCCCTGCATAACAACAACTGTGTGGGGTGCGAGATGAAGGGGGAATGGGTGGCTGGTTAGTTACCCTCAGCCCGCAAGTGCTGCTGCAGCAGCTTAGCACGTTCTTTTCTGAATGAATGCAGTGGACAAATCCAAATCTAAATCCAAATCCACAAGCGGTCCCCAGACGAGCTGGGCAGAGGTGGGGCGCAGAACGCAGAACGCAGGGTGAGCTGGGTGACACGGGGCACAGTAGCTGGTGGCCACTGCCATTGTCAAGACCAAGTCCAACTTCAGCATCAGCATCAGCTTCAGCTTCAGCTTTAACTTGTTCCTTGGCCATTTCCATGGTGCAACTGTCGCATATTGAAACGTTAATCGCATTCGCATTCGGTTTTTGCTGCCGCCTGCAGCTCCTGCCGCGCTGGCTTCTGGACAACGGCAGCCAACGGAGGCCAAAGGCCGTCATAGTTTCACTTCACAGTTGGAAGCCCAGCCCCAGTCCCTGCCACTGCCCCGCTCGCCGCATCACAATCTACACCCAAACGAGTTCGCCGGCAACGTTTGCGATGATTACTTTTGGTGGTTGTTGACTGCGGCTCCCCTCCCCCAACCCCCCAGCTAACGCCCGTTGCCCCCTCTTAAATACTAGAGCTAGCGCCCTGGCCCAATGCAACGCCCCTTTGTTGTACGTGTGGAATGCGGCATGAGGCATGCGGCATGTGGTCAATGACATTTGCTTGGAGGCAGAAACGACAAAAAAAAAAAATAGCAGAAAAAAATGAAAAGAAAAGAAAGGAAAATCAATGCAGCGTCAACTTTTCTGCTCAGCTCAAGATCCAGATGGACAGTGCGAGCGAAATTGGAACTAGTACGGCAACTGGAACTGGAACTGGGATTGGAATTGGAACTAGTGCAGGAGTTGGTACTCTTTTGTGTTCATCTGATGCTCCTGGCTAAGATGAAGACTCAAACTGCTGAGCAATTGCGGCTTGCAGTGCTTCAATCATCAATCGCCCTCAATCACAATCAATTTTTGCGGAGCAGCCCTGCAAGTTGACTCGTGCCCTCGATAATTGCGTCGCGTGCTCTCTGCGAGACGCGTTAATTGCACTCCATAATTGGCATGACATTGGAATTGGGTTTGGCTGTGGTACTTTGGCATCGAAAGTACAACCAGCCAACGGAAGCCGTGGGCAACCACAGGCCGTACACTGTTCAGGCATAACCGCAGCCAGTTGCCAGTTGCCAATTGTCAGTTGTCAGTTGTTAGCAGCTGCATAGATGATGAAGAAGGGCGGGAAGGGAGGCAACGCGACTAGGTACACTAAATTTACAGTTGCAGCCGATGCTCTCTCATTGCTGCTGGGCACACGCCGAGGAAGCCAAGCCAGAGCCAGAGCCAGAGCCCGAGCTAGAGCCGGAGCCGGAGCCGGAGCCGTAGCCGGAGTCTGAATCGCATCTATTGCCAGCCAAGATGACAAGGACATTGAGACAGGCACAGACCCAGGCACAGGCACAGACACAGGCACAGAAACGGGTACAAACGATGTTGATGCAACCAATTAGGCGCACAATTACCTGGCAACTCTTCAGGCTATCTGAATATTTAACGGGCGGGCTGGAGGAAATGGAGAACGTCGAATGGCAAATGGTGAATGGCGAATGGCGAATGGAGAAGGCTCAGCCGGTTGATGTGTTGGCATTCGCTGATTAATTCCATGCAGATTTACTTTTGCTGCCTGCGCTAATGAGGCGACATGTTTCCAGCTACCTTCATTTAGCCTAAGTCCCCCAAACCTGGTTGCCATCACACTTTTTTCCCCCTTTTTTTCATTAGTACACTTACACAGGGTATATGCCAGTTGGTCGTGGATTGTCGAATGTTTCTGTCAAAGCTAATCGCATGCATTATTTTTTAATTGCAACTCGCAACTCGGTTAATTGGTGTGCTTTGTGATGTCGGGTAAAAATTATATATTTTTTTTATATTCTGTCTCTCAGCCCAAACAAGTCCGATTTCATATGGTATTTATATATAGATTGCTTTAAACTTAAACAAACTTTTTCTTCCGCTCATGTTACTTCTTCTGGCTGAGGTCTTTCTGGCAGTGAGAAAAGGAAAACTGAGTCGTCAGGAGCCGTTGTCTTCAATTTCAGGTAAGCTTAACTAAATATACTTAACAGCATTACCTTTGTGCAATTCAATTCAGCAGCAAGATCCAATTTTCCCCACGCACATAAACTCTCTTTCCTTAGATTGAATTAAAAATATATATTAGTTGTAATTAATAATGAGGCCAGCGTATGCAATTGTCGACAAGCTCAAGCAAATAGCTTCATCTCTTCACTTTGCTCCTTTCTTTCAGTTTAACCAGCTCAAGCTTCAGCCCAAGCCCCAGTCCCATTCCCAGTCGCACTCCCGCTCCCGCTCCCACTCGCAGCCCCAAACCCAGGCCCAGTTTTGCCCGCCTTGCGGTTAAAAGCAATTAATTTTGCAGGTTTATTATTGCCCTGGCACATCTTTGCCTGTTTGTCATTTAAAACGATATTTATCATTGTTGCCGGCTCGAGCTCATTTGCATACTCCAAAAATGGGCCACTCGCCGCTGAGGGCCGAACTTGGAACCGGAACTGGCAACTGTAACAGAAACTGAGACTGGGAGTGTCCTTCGCCCGATAACTTTTACTACGTATTTTTAGTATTTTCTTCTCTTTATTTTTTTCTCTGTCGTTTCCGTTCTTGTGTTTATTTGTTTTTATTCTTGTTGTTTTGTTTTTTGTTTTTTTGTGGTGCGAAAGCCTGGCAGCTTTTTCACTTCATCAATTAACCAAAGGCACCAAAATTGTGTTTTTGTCTCTAATTAGCATGCACATAAACAGAGTGAATCCTATTAAGGACCCTCTGCTCCCTACAGCTACCCCCGCCCCCGACCCTGCCGCCACCCACAACCGCACCCAAGCCATCAATGTTGTAAAAACTGAGCGATAAATACTTTGGCAAGTGGGCGACGGTCATCAGCTTAGAGCTCGTATACATCAGGAGTCTTGTCTCATTACCAGCTCAAAGGAGAGGGGCGAGCGCGTGCCGTGTGGGGGGCTGGTTAAATGGAAAGGGCGGTTGACCAGTTGGACATTAGCTGTTGGCAATGATGGTGAAAAAAAACCAACACTTGAGAGAATGTCACCAACAAAAAGAAACAAAATATGCTTGACTAGGCGATACCCTGCACTCAGGTGGAAAGTCAACCAAAGGCAAGTTTAATATAAATTATATATACAATTATTGAATATTATTTCACTTTCTAAACATTGTTCTCTAGTTTCTTAAATCTCTTGACACACGAGGAACAAACAGACATCACCTAGCTGTTCATGGCCTACACGTGCGACACTCGAAGATACCCTGGATTCTGCCCATTTAGTACGCGCAGCTTATTATACCAGCTTAGTGCAATTAGCGGACATTTTTATCAAAGGCAAATGCACGGCTCATAAGTGACAAAGGTGGCCTGCATCACAAACATATTCTTCCAATTCAGTTTGTACCACAAACTGAACTTTAAAACAAACCAAAGATGTCCAAGAAGCACACGTGCCCAAAGCACAAATTGCTTAGAATCCAGAGTAAAAGAGGGGCAACTGTAATTGAAAACAAAATTGTTTCGTTAAGCTTTGCTAAAAGTAAAATACATATTTCTTTATTAATTAATAATTGGGCTGATACTCAAATAGGTCTAAATCAGAATTTTACAGTACGTTGGATGCATCTCCATGCTGTCTGTAAAGGATGACGAGAGCTACGAAACTTGAACATTGGAAGCATTGGGATGCGATTATTATTCTTTACTGCAGGCTAGTTAATCAGGTCAGTATCGGAGGCGTTTTACATATCACTCATTATAAAGGAGCTCCACACCTCCCGTTCAGGCCAATTATCGATTTAGTATGTAAAGGACCTCAGAAGCGAAAGGTAAGAGAAATCGAAATGCAGAGCACATGATATTGTATAATCGCTGAAAGAGTGGACACTTGTCAGTTTTAATGGGGCCAAGGAACACGCACCGCATGCCAGATTCAAAGGTGGGGAGGGCGTCGGCCCATGCAGATTGAGGGCAGCAAACAGTTAGCAAGTAACTCAACTGAAGGGTTCATTAGGCCAGAATATTCGCTCCATTTTGGACAGTATCAACTGTATCTGCAGCTGCGCCCGACTCCAGTGGGCAATGGGGCAACCGGGCAACCGGGCAAGGGGGCAACGGGGCTGCGGGGGCACTGCGTAACGATATTCGTAACCATGCGCCTAGGCGGACACAATACGCAACGCTCCCGCCCGCCTGAAAGGGGTCAGACATACACCCTTTTTACGTTGTCCCGATAGCCAGCTCCCTTGTTCGGTGTTTTGTTTGCCAGCTGGGCGGACGGGTCCCTGGCTACGGTTCGGGCTGCTGCTGCTGCTGCTGCTGCGGCGGGATCAGGCGCAGTCCTGGGGATGTCATGTGGGGCATGTGCAAAAGTGAATGCGTATCTAAATGACAGCCATATGCTCGAGATACGAATATACCAAAGCCAATTACCTGACTCGCCGCCACCTGCCACCTGCCACCAGCCAGCAGCCAGCAGCCCCGTTAGCCCCTCATGTCCTAACTGCCACCTGCAACATGCCCCACGCACCACGCCCACGCGTTTGCCCTGCGGCTGCTTGGGGAAATACAAAACTGCCGGTTGCCATCTCCGTGGGCCATGCGACAAATTTGACTTTTATGCTTTTGAGAATTGCCTGTGACACAGATACAGCTACAGCTACAGCTACAGCTACAGATACAGATACACACATGCCTGGTCCTCGACGGCTCTGCAATTATAACAGGTATGAAAAACCCCAACAAGGCAATTGATGCTGATGCCGATGCCGCCGTGTCCAATTCGGAGCAACTGCAGCGTGGCCACAACGCACGAATCTACACCAAATCCTGTCCAGCAATTTGCTAGAAAACTGTGCTCGCTTGCTGCCGAATGCAAATGCTAAATGCAAGAACTTTTGGTAAACAAGTAGTAGCCAATTGCCCGACGGAACGATACGTTAGTAGGCGTTGGGTGTTGGGCGGTGGGCGGTGGGCGGTGGGTGTGCCTGATTTGGTTTAGTTGGGTAGATGTCACTGCTGACGGCCATCGCTGCGGCCCGCTGTAGCTGTATCTGTTTTTGTTGGTCAAAAGCAGAGAATTAAAATTCAAATTCCAATTCATCAAGATAATCGCATTTCAGAACTTTTGTTTGCCAACGCGCACAGAGAAGTCACACATGCGTGTGCGTGTGCGTGCGCGTGTGTGTGTGTGTCGGTGTGTGTGGGAGTGTGCGTGTGTGTGCTGGTTGTTGTTTGTGTAGCCCGAACAGCGGATGTTGTAAATATTTGCAAATAGCCGTTGCTCAGTGCTGCCTCCCACCTGACCATCCCAAACCACCCCAGCGGGGCAGCTCTGCTGCCTGACGTAGTTGTTGTAGCTTTGTTGTTAAACACACAAGCCCACACACACACACACACACACACACACACACTCGCACTCGCACTCACACAGGCACAGGCACACTTACACATTGGGCGCTGTGTAAAAAAAAGGGGTTTTTAGGGCCAATTATTATTAATTGCTTTACAGATACAAACAACAAGCCCGCAGCGCACCCAACACCAAGCACACACGCTCACACACACACACACAGGCACATACGAACACACGCGTACATACACTATAAAACTCAAACACTCAAAAGCTTTAAAAATCATTGCAATGGCACCAACGAATTTGATATTTAATGGCTGCACTAGAAGTGTTAAAGCCCAAATCTTATTATCAGCCAAACTCAAACTGAAGTATGTATATATATATATATATATATTTATACATATATACATGTGCATAGATGCTTGCAAGCTAATGAAAAGGCTTGCAAATCGCATCGTCATAATATGAATATTAAAAACATCATAATGGCCAGAAGTTGAAGTTGACTGCAGGGTTGAAGGGGTCAAAGCTACGATTTCTAGTTGAATGCCACAACCCAAGTTGGGGTGCGCATTTGCCGAGCGAGGATTTTCCAGATGGACAGACAGGCAGCTCTCTCTCTCTCTCTCTATCTCTATCTCTGTCTCTCTCTGTCTCTGATCCTTGGGCGGACAACAATGGCCAGCTGGCGAGCTATTCAAGCGGTAAATTGACAGCTCCAACAGTTTTAATAATAATAAGATTTGCAAACAATTTAATTGCAAAACTACAAAATCCCAAATGCTTAATTTAGATTTCGACATTGGATTCAAAACTCTTATAGGGACAGTTCGTTGTTGTTCGAATCGGCCATTCAGATATGCCGCATGAATCTACATGCTTGACCAAATGCCCTTAAAGGAAATACCTCTTGTATTGGCGAACAATCATCTAATTCAATAACTTACCAAAAAACATCTTTGGCTTCAGGTCTTATTTAAATTATTATAAAACTAACTTCACTTTTACTACCTTTCAATTCAATCTCAGTTAAGAGGTGCTTACTCTTCCACATGCATTATGAAGTAGATCATTTGTTGAACTAAAAAATGTATATATATTATTCAAACCTTATATAAAACGAGAAGGGACGAGAGTGAGACCAATCCTTCCAGGATCGGCCTTCATTTGACCGAGATATAAAGATTTTAAGATTTAAAATTGTAGAATTCAAAGATCTCGGATAAATAGAGTCTGATTTCCGAGTGATACACCCCTTCCGACTTGTAAGACTTGACTCCAATTAAAAATCGGGAGTAACAACAAAGTTTTTGACAAAAATCGGTTCGGTCATGCTCTGAAACTTTGCTGATGTTTTTTTTCGAATATCTCCGCCAAATACTGTTCGATGTGGAAATTTGATGGCCTTTTTGAAATTAAGTTCCGCCTGAAAGTATGCTGCGCAAAGCGGCCACCTGTAATGCACAGCCGAAGTGTTTGCCGCACAACATGTTCGCTGGCCAACATGTTGCGTTCCACACAGCGCATGTGGAACGTGTTGTACAACAGCTTAGAGCCGCCTGATGTTGGCTCTGTAATGCTAACAGTAGCAGCAACAGTCGCTGCGGTGCAGGTTGCCGCTGGCTGAGCTGAGACTGTTGGAAGCCCATCCGGTTGGAGTCCAGAGGGAAACTCTATGGAATTGTTGTCATCCAATCGATCTCTCAGATTGGTTTATATAATCACCCTGCCATTGTACATAACAGTTGAATAAGTAGTAAAAGTTCATATGAGTTTAATTTAAGTTGTTTCCATAACAGTAAAACTGAAAAGGAAAGTAAAATATTTGGAACTGTTCTCATCAAAACTGTGGGAAAAGAGACAACTCTGGTAAAATATTTGTTTTGCATTTGAAATCTTTATTTAATTTTTCGGCGTTATTCGTTTCTTGTGTTGAAGTTCTCATTAAATTAATAATTATAGTTTTAAAACATTATTTGTTTTTATTTAGTTGTGATCGTTTTTTTTTTTTTATTTTTGTTTCATCAATAATTAATATGCATAACGTTACTTACAGTTGGCTTGCTTAAATTATACAATAATAATCATAATTTAATGACAATAATGTGCAAACGTTTCGTGGCAAAACGTTTATTCAAAGGTTTTACACTAAATAATGCCTATATTCAAGTTCTTTGAAGAGTGTGTGTTCGAGAGAGTGAGAGAGAGAGAGAGAGAGTGTGTGTGTGTGTGTGTGTCTGTATCTGTGTGTGTTTGTGTGTTTCATTCTCAGACGGTTCTAATAAATTTCCTGTTTTCGCTTTCTCTGCCGATATCTGGGCGGCACTTTAGTGCACTTCCCTGTCTCTGCGTTCTCTTGTGGTTTATAGTTTTATAAAATATCACATTTTAAGCTTTTTGTTTTTTTTTTTTAATGTATGAAACAAAAAAACAAGCAAAATATTTATATATAAAAGTAAAACTGCATTGGAAAGGTACATATATAAAAAATGATAAAAAAAAAAACAATTTATTATAATTATAATTATTTATAGCATAGCAAAAGGAACGCAAAAGCAGCTCTCAAATTCTATCTCAAATCATTTTGTATCTGTGTCTCAGTGTGTGTGTGTGTGTCTCCGTGAGTGTGTGTGTGTGTGTTTAGCATTTTTTTGTTTTAATGTGTTTTATCTTCATCTTTTTGTTTTTGTTTTTTGTTTTTAGCTTTGTTAAAAGTTTCTGGTATTTGAATAGTTACGCTGCTGGGATTTTTTTCCATTTATTTTTATTTTTATTTTTAAATCCAATATTTTATGCATTTCATTTCGATTTTGGTTTTTTTTTGTAATTTTTTTGTTTTTTTGTATTTTTATTTTTTTGTTCTTTGTTTTCGCTCTTTATGCTTAACGTTTATGTAGACATTTAAAATTCTGCAAAGTGCAGTTGAGAATTTAAAATTTGATATATTCGTGTGCATTTCCGTTTCTCTGTATGCTTGTGTGTGTGTGTGGGTGTGTGGGTGCCCAAAAGTATGCAACGCCTTTTGCAAGTGACAAATTATGATATTGGGCCACATTTTGGTCACCCAACCGCCGCTCTGCTCCGGTAAGTCGCTGCTTTGTGGTCTGTTCTATGAGTGTGTGAGTGTGTGTGTGTGTGTGTGTGTGTGTTTTCTTTTCTGTATTAAGCTACAATTTCATTTTAAAATGTTTCTTACATATGTGTGTGTGTGTGTTTTGTTTGCGTATTCTGCTTGATTTGTGCCTGGCATTGCCAAGTGGTTGGCAACGCAGACAGCAAAAACTTTGCATTGCCTGCTTTTTGGCGCAACGGCAAAAGGGAACTTTTGGCGATATTGTGGCGAAAGCGAATTGGCAAATCGTTTTCCTGTTTACTTCTTAAGGTTGCCCAATCGAATCGTTTAGCTATGCAAATTGTTATCAATACTATTATAATTATATTCATTATTATTATGCTTTTTTGCTTTTTTTTCATTTCGTTAAGTTGGTTTCAATTACACCACATGCAAGGGAAATGGGGGAAGGCTTAGCGCTTTGCTTGGGGAGGGGGGGTTGTAGAAATGCACTTTACGTTTACAATAATGACAGCTTGACAGTGTTCTATGAATGCCTGTACGTATATCCATCGAATTGTTCGTTTATATATATATCCGTAAGTAGATACACATAGATATACATAGATACATATACATATACACATATATATGTATATAGGTATAGAAACATATATGCAATTGTTTTAAGACACATTTTTTGAATAAGTAAGTGAACGACTCGCCAACTATTCGACCTGTCGATCTGTCTGTCCGTCCTGCTCTAGCTGGCTGATTAAACAACTATTAAGCTGTATTCACGAGTATGTGTATGTGTGTGTGTGTGTGTTGAAGTGTTTGGGATTTTCCTTTTACTTTAAATTTTGCTTTGTCTCGCTTCTTTTTATTTCGATAAGTTACTCTTACTTGTTCGCTTTGCGCGAATGCAATTCAAGTTGCCAGCCCTGGACAAATACAAATAATTTGCGTTCTCTTATATGTATGTATGTATTTTACCGACTCTTTGCTTATCCGTCTAAGCGCTTCTCGCTTCTCTCTGTCTTGCTGCTGTTGTTGAATTTTCGCTGTAAGCTGTGCGTCAATTGAATTATTAACGTGTCCAATTTATTTACATATGTTTAACACTCAGAGCTTAAGTCTAAATAAGAATTATGCGTTTATATGTTAATAATAATAATGTTTGAAAAAAAAACCTTTTTAATACATATATATTCGTATATATTATATATTTTATTAAAATTTGCCAGCGGCCTTTTCCATCAATATAGTTTACGTCTATATACAAGCAATGCTAGTTTATAAATACAAAAAAAAATTGTTATCGTATATATAGTATACATTTATATATATTTATATTTATCTTTATATTTATATTTGTTTTTATATATATATTTAAGTTTATAGATTTGCATTTATGTGTATGATAATATATTTGCCATGTTTTATATATTTGATTACTTCGTTTTTTTTTTGTTTCTTTTCTGTTTCTTCTCGGTTTTATTTGTTTTTATTTTTCAAATAAACGCGCTTCTTAGCCAGGCCAGGCCAGGCCAGTCCTAGATCTAGTCTAATACAAAAAAAAAAAAAAAAAAAAAAAACAACAACAATTCTCAATGTTCGTTCTTAACCACAAGAAAAAAAATACCGCATTTCGCATGGTTAGTTTATAGAATGGATATCAATTGTTTATGTACATGAATAAATATGTGTGTGTGTGTGTGTAAACTCTATGCATTATGTATGTATGTATTTATGTATATATATATATATAGACACATATGCCTAACATTAATAGCGTGCGCCAGTTTTGCCAGATATCCATGGTTAATACATATATTTTAAATATATATATTCAACATTCAATTCTGTGCTCTCAAAGATTACTCAAATACATCAATATAGTTATACATATATATGGATGTATGTATGTATGCATATGCATATATATATGTATATGTAGGTGTGTATGCATGTCGCATTGCTACACATAGATAAATAATAATATTTAACACTCAAATTGTTTATCGTTTATCGCTATTCGTTTTATATATTTTTATTTTGCTGATGTTCATTTTAGATAATCGCATTCGTTATCTATAAAATTCTCTACATTTGTGTGTGTCTGTTTTGCCTTTTTAGGTATTTTGCCTGTGTGTGTGTGTGTAGGTGTGTGTGTGTGTGAATGGTAATCTTGCCTAGAAGAAGAAACTACCTAAAATGTCAAGCAAAAACAGTTATGCATCGTTTTCAGCTTTACAATCCGTTAACGTCTCCGTCTCCGTCTCCGTGTCTGTCTCCGTCTCTGTCTCTGGTTCCGAATCCGTATCCGAGTCCGAGTCCGAGCTTACTTCCGTTTCCTCTTTATAGTATAACACTTTGTAGTTAGTCTGTTGTAGGTACCTTGCGTTTCGCTTTGACGTCACCCAATTCTTGATGCCCACTCACAACATGTCCGCAAAGGAGCCGTATTGCTCGTGAAAGATCGGACGGCAGCACTCCTCGACGGCATCGTATTTGTAGTGACGGCTGCGGCCAGTGTGACCGTAGCGTTGCTTTTGTTTTAGCTGCTGCTGCTGCTGCTGCTTCTGCTTCTGCTGCTGCTGTTGCTGTTTGTGGCTAGAAATGTTGCTGCTGCTGCCGCCGCAAATGCTGCTGCTGCTGCTGTTGTTGCTGCTGCTGTTGTTGCTGTTGCTGTAGTTGCTGTAAATGTTGTTGCTGTTGTGCTTCTGCGGCTGTTGGTAGCGCTGATGCGCATGCAAATGCGTATGCGAATGTGGTTGGTAGTAGTGGATGGCATGGCATGAGGCAGTCTTTGTATTGTATTCCTTTAAAAAAACAACAACAGAAGAACACGTTAGAATTATTTAAACAATTTGTATGTCATGTGTGCAATGTGCTAAAAGGGTGGCTACAACAAATACAAATGTAAGCTCTGAACAGAGGTCAACTATGCAGATTTAGTTAACGCTCACTTAGTTGAACCATGGTCGTACAAGTGCATATATTACCTTTAAGGATAGTTAGCAGATTTATATATATGGTATATATATACAAGCCCTTATAAGCCCGATTCAAATCAAGATATGAGCAGCAGAAATTCTTAAAATTCCCTTAAATGATATCAAATTAAGATATATGTTTACATATCATATCATTTTCTTGGACTGTTTTGTGAAATTGTGAGAGCTTATTTCGCATCTGGATTAAGTAGGGCCTCGGCAGATGCAACTGTTAGTATTCGATTCACTCGCGATTCTTCAGTCTCTCTTCAGCCTCTCTCTGTGTGTCTCTCTCTCTACATCGTTCTCGCTGTCTCTGTCTGTCTTTCCCTACCCATCTGTCTCTCTTTCCGTATCTCAATTGCTCTTTCTCTCTCTCTTTCTGTCCCTCTCACTCTCTTTTCGGCCGTTTGCTTATCTGTCACTCTGCCTCGCTCCATCTGACGTCTGCAACTTTCCTCTCGACGGTCAGCAAAATGTTGCCAAAATTGTCGCAACAAATTGCCAAAAGGTTTTGTTGCATTTGTTGTTGCCGCTGCTGGCGCACTGCCCACTGCCTATGTGTGTTGTGTATGTGTATGTGTGTGTGTGTGTGTGAGTAAATAACGTTCTCAAGTGCTTTAAGGTAGCTGCCGCATCCGCCGCCGCCGCTGCTGCTGCTGCTGCTGAAGCCCTGATGCCGCATACATACATATTATCAATAAATTGCATCTGACTGCCAACGCAGACAGCGCAGTTGGCGCAGCCACGCCCCCATTCAAAAGCACACACAAACACATGAACAGGCACACAGCGCCCTTTGCTATGCTTCAGTTTATTATTAAAAGGCAAATAAAATGTTTGCCCCATTTCGGTCCCAGTTTCTCTCTATCCCTCACGCTGTCTCTTTCCCTCATTGCCTCTCGAGCAGCTGCCGCTGTGGCACCTTGTTCTAATTTATTTATTGTTGCATGCATGTACAATATAATTTCATTGGGTGTCTGGCCCAGCCGACGTTAAGGACACCAGCAACTAGCCGTTACCCTAACCTTTTGCCCCCTGTCAACCCGCTCTTCGCATATTTGGTGGCCTTTCATCCTTGTCTCGGCATCCCCACACACTTGACCGCATTGCGAGCTTTAACAATTATGTTGCAAAAATTTGTGAAAAGTCAACTGGATAACGGGCTGCCAATTTGATAAACTTGCCACAGCTCGCAAGCACACACACACGCTCACACACAGACTCACACACACCCTTGTTGCTGCTGCTTTTGCTTTTGGTAAGGGGCAGCGCTTGACATTCGGCGCCAAAGTTATTAAGCGGATAGAGGAGCTGTGCACTACCAAAAGCTGCTTAAATAACACGCAAATGTATTACAAAAACAACAACAATAACAACACACGCACACACGCATGCACAGGTGAACTGCCCTGCCCCACCCGCCCACTGCCACCGCCTTATAGAATGTTTTTTGTTTTAAGTTTATTGATGTCGACGTGCGTTTTTCATGCCTCAGCACACAGCCGTACGAGAGTGGACAGAGCCGCGCGGAGGAGCAGACAGGTGGCAGTCGAGCAGAGAGCGAGAAAGAGAGAACGAGAGAGTGAGAGAGAGAGAGAGAGAGGGGGAAGGAGGCAAATCGGATGGCAGACGCGTCTGCGACGTGACAAAACCCATTATAGATGCGACCGCAAAGATAACACTCTGACAGAGGACCTGGGCCTGGGCCAGCGTCGCCAGCCACGGACGGGAGCAGAGACGGAGGCCAAGCTCCGGAGTGGGTGTTCGTGTAGAGCTCCTGCAGCAGCAGCAGCAGCTGATGGATGTGTGTGTAAGCGTATGAATGGCAATGAAACAGGCATGCCCCAAACATAAATGGTAAGACTTCAAAAATACCCTGCAGCCGAAGAGCTGCCTGAGTCGGGCTTGTGACTGAGTAAAAGAAAATTATTCAAAATGAAATTAATTTTTTCGATATGCACTGAACGTTATTCAAGAGCAAGAAAGAAAAGCGCATATGCACTGAGAGAAAGGAACAGCAACCAGGAACAGCAAGAAAGCATATACACTGAGATAAATAAAGAGAAAAACATGAAGACAAGAGCAGAACTAAGTAAGTGCTTAAGTGCTCATAATATATATGTACACTCAGAGAATTTATGGAGACAAGAAGAATTAACATACGTGGATAAGCCACTTCTTCGCAGGTTTACAGGTAATCTGCTAGTCGAGCAGCCAAACTTTATGTAGTCAAATGTTTTTTGTTTGCACAGGCTCGGCTTTCGATTCAATTTTGGGCAGGGGGTGTTTCATAAATTTCATTTTGTAACCATCAAAAAGTTAAGTCAACAATAAATTGAATGGCTGCATGATTGACTAAATGACTGAATGACTGAATGAACGAACGAGGCGCAGCGCCCCGTTTGGACACAGCTGCCAGCTGGACGCCATGCCCCCAAAAAGAGAAGAAGAAGCGGGCTGCTGACTGCTCAGCCAGTTGTTCGTTGGAAATTATGCGGCTCATCGCCTGGCCAGACAGCGCACACACGCACACACACACACACACACACACACACACATGCACATACACATACAGAGCACACAGAAATATCAAAAGCTACAATATTAATATAAAAGTGACAACAACCACAACAACGCCAACAAGCTAAAAGTCAAAACCCGTCAAAAAGCGTCATTGAACCTTCAACCAACTCATCCGCGCATGAGGCAACTGTCCAAAAGGCAGCGTGTGCTCATGGACAGACACGCAGAGTGGGTTGCCCAATGGTCCAATAACAAAGGGATATCCAGTGCCATGGCAGCAGCAAGGATAAGACGACAGCAACAGCAGCAGCTGAAGCAGAGTTTCCAAGAATCTGTTCAGCTCACTTAGTAGCAGGGTCATAGAAATTATGAAGCTCTCCTCTACATACATACATAGAGATATAAAGCAATATATATATATATATATATATATATATATATATGTTAGATGTATCATAAAAAGGTTGGGTAAACATAAAGAATGTGTAAAGAATGATACAATTAATATGCAAACATAGATAACTTTTCTTTTCATGAGTCAAGCCTTAATAGCTTATTAGCAGGAATAAAAAAATTGATACAAAAAATATAGTAAAAAATCATTTCTATTCGCAGAACTCTTCGTTAATGAAAATATGAGAAAGAATTATAAACATGGCCAAAAGGTTTGAAGACGTTTCATATGGCAATCGAATGTGTGTAAATACAAAATATATTTTGGCAAATCTGGCTCTTAGAGGCTCCGAGACATGCTGAAAGAACCAGATATCTATATCGACTTTACCCATCTCTTAGAACAAGGATCGTTGACCGTTGATCAATCAACTCGATTTGAGGTATCTGGCTAGTCTGTAAGATAAACGGACATATCAGTTGAAGCTGATCAAGAATATATATACTCTGTGGGATCCACCTGTTCGCCCAAAATCAGTATACTCTGCCTACTCTGGAGTAGGCTGTGTCAGTTTCAGAAACTACTTAAATGCTGATCCAAGGCATCATAAAATGTAGCTATTGTTTTACATTAAATGCTTAATTTATAATATGTATATATATATATGTATATATGTGAGTGAATCCCTTAAAGCGACTTCTCTCAATGCACTTTCATAGTATATTACACAAATGAACTTAGTTCAAGGGCCCGGCACAATATAGTTAGTTTATTTCGGTAGATCCAACTCTTCATAGCATATCTTTAAATCTTTCGAAGAACTATAGACGTAAAGAAAACAGAAAACCATAATTATGTTTCACACTCTGTTTGTCTGAATTTGATGTAAATAAAAAAACTGTTGCCTACTTTTCTGGGCGTGTAGACAGCGCTGAACTTTTGACAAAATTCATTGCGCGCAGTTCGCTGAGAGGGCGGGTTGGGGCAGCTGGCGTGCACTTAAAGTGTTTTTCAAGGCACTGGCGATTTTCGACCAGTGAAAAATTTCTGACAGGTCATAAATTGGCGCCACGAGTGGGCCAAGCGGGGCAATCCGCAGGCAGCTCCTACTCCCCGGCGTTCTCTGTTTGCGCTGTGGGACGACTCTTGGGGGGCTTTGGTAGTTGGGATACAGTTGTCTGCATGGAATGCGCTCAGAGTGCCCAGCCCAGGCAAACACCAACCAACACACACACACACACGCACACACACACACCAACAAACACACACATACTGTTGGTTGTTTGCCTGCGTCGCGGCTGTTGTTTATATTCCACACCGAAACGAAACGAAAGGCAGCCCAAACAAAAGCCGTTGCACAAACATAGGTGTGAAGCGCCAACAACAACAACAACAACAACAACGATGACAAAAACAGCAATAAGCAAAACAACATCAAACTAAGTGGCAACTCTGTACACAGTCAGTTGCACGAATTGGGCATATTCAGCTAAAAGCAAAAAAAACCAAATAAAACAAAGTTAGTTAGTTAAAATCAATGTTTTGACTTGAAATAAACTCAAGTAAAACGATAGAAAATATTTGAAAAGAATTTAAAACTTGTATTATATTTTACAGGGCATCTGCTAGTCGCATATTTGCCCGCACTTGCGTTTATTTGCTTGTTGTTGTCGCTGCGGCTGCGCTACTTGTACAGTTAATGAACCAAGCGTCGCATCGCGTTACATTGCCAAACTGAAGGTACGACTTTTCCAACCCCAACACCCAAAAAAACAAATGGATAAAATAAAAAAAAATTTGGTGCACGCTGTTTTATTAGCTCGACAGCAACAAAATGGCCGCCAGTGTGCGGCTGCAGCGGAACCGGAAACTGATTGTGCGGCTCACATTGACCAGCTCTATCGCTGGATACTACACCCTTCCAGCCCGGCCATTTCGCTCTGACCATTGTGCTGGTACCCTTAACCACCTTTGCCACAACGTTTGTCAATGCTGCAAATCTCATCTCATTAAAAGCGCACGCGATTTGTGCGCGTTTTGCGCGCGGCTTTCCAATCAGTCGGTCATTTGACATTTTTCCATCAAACGTTGATTAAGCGTAGCTGGCTGCGGCTCCAACGGTAACTGCTCTCCCTCTCTTTCGCGCTCTTTCTCGCTCTCTCTCTCTTTCTGTCTCTCTGAATGTGCCACTAACTGTGGCACTGTCTGTGGTGCTCTGTTTGTGCTGCTGCCTCGATATCTCGTCAATCGTTTTGTTTGTTTGCCAAAAAATTGACTTTGAGATGCTTTGCCGCGGCCTGATTGATGGGCCTGATAGCAAAGGGCCTGTGGGGAGGAGGAGGGAGAGGAGGAGAGGGAGGGGGCTGCAGCAAGCAGAGCGGGACTAAGGGCATGCTGTGGTACTCGTTGGGCCCTGCTTGGAGACAGGGTTTGTCGCTTTTGTTTTTAACTATTGCGTGTTGTTGCTGTCGTTTGCATTAAACGCTGGCTTCTTCTTCCTCTTTTTTTTTCCTCTTGCTTTGTTACTTTTTTCTAAAAGCGACAAACGACACACACACACACACACGCACACACATGGCTAAAGCGACGTTCGATTGCAGCTGCCCCAAAAATTGTGAACTTGCCTCTGCCACAGCCAAACGAACCGTAATTGATGTGTCTGCTCTGCGCTGGGCTCGTTTTGTTTGTTGGGCCCCAACTATTCGCCATTTGGTTCGGTTCGGTTCCGCTTTTCATGCCTTTATGACCGCCAGGCAGCAATTTCTATTGCGAAAAGCCAGCCTGGCTGCGTGAACCAAGATGCTGTTCACTAAGCGCTAGAATTTCCGAGGTTTCCCAGGAACAAGTTCATTGCGAACCGCTGCAATAGAGCTCGACAAGATCTGCCTTTGTGCTTTGTATTGAAACTAGTTCACGTTGCTGAAGAGCAAAAAACATAGCAGGCGATTAAAAGAGAGACTTTTCAGCCGTGTTTCCAGCTCCACTTTCCCCCACTTTCACAGAACTCCACACACACACGCGACGATGACTCCCAAAAGTATGCTTCAAGCAATACTGCTTTCTCCTTAAATTGTCTATAGATATAAAAAGCTGCTCTCGTAGCTCAATGTCTTAACTCGAGATTTGTTTGACTTATTTTATTTATGAGAATCTTAACTGATTTAAATATTCGATTTACTTACGAATATCTAGCTTAAGCTTAAGCATAATTACAGTGCACTATCAAAATACGCTAGCGATCACACACCCACACACACACACACACACACTAACACGCAGCCCCGCTCCCCTTCGGCTGGCATCTCACAGTCGACTTTGCTGCCGATAATTTAATGGTCTGCCATTTAATCTGCATTGAATTTATTATCTTGGAAAAAATTAATCTTGATATGTGGCCCGCTTATGGCGACGCTTGCTGACAAAAATAGCTAAAAAGCAGCGCCAAGCACGCGCTGACTCGCCGCCGGCAGCTACCCCCTCGTGCCTCAGGCAGCAGGTCTGCTCAGCCGCTGTCTCTGTCTCTGTCTCTGGCTCTGTCTCGGGGTATATCTCATAAAAATTTGCAATTGCTGGCAACGCATCTGTTCTCCAAGTGTCTCTAAATCTTTAAAGAATTATTTACTACAGTTTTTCTTGCGCCCGCAGACGACGCAGTTTCGAAAACCACAACAACAACAACAACAACAACGACGGCAACTTCAGCAAATGGTGGGTGATTTGCAGACAACCCCCAGAACAGGCACAGTTCCAGTCCAAGGCTGACAATGTCACGCCAACAACAGCAGCAGCAGCAGCAGCAGCAGCAACAACCACCAAGCGCTGAGCCACCGTTGAGCCACCCTCGTGTTATTGCTCTACGCTTGCCATTGTCCGCTTTCACTGCAGCCCCCTTTCTTCACGGCCCACCAACGTGTCCTTGCTCCAGCGAGTTCCCATTCCATCTTGGCTCTTGGCGCCCTGCCAGTGCACACTGGTGTCAGGCCATGTAGAAATGCAACCACAAATATTTATATGTTATATGCTATATGCTTCTTCAAAATCGTAATATATTGAAATTATAAACAATATAATCCCATCTGTGACTATTTGTGAGTATATAAAAATGATGTAGTAAAATCTCACACCTGCTACCAACTGTTTGCTGCCCCTTGAACCACTGTGCCGATAGCGAAGCGCTGCCTTGTCTGTAAATTTATTATGTTATGTCTCCGGCTTCGTTTCGGGCGCCATCAGTGGGTTAAGGTTTCTTTTTTTCTTATTTTGGGCGTGTGTGTGTGTGCTTGTGTGTAATTGTTGAAGGGCATGACGGCCATTGCCCAAACCAAACTAAACCAAGCCCAATACCAATCGCATGCCTCCAGTCGCCCTCGTTCCCCCCGCCCTTGGCCGGGGCTTGTTTTTGTAGATCTGCGCTCGCTTCAGCCATAGCAATTTCTATGTCACTCGCTGTCGCTGTCGCTGTCGCTGTCCTTCTGGTCATCATTCAATTTTAATCAGCATGGCTAAATCTCGCCAGCCAAACAAGACTCTAGAGTCGCCAGCTCCAGCCCAGCTCCAGCTTCGAATATTTCGAACAGTCGCTTCATGCCTCCAGCTGCTTATCGAAACTGGCAACTTGTGCGTCGATTTTGGCAAACAAAACAGCAATAGAAAAACGGACCTGAGCAAACGTCTAACTACAGATTTGCGAATATCTGATACCCTCACTTAATATATGCATCAATTTGATTGCTTTGACTTAGCTTTAGGATTGAGTAATCAAAAGAGGATTGTCATCAACTGAAGCCCTAAAATATAATGAAATTTGAGCAAGACGTGAAAAGCCAGCTTCATGAACTGAAAATTAAGCTGAAGCGCCTTGGCTTGAGCCGTAAGCCGAACCACTTAAGTTATGGCGAGTAATTTGGTTCATTTGTTTAACTTAAAAGTTTTCATATAAAAACAAATATGTTCTTCTTATATTCAGTTCAGGCTTAGTTTCAACAGTTCTCTAATCATCTAATGATATCTAACTCAGCTTTCTGTTTGATTTACATGAGGAGAGGAAGGAAATGTGTCAGATTGAGTGAGAACATCAGAGTACCCCATTGCCAAAGAGGGTATTTGAAAACTACAAACTGACAAATTTAAACAAGTGCTTTTGATGTTGTTGTTGTTGTTGTTGCCATTTTATTCCCGCTGCAATCGAAATGCTTTGCCGTTCATTTTCTTTCTCATTTCTTTTATTATGGCTAAGTGAATGTTTACGTCCGATTTGCTGCATATGTGGCCCCTTAAATGCCGCATATGTCCGCCATTGTCCGGCTCCGACTCATTCCGGGTCTGGGTCTACGGCCGGAGGAGAGCTGCTCCAAGTCCATTCAAATCCATTTGAAATCCATTTTCATATTTGCGCACAGACGTTTGGCATTTGATGTGGCTCTGATTTCATTTGAGTTGCCTTTTTGGCTGCTCCTCTTCGGTTTCTCTCTTTCTCACTTCCTTCTCCCCCAAATGCTGTTTTGCTTTATTAGCCTGTTTCGTTGTTGTTGCTGGTTACTGGTTACGAGCGATTTGGCAACAGTTAAGCGATTTTCAAGCAAGCCGCGCGGCTTGCGGGTCGTCAGGGTTGCCGTACGGCGGAAAAGTTTAAAAAAAGAAAGCCAGCCGGACAGGGAGAGGGAGAGGGAGAAAGATTGAGATTGAGTGAAACATTCGACAACTGTTGTCAAAATGTACACAAATCGTTTTCAGATCAAGTTTAGCTGGATTAGGCATAAAAAAAGGTCGCGAGTGAGGGAGGGGTGAAGTACACACATGTGCGCATCCTGTGCCCGTGCTCCTGCGGCCAGTGGCATGTGAATGAGAATCATTCACATTTCGTTGCTAACTGAATGTAATTGAATACGAAAGATCATTCTGCGCGCATGGACTCAAACCAAGTGAATAATGGATGAGAGCGTAGTTGTGTTGGTTATTGAATATTCAATTAGCAGCACACGAATGCAGTGAGTGCAAGTGAATGCGCATAACAATTGATAGATTGCAAGCAAGCCAAAGTGTTGCCAAATGAGTATTTTATGAGTAAGGCTCGATAGGTGTTACAAGCAATATGTATTTTAATTTATGTAAGCTATACCGAACTCTTTTGCAACAAACTATATACATTATTTAAGCAACACATGTGCACTTGAGTGTTAATCATATGAGTACTTTATGAGTATCAATGTATTTATCGGGATATGCTAATGGAAATACTACTAGAGTAAGCTTAACTAAAAAAAAAATTGAATTCCCAATGCATTTTAAGCCATTTCACAAGCTCGCACCCAACCACACTCACTTACACCCAAACATTCATTCGAATGAGTAGTAAATGAGTATGACTCGATAAGTGCTTACGGGTTATTACCATATAAATGTAATCCAAAATGAATTGAATTGACTCTCAATACAGCTTATGCCATTTCGAAGGTCTCCTTCCCAAATACACAAATGCACAAATGAGTATTTTTTAAGTATGAATCGATGAGTATTACGCGTTGCGTTCAAAAAAATGTATCTTTATCGCGCTTAACTATTGCTAATAGAGTTTCTTACACTTCACAAGCAATCACCCATCCTCCCACACACTCACTCGCACACACACACACACCCACACACACACATCCGCCAACACACATGTGGTGCTGCACTCACATGCTTTTGGCTGTCGTCTCCCTGTTTCGCATGCTACTTAGCACTCGAGGCAAATTAGTTGCGCCTCAGCCCAATTGCGACTATAAATCAACACACGCACAACAACAACAACAACAACAACAGAGTCGCATTTTGCAACAGATTTTTTATGGTGCCCAAAAACGTGCGCCCTGCGGATGCGGATGCTAATGCGGATGCAGCCCGAAAAATATTTCAGCCTCTTGCGATTCTGTGAGTCTCTCAGATGCTTACAGCTCTTCGTTCGTTTCTGCTGCTCACGCAAGTGTCGAGTGTCTGGTTCACCCTCATGCCACAAATCCGCCCCCGACTCCGTCTCCGTCCCCGTCAGCGTCCCGGCTACGGCAAGCGTTCGCTTCGCCTCTGCAGCGACCCTGTCGAATGCACAAAGCACACGCACAATTGTGCAAATTGACAGATTTATAACAAAATGCAATGAATAACAGCATTATTCACATTATTCACAAGGGGTGCGCTCGCTGAATTGGGAATTCCGAGCCAGAAATTGGGCGAGAGGAAAATCGATAGCCGGCAAAATAGCATATTGAGTATGGAGCAGAGAGGATTGCATCTTAGGCCGTAAGACTTTAAATGCTGATATTGGGATTTCGATTTCAACAGGCGCCTTAATGGCCGGTCACACACACTCGCACACACATGACACTCATAATCCCTGCGGCAGACCAAGAAAATGGGGGCATGTTTATGCCCGCGTGTGTGTGTGCGTGTGTGTGTGTCTTCGGGCTGTGCAAACAAGTTCCCACATAGCCCACAGCAGCAGCGGCAGATGATGCGGTCCGGATCTGAGTCCGAATCCGGCATTACCCCAGATTCAGTTGCAAGTGAAATTAAAAAAAAATTACACACACACACACACATACATAAAAAAAATGAAACAAATCTATGAAGTTCAATCAGTTTTAATTGATTCATTTCGGGGTTGTGTGGAGGACGCTGCCAGCTGCCCGCTGCCCGCTGCCCGCTGCAGATAATGATGATGCTTCTGTAGCTGCCGCGTTGCCTGTTAATAAATTTATTATCTTGGGAATATGCGAGAGTGGCTAAAGCGACGCTGACTGCGGCAGCGGCAGCGGCAGCGGAAGTGCCTCGTTGATTTGAACTGAAGCCCAGGCCTGAGCCTGGGCCCGAGTCTGGGCCAGGCCGCATATTTATTATGATTAAAGTTGAAAAGTTGAAATTGATGCTGCAACAGTTAGAGACAACAAGCTGCGGGGTGGTGAGTGAGGGCGCGTAAAAAACAACGAGATGAGGCACACAAAAAATAATAATAACAATTACGATTACGCTTACGCTTACGATAACGATAACGATAACATTTAAGCAAGATATAAAATAACGGTCTAAGTGAAAATAGATGGCAGCACTGCAACTAAGTAAATGCCAAGCAATCAGCTTTAGCTAACAGACTGACAGCAGATATACGTCAAAAGGCTTGGCTTAAACCCAGTTTGAAGCCTCGTTTCGGACTTATATCTAATATTAATTGACTCAGTACTCACCATAACAATGCTCCATTTCTTGCATATGTGACGCAGGGCCTTTTTGTAGGATCACGGTTTCATGGTCCAGAAGTTCTTTTTGGGTTTCGCGCCGGTGGCCATTGTGATGGAAGGGCCCGTTGCGGAACCAGTTGCCGAGGCAATCGAACGCCCGGAGGCACGCTGCTGATCCGCCGAGCAGCGGCGTGGATAATTGAAGGGCGACATTGAGCTGCCGCCAGCCGTCTCCGATATGCCCATGCCCAAGCCGTCCATGCCGCCCATGCCACCCATGCCAGCTATGCCCATGGCGGCGGCGTTCATGCCCACGCCCATGCCAGAGTTCATGCCCACGGCCATGCCCATGCCCATGCCCATACCCATGCCCATTGGCATGCCCATCCCGGCGATGCCCTGATCCTCGCCACAGCTGGCCATGCTGCTCTTGGATGTCGATGTACCGGAAGCTGTCGAGGAGCGACAACTGCGCAGATTGTGCGGCAATGTGCTGGTGTGTATATGGTTATTGTTGTTGTTGTTGCTGCTATTGTTGTTGTTGTGGGGCATCAGATTGGGATTGTGTGCGGAGTGCCCATGGCTGTGGCTGTGACTGTGGCTGTGACTATGGCTAGTGGGCGTGGCCGTCTTATAATAGCGCAAGCTCTCATTGTAGCTGGCACCGCTGCTGCTGCCGCTGCCGCTGAAGCCGCTGTCCAGGTCACCCTCATCGAACTCCGGATTGATGCAGCTGCTATGGGCATGATCCTTCAGCTCCATGCTGTTCAAGGTGCTCGACAGATTCTCCAGGCTGGCGTGCGAGGCTGAGCTCGAGTTGGACGCAGCACTGGCGGCGGCACCTCCGAGCAAGCCACCGCGACGCGGTCGCTGGCTTGTGGTCAACACGTTCTTGGCTTGGGCGGAGGATATGTTGCCGGCGGCACCGCTGGCACTGGCACTGCCGCTAGCACTGCCGCTGCCGCTGCCACTGCCACTGCCACTGCTGCAGCTGTTGCTGGGGGCGGGCAGCGAGTCATGCTGCACATCGTTGGAGCTGGCACTGGCCGGTCCGCCATGGCTGGGACTGATGTCCGGGGGCGTGGGCGGCATTATGAGCGCCTCCAAGGACAGATTGAGCTCGTCGAGCACACGGAAATGATTGTGCTGGACGCGACGCAGCTCCTCCTTGACGTTGCCCGCACTGGAGGTGGCGATGCGGTTGTCGGAGAGCACCTTGCGTATCTTCTGGTCGCTCACCTCCTCATACAGATTCTCGGTGGTGCCGTAGCGTGTGGTGTACGTGTGCCTGTCCCGCTCCTCGGCGCTTGGCGAGGACGATGTCGACTGGCCGCTGTGCGACGACGACTTCGAGCGAAAGCTCTTGGCTAGCAGCGCACGTATCGAGTTGCGCGGCGGACTCTTCGACGGTCCGTGCTGGACGTTGCCCTGACCCTGAGCGGGCACATTCGTATGGCACTTGGCCGCGCCGGGCTCGTAGTAGGCGTAGGAGTAGACATGATTGAACGGTGCAGCGGCAGCAGCTCCAGCTGATCCACCCGCGCCCATGCCCACACCGGCACCACCACCAACAGCACCAGCAGCACCGACGCCACCAGCTCCGGCTCCATTGTAGGCCACATGCAGCGAGGGCGTCGAGGACAGCCCAGCCGCTGAGCCAGCCCCGTGCGAGGGCGTGGCACTGCTGCTGCTGGGCGTCATAACGCCCGCGGCGAAGCCATAGTCCAGCGACGAAGTGCTCGACGAGGACTGAGTATTGGCGGTGGGCTCAAAGCGCTCCATTGTGGCAGCGATGTTCTTGCGTGACCATTTCACCTGCAGATCCAAGAAGAAGAACATTAGATTAGCTTCTTAGATTGACTCAGATTGAATTTAAAGCCATGTCCAACATTTTAATGGGACGGCTTATACTATATAAATCAGCTCTCATTTCATTTGAAAGCAATTCCAGTCCAATTCAGTATTTCAACTTAAAATTAAAATTTAATTAATTGTATTCAATTCTGTTCGCCTTTCAGCTAACATTTCTGTTTAATCCTCGCTTCTCTTACCTGCTGCTCCACATCCATTTTGTGGTTGCTGCGGCGACTGTGGCCGCGTCGTCGTCGCTCCGTGAAGGGCTCGCCGTGGCCACCTTGGAGCAGCATCAGTTCCCCGTTTTGCTGTGAGGACGATGACGAGGACGAGGGCGGTGCCGGCATGCAGAACTCAATGCTGTCCATGTCGTCCGGAAAGATTAGATCACCGCGATGTCCGTGATGATGGCCCATCGTGGCGGCGCCCATGCCCATGCCGAGGCCATGGCCGTGTCCGTGGCCGTGTCCGTGTCCATGTCCATGACCGTGGCCCATGCCATGGCCATGTCCGTGTCCACTCATAGTAAGCTGATTGCGCTGAATGTGCCGCATGGAGCCATGTCCGGGTGCGCTGTGCACCGCCACCGCAGTGGTCTGTGCCTGCAACTGTTGCTGATGTGGCTGCTGCTGCTGCTGCAATGTTGGCGGCGGATAATCTGCCGGCGGTGGTGGAGCAAAGCTGGCAAATTGTGGCGAGGCACAGCGATTCTGGAACTTGGACGCGGCGGCGGCGGAGGTGGTGGTGCTGCTAGCGCTGCCTGGATACATGTTGCTGCTGTCGGTCAGTGTGGCTGGTGTCGCGGTGGTATCTTTATCGTTATCGTTATCGCAATCGCAATCACAATCGGCTCCCTTAATGACGTTGACGATTCTCAAGCGCTGGCAAAGCGCATCATCTGAAAGGGGAAAGGGCAAAAGGGAGTTAAGAGTGAGAGAAAGCAAACAAAGCCATTAATCAGCGTTGGAATTGAAAGCGTTACGAATGCGCATGCGGGCGGGCGGATGGGGCATCACACACAGACGAAGCCCAAAACAGAACCAGAAACAGAACCAGAAACAGAAACAGAGCGACACATGACTGACATGCCATGCCAAAATCCCACAAATAAAAGCTGGAATTATGAGCTTTGCTCCGGCACTGAAGCAGCCGGCACTGAGCCAGCGAATACTCCAATCCCAATTTATTTATGCGACCGCCAAACAAAACATTGTTGCCGCCGCAACAACAACAACAGCAACAACAACAATAGAAACAACAACACGCATGTAAAACATTTGGCGTTGGCATGCCATTTCCCAGTTCCCAGCTAGCAGTACCCGGTTCCCAGCTCCCAGTTCCATAGCTGGCCACTCGACGAATGCCATAAAACAGCATTAAAGCTATTAACAGGCGACGAGCGAAGGCAAAGTTTTTCTATACCCTGTGAATGGCAGCAGCTAAGGTGTATTTGTAGCTTACCCTGAAGACTATATATGAAAGCTGCAGCAGTTGTTAACTTTATCCAAATGAAATATTACAATAATATAACTGAAACCTAATAACATGCACTTAAGCATTAAGATATAAGATTTAAATTTAAACTAATTTGCCATTGTTAATATAGATAATTAAAGAAACTAGATTTCCTTCCTATTAAATATATATAAATTGAAATTTAGCTGCTTTAAATAATGGGAAAGTCGAAGTATATCATACTATCTAACTTGTTGACTAATTTTAAGTATTTTACTTTTGGAAGCCATAAATTTAGTTTGTTTCATTTATAAATTATGAACTCCCCCAGTTGTGTTCTTTTCACATAATTCTTCGTTGAGCTTTATACAGGGTAGCCGCTAGTCGTTGCTGCGCTGACCAGACGGCGCACACTCTTCTTTTCATTCTTTTCGTGCGTGTGTGACTGATAGCAGAGCCGAAACTGAGATCCGTTCTATCTTCGCATCGGTCCGCGCCCACCCGCTGTTAATCCCTTTACCCGCTGGCCGCCCACTTTTATGAGCGTGGCCATAAATCAATCAGAGCACTGGGCGCAGATCCCCTTTATGAGCCACTGGCAGCGCAGCCAGCGATCCGTCCGGCCACCGCCCAGCCAGAGCAGCTAATCCTTGAGGCAGCCGCACAGAACTTGCCCCAAGGCCAAGTTGCAAATGCCGCACAGGCAATTGAAATTCGCTGCAATTTGCTTCTCTTTTTATTGAGTTCTTGCAGCTCAACTGAATGTTGCACTCGCCACAGATTTCTTGTTATTGTTAGTCCCTTTTTTCTTGTTGTTCGTTGTTATTTGTTTTTCTTTGAATACCCTAGCCAAAGGGTATTACAACTTAGGCATGAAACGTGTAACACCTATAAAGTGAATATATTCTTTTGATTGACATAGGAACAGTTTCCATGCAAGCTGGTCTCTTTTCTCTGGAAACCTGCCGGATCGGAAGAGTATACCATGCAGGCCACATAGGAAGGTTCTCTCGCTTAAGCCAAACTCTGTAAATACCTGAATCATACTTTCGCCTAACCTGTTTGCAAACCCGTATCAATTTGAGCTTGTCTATCAACAATGTTTCCTTGGGAACAATCGGACTGCAATTGGGCTTTGGCACTTCTGGCTATGGAATAGTGTATCTAATTGGTGGCATGCTGTGGATATGTCTTCTTTGGTGTTATTTTTTGGGCATTTCGATTTCAATGCTCAGCAATAACGAACTACAAACAACAACAAGCAACTGTGCAATCATTTTTCTCCCACGCTGATTGATATATCAAATTGATAGCCGTGTGGCATGGCCAAAAATGTTGTTTTAGTTGCTTTTATTAGTGCACTGGCCACACAGCAACAGCAACAGCAGCAGCAGCTGGTCAGCCCTTTGGCTCACTGGAGCCGCCACCCAAGCAGCCGCGCCCAGTGCTCATCCCCATGCCCCATGCCCCATGCCATGCGATGTTGCAACACTCGCAACGTTTTGTGTGGCCGACTGCGTGCGCGCATATTTGCAACGTCTATTCGACTTTTTTCAGCAATATTTTGGATTTTTTTACATGAATTTTTGTTGTGTTTTTTGTTTTGCCTGTTTTCCAGTTTTAGGCGATTGCATTTCACATGCAAATTTTAACGAGTTGTTTGTGGTCGTCTATGGGCGCCTGCCACAACAACAGCGCCAGCAACTGCAACAACAATTGGCGTTTATTTGCAGGCAACATTTTGATTTGGCTGATTGAGTTTGGCCATGTTGAAGATTAAAAAAACAGCAACAAAAAGAATTCAAATTAAGTGATATAACGCGCTGGAAATAGCTGCAGCTACACAGTTAAATGATTTTTTTTCAATTAAAATACTAAAAACATTTATATGTATATACATATATAAGTATGCATAGAACATGTATGGGCGTGTATGTGGCATGGACAATCGAGATGCCTGTGGAAAATTGATTTTTGCTTGACGCCTGGCGACGCACATTACGAAATGCCAGCTCGCATAGCCAAAAACTGTATTTATTTAACTTTTGCTGAATATAATATGATTGTTCATGGAAAAGTCTTCAAAACTAAGCGCAGTTAAAGTAAATTAAGAGTAGAGAGCACACATTGTACACACGTACATACGCGTACACACCCACACACACAAAACAAAGATTAAAAGATTGCCAACGCAACGCATTTAAGCCTTAAAGTCCTACTTGAATTCCTGAGAATCGCATAGTAGGGCGATATTGAAAAATACTTTTTCTTTCATTCCTGAGATTGCATTGCAGCGCGATATTGAAAAAGGCATAATTCATGAGAATTGAATAGTAGGGCGGTATTTGAAATATACTCTTTTTCTCAATTTGCATGAGAATTGCATAGTAAGGCGATACTTATACAATACGTTTTTATTTGTTTTCAGCGCAGTGAATGTTAATTTGTTCTGCAATTTGTAGTTTATTCATATATTCTCTCTTGTTAATCTTATACTTAAGTTCATTATAATTGTTCTATAATATTCTCATTTCCGAAACTCACTTTCATTCCATATCATATTTGTAAGCCTCGTACCCATTAAAAATGTGTAAGAATGGGTATATTACGGTTGTGTACTCTATATGTTATCTATGTCAGATATTGATTGAACTAAATATAGAAAAGGCTCAATAGAAAATACTAGAGCTGCATTGTAACGACGCGCTTGTGCAGATATTTAATTGGCCTTACCTATATTGTAATTTTGATAGCAATAATAATTTTGATATTCCAATTATCGATTGATTTGAATCGATTATCTAGCGACTCACTTGCCTGGGCTCAGCTGGACGTGTATGGACTCGTTCTGGTGCTTATTTTTTATTCAGACTTGGCCTGATTGCCAGACAGCAGACACCAGTCCACCATGCCCCCAGCCCACCCACTGCCCGCCGCCGTGTGGTTGGGCTGGGTGTGTGTGGGCGTCTGGGCAAAGCAATTGAAGCTGTTTTATTTTTCTTCATTTTCTGTTTGTATTTCTGCAGCAACAGCAGCAGCTGCCACAGTAAATGGCCGCAGCATGTGTGCATGTGTGTATGTACTCGTAACTAGTATCTTGTTTCATGTATGGATACATGACGGCGGCAGCGACAGCTGCAGCTTAGCAAATTGCTGCAAATAGCCGAAGCAATTGCCATGTATCAAGATCTGTGGAAAGCTAAACCCAACGACGAACAGAAGTGGTAACAAGCGCAACAGGTTTGCCAAAGGGAGAACTCATTAACTAAGCACAGTTGCTGCCACCTCATTCTCGCGCTCTCTCGTTCTCGCTCTCTCTCTCTCTCTCCATGCCCTTTGTCAGCGAGCGTGCGGCTCATTAACACATTTTGTGCATGTTGTACATCATTAGAAGGCGAACGCGCTCAAAAATCAAAAGCCCAAACGCATGCTTCTATTCGCTGGTGCACAGTTGCTGTGCGGCATGTGGCATGTGGCATGTTTCGTTAGGTCGGACAATGCTTTTTGCTGGCACGTGGCACACGCAGCACCCACACCATACTCCCACCATACCCCACCATTGTTCTCCATCCCCTTCAAGTATCTATGGCCCGAAAATTGCATTGTTGTCAACGCGAAGCGACGCTGGCTCTCATTCATTCACGCACTCATTCATGCAGTAGTCGCCCATTCAGACAGGCTGCTCATTCATTCATTCATTCATGACAGCTTTCCCATTCGCCTTGAGCCCTATCGCATCATGCATATGAAAATTGGCCAATTTGGCCGACCAATTGAAGCTGCAGCCGTAATGCCAGCCTCAACAAGGATCGCAACGGTACCACAGGCAGAGGCATTTCATTAGTGGCATGCCACCTAGCAGCTGCCTGCCTCCAGCTCCCAGCAGGCATCCTCCACATAATGACTTTAATTAACATACATCGCGTGAAGCGGTAGCTGTTGCTGTTGCTGTTGCTGCACTTGTTGGGTCCACTCTAGCTGCAAGTGGCTCGCTCAAGTGGAAGTTTTGGCAACGCGAAACAGCTGCTTGCAGCTGATACATGGAATGTGGGCCACAAATTGGCAGAAGCCGCAACAACAACAACAACAGCAACAGCGAAACAATTAATTAATAAAAGCGAAATTCGCGCAATGTTTTATATTGCATTTTGTTATATTTTCGAGCACACAAGTTTGTTCCTCCGCCAACATTGAATGAGTGAATGGTTCGGTTGAATAAATGAATGCTTTCATACTAACAGTCGGAAAAAATAAATAAAACTTTAAATGCAAACATCGTACGCTGCATACGGTATTCAGATGTTGGGCTATCTAAGCGGAAGTATGTTCAGAGTAAACTTGATGTTTTATAACATTTTATAAAGTTTTTACTACAACAATAATATAATATATAATAATGTAATAAATATATTAAATATACATGATATTTGCAATCTGCCAACACAACTCATAGATATATTTAACAGCTAGAGTCAGCTAATACGTCACGGGATACAGGATATACACGATGTCCAGATCAAATCTTTTTTGTTTTTCAGATACATCGGCAACCTTCCTCCAAAATCATTAAGATGATGTGATCGATGCCTTTTCTCAATTATAGCCTGAACCCATTGAAGGTGGGCAAAGAGGATAAGACATGTCCTTCTATGGCACGTAAAGATTTGTTTCGAATCTTCAGAGTATCTCCTAGTCGGGCATGAGAACAAAGTTACTTATTAACTATTCCATCTGTAAGATAAATATCTCTCGGTTTGCTTTACATATATAATATCTATAATATGATTTACATAAGCGTTTGTCGTCTCTTCTTCGTTTACTTATAGTCCGAACAAGCACTTCCCTAAAATGCTGCTCTTACTGAAGAAAACAATCCTTTTGCAACACTTTGGTATTTCTCATATTATACTTCTTGTTTAGCTGGTATCAAGTCTAATACTCCGCACCCACACACCCACACACCCACACACACACACACACAGGCACACACTTTTTTGCTCGTGTCCCTCCTATAGCTTTCCCTTGAACAAGCAAAAAGGAAAAAAAAAAAAAAAGAAAAAGAGAGGAAAAACCAAAGCAATAGCAAATCTAACCAAATGCCAACACAAATTTTGTTTGCGCTTTGTATTAGGTTGACAAAAATCAACACCCAGACGGACAGACAGGCGAGGGGCAGGCGAGTGGGGGGAGGGGCGACGCACGGACGGGCAGACGACGTTGTCGGAGCTTTTGCTCAATCAGAAGTCAGCGAGCTAGCTGAGAGGGCAGCGGGAACGGGGAAGTGGTCGCAGCTACAGGAGATAGATTTATGCTGCCATGCCACCCACACATTACAGCCACACACAAGACTGTTTGTGTGTGTGCATGTGTGTGTACATGTGTGTGTGTGCCGGGCTTAGCTGTTTGTCTTTTGCAAATGTTGGCAATATTTTGTGGTAAAAGGTGAATTTATTAGCACTCCCCACGCAGCCAGTTCGTCTTTCTTTCGAATTATGGACGCCATATGTCTGCCCCCCCCCGCCCCGCTGTCTCCTTGCCCAGCCCCTTCCCTTCCCTCCCCCACCAGCATACCACTCTAAACCAGCAACTCTTTTACTTGGCCAACATTTCAGGTTTTATTTTCAGTTTCTTTTTTCTTTCTGTTTGTGATGCGTTTTGCGTTGACTCCATCCTCTGTCGAGACTCCGCGCCACTTTAGGCCCTGCCCCTACCCCTGCCCCCCTGCCCCAATTCTTATCGTAGGCGCTGCAATTTAAAACACATTTTCGGGGATTAAAATCTTGACAAATCATAAACAAAACGACGTCGTCGAGGCAGATGCACGGCCTGCACGCAATTACGAATACATTTGTATCTGCATCTGTATCTGTAAATGTATCTGTATCTTTAGCCGATGCGGCCGCCGTCGCTGACTGATTTACTTGCGCCTAACAAAAGAGAGATCCAAAAAAAAAGAATAATAAAAAGTCACCGAGCCCCAAAACACAACACTCGCACAACAAGCTGCTGAGATGCGTATCTTAAGTGAGGGCATGAGAGAGAGCGAAAGGGAGGGAGAGGGAGCGAGAAAGGGAGCATGGGCAAACGTTACGTGGAAAAACGCTTGCAGCTTCTCAACTTTTGTCCAGCGACACTTTATCAAATAGAAAATGAAAATCTTAAGCCAAAAGAAAGAGACCCAGAGAGAGAGAGGGAGAGAGAGGGCGAGAGAAGGGAGAGGGAGCTAGTGGTGGAGAGCGGCGGCATTTAGTGGGGAATGCGGGGCATGCCTTACGCTAGCGGCAGCCGCATAAAAGCCACATGATACGCATCTTTTGGATTGTTGCTCTTGAATTTTTAAGCCGATTTTTGGTTGACTTTGCTGCGACATAAAACACAATAAAACTGATATAAAAACAGAGGGCTCCTTAGCCAAATGTTGTTGTTGTTGCTGTTGTTGTTGTTGTTGTTTTTGTTGCTGCTGTGCTGTGATGAGGGGCAGCGGGTATATCGAAACTGACAACGCTTTCAACGCATGTCAATGCTGACATCTTTAAATTCCAATAAGTTTCTGATGTTGTTGTTGTTGTTTTTGTTGTGATGTTCTTTGATAAAACGGTAAAATAGACAAAGTGCACACACACACACTCGCACACACACACTCGCACAGACACCCACACAGCCTTAAGATAATAGCCCATACATGGACAGTTCTTTTTTAACGCAAATTCCATAACTTACCAGCAAGTGGAGAAAAGCTGAGTTTCCAAATTTTCAGTTCAAAGTGCGCCCGGCTTGGCTGTTTATAAATATGGAAATGCTGTAATCATAGTTGAGAGCGGGGGAGAAAAAGAAAGAGAAAGAGAAAGAGAGAGTGAGTACATTGGGAAAACAATTTAATTAGCATGCGTACACTTTTGGCATACACTATGAAAGGGAATAATAAGCAGCAGGCATCAGGCAGCAGCCAGCAGCCAGCAGCCAGCAGCAGGCAGCAGAAAAAGGAAAAACTTATCAAAGTAAAATTTGCATGTGGAATGCAAATGTTTCATCAAGCGTAAGAAATTGAGTTAAATAAATATGACAAACTAACTATACAGTGCCTGCCAATGGCACACACACACACACACACACACACACACACACACACACACACACATACATACACACGTATTTTAGATTTGTTATTTTAAAGTCAAATTTTTGGCTTGCCTGGAACCAACTGCCGAAATCCATACCTAATTGAATGCTTGTCAAAGTTCATCTCAATTAGTTTTCGATATCTGAATGCCTAATTGAATTCCCAACTGGAGTTCGTGATTGATATTTGTGTTATTGTTATCGTTGTGCCTGACAGTTGGCCATTGCAAACGCAAAAGCAAAAGCAAACCCAAACGCAATCGCAATCGGAGTGCACTTTCAACGCAATTGATGTGCATTTAAATGGCATGGATAGCCATAACCATAAGTTACGCATAATTATGCCATTCTCAGATTGGCATAGTCCCAAATTAGAACAAAACAGTGATTGCATCGAGATATTCAATCTATGAATCTACATACATATACAACTATAATACACATTCAAGAGTTAGCCATACTTTAAGCTTAACAAGAATTAAAGAGCATATAATGTAAATTGAAAAGATATTAGTTCCTTGGAACAAGTTCACAAGTTCCTTAAAGGACTTTCTGCTTTTCACTTTCATAGAACAGCTTTCGCATATAAAAAACCAATGTAGTCCTGTAGATTTTAAGCACATAGGGGACTCCGTACTCCTTCTTAGCAGTAAATAATTGGCAACATTTTGGAGCAGATTTTGGAACTAGTTCGCCAACTGTTTGCTGTCTTGTCACCAGTGACACATTTACCGACTGCACACTATCTTTGCGGGCCACTTAAAAAGCGGGGCGAGAGAGAAAAATGTATAAATAATAAGCCAGTGAGACACTGAGCCGCGTTGGGCTAATAAATTTTATCGGGGCAAAAATAAATCCACCAAATAAGAAGCCGAGTAAAGCTCATAAAAAATGTCAGAGCAGACCGCAGAATGCACGTTCCGATCTACACAGGGCAGGCAGTAGAAACTCTTTAAGCGGCTTTTAAAAAAAAGAGCTTGCCACACAAAAAATAAAAGTCAACTCTGCTCTGCCTTTTGATATATGGATGTATGTGGCAGCTGGCAGTGCGACGCTTGGTTGAGAAGGGGAGGGGGGCTGCCACAGTGTCCGAGTCGAGGTCTCGTGAGTTCGAGTCACAGTTTCAGTTTTGGATGATTTTCTTTTTTGGATATGGGCAAAACCAAGTTGCACAATGTCAGAGCAAAAATGTTTTAATTGAGCGAGTGTTGGAAAACGAAAGAAAACAAGAGACTAAAAACATGTCATTTCAGCCAAAAAGATAGATTAAAATACAGTTGACTCCCGAAAAAGTGAAAGCATTTCATAAAAGAAACTAAGCCAAATGCCAAGCCAAAAAAACGCCAGCCTGAACTAGATCCACCTGCCCGACTGCCCGAATGCCCGTCAGCCCGCCAGCCCGCCAGCCCGCCTGCCCGACTGCCAGTTAGAGGCGGGGCAGGAGGTGACAAGGCACAGGCAATGGCAATAAAATGAAATAGAATTTTAAACCACAGGCAAACGTGCGTTATTCATTTTTGAATTTATAACACAATTGGGAGAATGTCGTGCCGCGTGCAAACTGCCAAAGGAACTGAAAGGACGAGCTGAAAAAGTTGAAGGTGAACTAGACGTTGGAACCGGAGCCAGAAATGGGTGGCAGCAAAAAAAAGGAGTGAAAATGCGCAGCAAAATAAAATGCGTGGCTCCTTTGGCGTGTGTGACACATAAAAATAGAAATAAATAAGAATATATGTGAGTGTGTGTGCTGTGTGTGTGTGTGCGTGTGTGTGTGTAGTCTGTGGTGTGGGTTACCTTTTCGGCTGTGCTCAAGCAGACGCTGTGCGAGAGAAGAAAAACCATGGCAGTTAAAGGAAATCGTGTTGAAGCAAATGCGACTTACGTTGTTGCCACATTTTCCCCCTTTTCCGCCTTTTCCACAGCCCTGGGTCCTTAACAATTCAGCTTCAGGTCGCGTTGCTTGCAAATGATGCGAGTTCACAGCGAATTGACAAAAATGTCTAAAGAAAGCAAAGGCAACGACGCAATGAAAGTAACCCGCGATGATAATAAACATAATAATGATCATAAGCATGATTATGAAGTTATGCATTGGGCATGGCAAATCTCAGCATGTAGGCCTGTGTGTGCGCGTGTGCGTGTGTGTGTTCTAGGCAAAAGTTCAAAAATGAACCCAAATTTAAAGTCATGTTAAAGCCGTTCAAAAACTCAAGAGAAAGCAAACCTCATCTGCAATTGCCAATTGAGCTGATTCACAAGAATGCAAAGTCTCAAATAATATCCAAGTTTATTACAAGAGAACTAGTTCCAAATTTGGACAAAAATACCCGACATACTCGATCTAGGTGACCTTAGTTAAGAACTAGAGTGAGACTAGTCGACTTTTTTGATCTAGGTGTCAAGTTAAATGTGTTGTTAAACCGAATTTCACAAGCGAACTAGTTTAATTCAAAATGAACTAGTTCCAAATTAATTTATACACAATATACAAAGTAACAAACTGAACTAGTTCAGCAAAGGATGACTCATGAGGGAAGCGAAAAGAACAGTTTGTTTGCTCAGGTCTGGAACTTGATACCGAATCAAATGGCCAAGTTTGTCGCTCTAATCAATTTACAATTGTTGTCCAATGATCTGTGCTGCAATAATCGTCCGGGCAACCAAATTCTGAAGTCCCACAACTACAAGAAACCAATATGCTCCTGGTGTGTGTGTGTGTGTGTGTGAAGACCCACGGCAGAGTCAAGCGGGCAACCCTTTTGTTCAAACAAGGACCGCGAGCACAAAGCTACCGCATGAGTCACGTGCAAGGACAATGTCGGCAATGTCCTGCGCCTGTTTACATGCAGATAACTCCAACCCCCGCACTGCCCCTCCAAATGGGCGCTCGACAAAATTAAGCATACATAACACGGCATTTTCATATGCTCACAGTACCCATCAAAATCGGGGCTGGGGGCACTCGTTTTATTCCTTTCAGTACAATCAACCAAGACGATGACGACCTTGTAGCAAAAGTTATTGACTGCACACACACTCACACACACACACACACACACATATATATATGTTGTGCATGTGAGTGCGCAAATGTGTGTGAAATTTATTTGCCACAACCCGGGAACAACCCTTTCGGCTTCAAGGGTTGCTGCTGCTCAACTTCGATTACAGCCCCCAATTTTTGTTGTTTAAAATCACTTGATTGCACAAATGCTCATTGAGCTAATTTTATTTCGCTGCACACACACACACACAAATATGTGTGCGTGTGTGAGTGTGTGTGTGTGTGGCAGGCAACTTGAGCCACATTCACATTTGCTGGGATTCCGAATCCCATATGCAAAAGGCCAAAGGCAAAGCCAATACCAAAGCCAATTGTCTGAAGCCCCAAACCTTACCTGACCTTACCGTTCGGCTACCTAACTTATTATCCCTGCGACAATGCTCGACAATGTGGAAAAATGTGTTATGTCCTTAAAACAAAAGCAACCAGCGGCAACAACAACGACAGCAGCAACAAACACAATGGCAAAGTAGCTGATCAAATTACCAGACAAGCTGGTTGAACTTTGATTCACTTGAGTCAAAAGCATGGGGTCGTCCGTTTCTACCTATTTCGCCTTGGCCACTTTAATTAATTACGGAAAAAAAACGTGAAAGCTGACAACTAGGTGAGTTCCACGCAAAATACCTGTAATTTCAGACCTCGAACTAGCCAAATATCATGGGGCAAACATCCTTTGCACATCCACATTCTTATCTAGGTTTATCTAGGCAGGTTTCCAGTTCGAACCTTCGCCTTTGTTCAAATATGTAAAGATTTGTGTTTATTGCAATTATTTGTTGAATAGCACTGGCTACTATCAAGGCCTTAAGCCTAGACATACACTAACCCTGGGGGTTCGAACCCGTTACAAAAGTTAACTCCAATCACGTAATGTTAGCTGTTGCAAGCGCTTTAGAGATACGCTCTTTTAGGCCAAATCTTCAAACGAACACTGAAATGGGCCCCACAAACCCATTGTCAGCTGCAGTTCTATGGCATTTTGGCAATTAAATCATTTCGTCCATAAATCGAATTTCGTTTCTCACACACACACACACACACCCACGCACACACACACACACGCATCTTTAGTGTTAATCCAATTAACTGGCTTCAAACACATTCCTTTCAGCCAACAACATAAAAAAGCCAAAAACAACAGCCACAACAACAACAACAAGAACAGCAGCTAAAAACTAAAAACAGTTTCAAAGAAACTCAAACTTCCAGTTTTATAGTTTGTTTTGAGGCTGTTACAAATTTCATACGAAACTTGGCTCAAAACTTTTCGACGGCATTTCATTCGAATAGCTCCAAAAACAACCAACTACATGCTAACAACAACAACAACAACAGCAGCAGCAGCTTGTGGGCGGCAGTATGGGTGCGGGAGTGGGCGTGGCAGCGGGACAGGCAGCCCTTATAGACAGATTGGCAAAGGTGGCAGCGGCTGCTCGAAAATGTTTTCATTGATTTTTACGAGCATCAAACGAATCAAATAAATTCATTTTTTGTTGCTCCTGCTCTCGCTTTTTTTATTTTTATTTTTTTATTATTATGCGCGGCGCCGGGCGCCCAATGTGGAGCCCTCAAAAATTTTGTTGTTCCCCAATTTGCGTGTTTTGCAATCACAACAACAACAGCAGCAACAACAACTACAGCAACAACAGCAACAACAACAACAACAACAATCTGCCGCACTATTATTTTGGCCTGGGACCCGTTTGTTTTACGAGCCTGTGGGCCCCACGCCGGGGCGCCTTTAACGATACTGTTGCCGCCGTTGTTATTGTTGTCGCTGTCGCTGTTGTTGTTGTTGTTGTTGTTGTTATTGTTGTTGCTGTTCTTACCTCAGCTCCCTTTGCAGCCCCCTGTTGCTGTTTGTATGCTCTGCCGTCGCGTGTGCGTGTCCTGTGACGTGTCGTAAACGCATCATAAACAGCTGACACTCCACGCACACAAACACACACACACACACAAACACACACAAGCACACACACACACACACGCACACACACACCCAATATATACAAATACATGCTGCTGCATTTTCATCAGAAAAATTGCTCATATTTTTTAGACTCTTTTAAATCAACGATTTTCCACTTGACACTGGCCGCGTGCATTGGCATTCATTTTTTAAGCCAGTTTTACATTTTAAGCCGACGTGCATAAATAAACACGAGGGTCCAACACATGTGGCTCGTACTATAAAAAAATTAATAGTTTGCTTTGATTATTTAATATTAAAGCTTTCCTAAATGAGGGCTGCCAGTTTGAAGGGCTTAGACAGAGTATATATAGATACATAGATCTATAGATACATACGTATATAGATACAGATATATGCAGATATAGATATAGATAAAGACATCAAGAACCTTTCGAATCGCAAATCAACAGACTTTGCTTTCAATTCTAGCTTGGCTTGCCACTCAAACCTCGTTAAAACTCTTTGAGAATTATAGGCGTCAAGCAACGAAAAAAAACACATAGACAGCAGAAACAAAGTCAAATATCTGTTTCTGTACTAATCAGCTGCTGTTTTCTTGTTAACATCAAGTTTTTATTATTCATTTTTGTATTTTTATTATAAACAAAAAAAATGACAACAAACATTGACCTCCAGCTAGACTAGCTCCTAATATTAGTTTAGATCGAAGCACTTGATAATCACAACATTTTTTCTAAGTATTCTATTTTTTATGGTAATTCCTGGAAAAAGTCGCACAGTTTCTTGTGCTTATTCAATGGGCAAGTTCTGAAGGAAGACTTTAAGAAAGTACAAAATAAATACGAATTTTCACCAAAACAGCTTTTGAAAATTGTGAATCGGCAAGCACAGAGAATCTTTGCATATGTATACAAAATGTTACCCGGCTGTTGCTGCTGCAGCTGCTGCACGACAGTGGAAACGTGTTATTTTTGTCAGTCGTGGCTGCCGCTGTCTCTGTTGTCTCTGTGGCAAAGGTTTGATTAGCCATAAAAACGCGCATTTGGTGTCGACGTAGTAAGTACTTGTTTCTATGATTGTTTGCTGGCTGGCATTTTATGTCAATGCCGCAACTGCCTCGTACTTGCCCCGTGCCGCTGCTGCTGCTGTTGCTGCTGCTGCTGCTGCCGCTCACAACATTTTGTGGCACATTTTTTACGAGCTTTCGTATTTGAAAGCCATAAAATGCATTTTAACAGCTCGCAACGTGAAGCCAGCTGCATGTTTTTGATGATACGTGAAGAGGGGAGGGTGTTATTGTTGTTGTTGTTGTTGTGCTCGGATTGTTATTGTTAGTGTTATTGTTTTGTTTTTGAGCGCATCAAGTTATTATTATTATTATTATGATTTGGCTGAACTTTAACCCTTGGCTGTGCACTCGCTCCCGCTGCTGGCCAGAGGGACCAGAACGCTTTATCCGGCCAAAAAAGCTGCAGCCCAATAAAATGTAATTAATTTGGCAAAAACTTTTTACCAGCCAATAAAGCAAGCAGCGTGAACAAGAAGCAGCAGCAGCAGCTTCGGCAGCAGCTGGAAAAGCAGAAGCTGAAGCATTTGCATGCCAAGGATGAGCCAAAAGCCACCAAAAATGCCACAGAAACTACTGCACAAGCCAAAACAAGAGGCGGGCGGCGTGGTGTGTGGTGTGTGGGGCCAGCAAGCGGCAGGGGTAAGGGGCGGGGTAAGGGTAGCGCTAGCGGGAGCAAGCAACGGCAACAGGAACCGGAGCTGAACCACCAGCAGCTGCTAGACATGAACTTATAAAAGCTGGCAAAACTCTTGAACCGAACTCGACAGAGACGGATGCAGCTGAAGGATGGTGGCAGGAGCAGCGAGGGCAGCTAGGAGTGTAAGAGGGGGGAGGGGGAAGAATTGGCTATGACTTCTCTGGCAACGCTGCATTAAAAAGTTAATAAAAGTGGAGCATGCCACAAGTCGTGCCGCAATTTGCGGCAGCTGCAGCTGCAGCACAAGGATATGGATATGGATATGAATATAAGTACATAATCTATGCATACATGTGGCATGTGTGTGCAGCTGTGTATGCGTGTGTGTGTGTGTGTGTGTGGCAACTTAAAGCTTACAAAAAAAAAGGAGAACTTACTGCAAGGTGCCATAAGCTGTGACTTTGACTTGCCACTTGCCACAACCCGGAATCGCTCAGCCCCCACACAAATGGCAAACAATTAAAACGCTCAACATGCAGCGAAGCTGCGGATTTATCGACACACACACACACACACACACACGCACGCACATGAAGTTGAAGTAACTAATTGCAACAGAAACTGCTGCCAAGTGGCGCCACACTTGTGGTTAAGGGTCCCTTATCCGCCTGTCAGCTGCATCTCAAGTAATGCGGCCAGTTGAAAATATCGAATGTGCCCCACAAGAGCTGCACACACACACGCACACACACACGCACACAATCAGTTGCATGGAGGCTAATTAAAAACACATTAAAAACGATTTGCAGTTTGGGACAGAAAGTGCTTGCTTCAGGTTGCATCGAGTACTCAAGTATCGATGCTCGATGCCGTAAACTGTTATTCAACAGCACACAACGAGCGCTGCAGAACTCGAGGCTTCACTGTAGCTTACACAATACTTAATTATAACAAATGAAAATTAACGCACTTTGCGCTCTTACGAGTTGTTTGTGTTACGCATGCCGCGTCAAGGGGGTAGGGCACACCGAATATTTGATACCCTACAAAGTAACTATTCACTGAGAGATTTCTCATATGGAGAATAAGCTTATCTTGGGCTGGCAATTGCTGCGTTTGGTCAACATATCTTACAGCCGAATATATATTTTCAGAATCAAGAATATATATTTGATATCAGAGCGCAGATGCCGCCAGCACAAACGTTTATATAAATAAACGTGAATCACTTGAAAATCTGCAGATTTCCGTAGATCTTTCGGCTGATCGTGCGTTGAGTTTTCCAGTGCTGGTAAACAGTTTTTTCTTTCTTGATTCTTTCCTTTTCCCGCTGCTGTCATTTCCGTCTCTGTGCAACGCGCGTGCTTTGAAATTTAAAAATATTGCGTATACACACACACACACACACACCCAATATGTGTGTGTATGTAGACAAATATACAAAATATCTATAAAAACGACAAACGTGTCGCGTCCAAGCGTCGCAGTTGTCATGCGGATGCCACGCCCAATCGTTGTTGCAACACCTTCAACTTTAACTACATTTCGTTTTTAATATGCCGCAGACGTTGATGGCAAAGTTTTCTTCTTTTTCTTATTTTTTTTGCACCCGCGCACCTTTTGTCACCCAACAGCACGTTGTGCCCCCCTCTGACCTCAAGGCCCCCTCCTGCCTAACCCTGAAATATTCACTCTAATTCAATT
This sequence comes from Drosophila kanekoi, assembly GCA_037075305.1. Taxonomy (NCBI): domain Eukaryota; kingdom Metazoa; phylum Arthropoda; class Insecta; order Diptera; family Drosophilidae; genus Drosophila; species Drosophila kanekoi. The sequence continues at coordinate 5,371,487 of JBAMCE010000451.1, read as the reverse complement.
TGAAGTGCAAGCATTTTGCGTACTCTGCCCGAAAGCGAAGTGAAAACTTTTTCCTTTAAATCGGTGTGGGGGGCAGAGAGGGGGCACAGTACAGGGGGCGGTTGACCGCTGTCCACTGGGCGTGTCAGGAATTCTGGGCACTGCAGGCTGAACATTGCAGGAACTGGTGGGAAAGGGGGAGAGGGGAAAATGGGGTAGGGGCTGCGTTACGTGGCCTTGTCGAGTCTTCATCTGTAATAAGTTGCGAGGCATTTGCTCGCATTGCATTTCATGTCTGGGGTTGACCGAAAATAAAAAAGAATGAAACCTCGTAACGATGGGCCACGCCCCCAACACACACACACACTCGCACACACACACTCGCACACACAGACGCACACTCGCATGTGCCCCACCTGCGTCCCGCTGTCTGGCGTACGTGACATTTGGCGGCGCCACAAAAGCACGTAAAAGAAAATACTCTGTAAATCTGTACGTCATTTCTTTTTCCGTAGTTTTTCTTCTGGCTGCGCACTTTTTGCTGCTTGGCGTCTTTGGTCCTTTGGTCTAACGGCTCGTCGTCTGCTGCTCCTTTTTTTGGGGGGGATTTTTTTTGCTTGCAGCCTTGTTTACAACTGCGTCGCCGACGGAGCGCAAAAGTGTTTGTTGCCGCAGGACGATCGAAGACGAAGGCATTGAACGGCAACTGGAACGGGCCCTGAGACGGGCATAGACCCTGGAGACTAGAGACTGGGGCAGCGTCTACAAGCAGTTGCCGGCATTGCGCTGGCATGGGCTGCTGAAACTGCCATAAATTTTGCTTATCTAAACGGAAAAATACAATTTGTAATTGAAAATATTTGTGCGCATTTTCACACACACACACACACACATACAACTGGCTGCTAAGTTTTTCCTTGTCTTGTTTTCTTCCCCCTTTTTTGGTACTCTTGCCTAGTTTTTGGGCAAAGAGCCGCCGCAGGCTGTGTGCCTGCCATTGGCCAAATGGCCGCTCAATTTTTAATGGGTTTCCGTCGCTTTGTTTAATTGCCATTGCGCCTCTGTATGTGCTTCTCACAAATAAGCCACTCGATTGACAGACAGCAGCTACAGGACTGCGAGGCAGATGCAGGCTTGCATTGCAAGCAATTGGTTTTCATTATGAAATATATCAATTCCAATTTAATGCATTAGAAAACTCTATATAGTATTGAGTAAATATACATCTCCATAGGTATCTGCCAGTATATTATTTCTCATTCACGTGATTATCATTTGAAAACATTGCCTACATCATTAAGTATTTGCTAATAAGGGCTTTGTGAGCCTCTCTAAGCGCTTCTCAATCATGGTAAATAACCATTGAAGTTGGTTCTTTCTTTCTTTCTTTTGCAGGCATCCATGCGCTTCTCATGCCATAAACGAAGCAATTTGAGCCTTGGAAGGCTCTTCTATGCGCTTCTCATTTACTAGTCTATGACGTTGCAAAAGGCTTATGCTACATGACACATTTCATGTGACGATTGCAGATGTATAATAGGTTTTCTAGATTCAATTTGGAAATTATGCGGAAAAAACTATTTTCTTTGTTTATTATTATAGCCAACGTCAGAGTTGTTGCCTGTATATTCCCCGGCTATATTGATTGTGGTTACTTAGTATTTATGTGAATTTTGTAGCATGACAAAGATAATTTAGCGAACAATGTGTTAGGGTGGCCATAGTTTAAATAAGACAGAGGTTATAGATTTTGAGTTTATGTCGAATTGTTTTGATTACACATAGATATTTGCATGGCTTCGGTATCAACGCTTGGACACACCCACCAGGGCAGGGCGTATGCAACGCTTGTGCAGTTTATAGCCCAATTTGGTGACCTGCACCACAGTATTGGCCTCAACCGTATTGTCCAACGTCTGAAACAATGCCTCATGCAGATTGGGATCGAATTTCTGGTTGATCGGATCCAGGGTCTCCAGCCCATGACGCTTGAATACCTGCAGCAGTGAGGCACGAGTAAGATTGAGACCCTCATACAGATTCCTGAGATCGGCATTCCCATTAAGCTTATCCTTGGGCACCGCCTGAGTGGCATGGCCGAGCACATCGGCCACCTCGATCAGATCCTTGCAGAAGCCCTGTATGCCAAAGATTTTGGCATCGTCGATCTGTTTACTGAGTCGCTTGCGCATATTCTCACCATCGGCCAGCGCACGCTTGTATTTGTCAAGCAGCTCGTTGTGCTCTACCTTGGCTGCTGCCAGCTCCTTTGACAGCCACTCGACTTCTTCCTTCTGCTCCTCATCGGCCGGGCCCTGCTCCAGTTGGTGATGCTGTTGCGGTTGTTGTGGCTGTTGTGGCTGCAGTTGTGGCGGCTGCTGCTGCTGCTGCTGTTGCTGTTGCTGCTGCTGTTGCTGCTGCTGTTGCTTCGTTGTGCTGTAGACACGGCCCAGTTGCTGCGTTCCTGTTACTCGCGGCCAGCATACAGTCTGTGTTATTGCCACAGCTTTGAGGTGGCCCAAACGTTTGGTAAACATTCTCAAAGTGAGTTTAAAGAAGACTTATTGCAATTGAAATTATCGGTTCTTGAAAACTTATGAGTCTTTTCACTAAGTAATACAAAAGTAAATTTTGATGCAGCGCCTGCTGTCAAATGGTTGCTTTTTTACTTGATGGCAGCATCGCCGTTAACACATAGATTTCGATAAATTCCCTAACGTGAAAATGTCCCATCTCGATAAATGGAGTGTTGAACAACACTTGTGCATGTAAATATGTTATGTCGACAGTATTTTCATTTTCTTTTACTTCTTGAGAGATTTTTAAGGTTCTTCTTTATGCGAAGAAAATAGGTTCTATGTGCCAAGAAGTCACAGTTATGAAAATCAAACTGCGAATCTTTTCCCCTTTTGTGGTCTCAAATCTGATAACTATTAATATTTGTGGTATTAGTTATTTGTCAAACCAGCTTATTCCTTTCCAATCAGAAACCTCCTAAGAAATGTATCTGCTCTTGTTATCGATAACAACAATGCACCACAACAGATGCCCATAAAGCATCTCCAAGCAATCCAATTCAATTCACTTTTCCAATCAGAAACCCCTTGGGAATTTGTCTACTGTTTGCTATCGATAACAATCGAATCTGGCATTTAGAGCGTTTTGCAACACTAAGCCCCAACAGATGCCCATAAAGCAGCTCCAAGCAATCCAGTCCAAATGAAAACAATGCTTATAAAAAGGCTTTGCTAATGGCCGCCGATCAAGGAGCTGACATTGCACGGCTTGCGTGTCTCTGCCCCTCCTTCAACCTCCACCGAACTGCCAGCACAAATAGAATTGACACGCTCCACAGTCGGAGCTGTGCGCAGCGCCCACGTCAGTCGCTAACAATGCAAGAAACACAACGCAGAACTGGGCACAATCCCCCTCCATATAACAGGTCGGGTCGGACCGGGCCTCAACGTCGTCTTATCATAATGATGACGTTTACATTTCAATTAACGACGAACAGCATAATTGCAGCAGTCAAATTATATAATTATACACAAACAACTCACATATGTTTAAATATATGTATATGTACGAGGGGTGGTGGAGGGGTAAGGGGAATGGACTGGAGCCGCCTCATCGACATCGACAGCTACATGAGCTCCTCTGGCATTTGATGCATATTGAAGGCGGCTGGCTCTTTGGCATTGGGATCTGTGGCAGCTGCAACGTTGCCGCCGCCGTCAAATGCTATGCAGGTGTTGCCCCATGTGTCAAAAAATAATCATTTTGAAATCACTTCACAGCGCGGATGAGAGAGAGAGAGAGAGGGGGAGAGACAGTGACGGGGGGAGAGATGAAAAATGCGTTCGTTAAATGCACCCGGAACGGGCCAATGTGCCACGCCACTTGGGGCAACTTGACTGCTGCAGCGGGATGGAGTGAGGGGATGATGTGGCAACGATAATGCAGCCCAGGCCAGCGCCTGTCAAGTGCTCGAGCAGGCAGCGTGCGAAGCAAAGCCGAGACCCAGGCCATAATTTGTATAAAGCGTTGTCTGTCTTATAATTCCATTTCAACATTCGATTCAATGAAAGACTTGAAGCGGTTCTCCTCCTACTCCTCCAGACACTCGGTCCAATGGGTCGCAGCTGCGTAAAGCTGCACTGAGCGAAATAATCGATAGTTGATAATATCGATGAATCATTTGATTCATTGAAGAGTTAAAGGATTCAAAAGGGAATCAATTAATCATCACGGTCTATTAACACAGTCAATTTGCTTAATTGTGATGGAATTATATTATAGCCATTGTTGTTGAGGGGGAAAAACACATCTAAAGAAGAAAATTTACAAAAATAAAATAATTTGTTGAGGCTCCTTTGAACTTTGCACATATAATAAATAGTTTGTGATATATCCTGCTTCGATCAAGTATATATTCGAGTTATGCGTCATTTCAAGTCTGTTTTCGATGGAAGGGCTTTAAGCCTTGCACGCCAGCCTTTTCATTTATTTAAAGGCTCTCACACGGACATTATATAGTTCAACTTAGTTACATTTTTTGTGTATCATTTTTTTGCTCAGTAACACGTACTATTTTATACACGAATTTCATTCTAAATTCTTGATGTATCTTTAAAACATCTGCTTACGTTTGAAAACAATAACACACAAAATGACATCAAATCTAACTGGCATTGCTTGTAAGCCTAGCGAAGCGGAGCTGAAGCAATGTCCACATTGCAATCGAACATTCAATCCGATGGTGTTGGCCAAGCACGCGGCCATCTGCGAGAATGTGCTGAGGAAGCGTCAAGTGTTCGATTCTTCTCGTCAGCGTCGCGAGGGCATTGAGTACTTCAGCCTTGGGACGTACAACATCAAGCTGCCACTAGATGCTGTACGTGGACCAGCATCGCCGAAGTCGAAGACGAAGGTGAGCACAGCACATCACAACCTTTCCCACCCTCACTTTCTCTAGAAGCTTGAGCGAACTACTCTCGAACAGACCTTGGACGTACCTACTCCAAAAGCTAAAGACGTTGCATCCCGGGGTATACCGGAATCGCCGGCACCAGTCAAGCGCAAGCCAATGGCAACGGGAACAGCAGCAAATGTCCCCGGAACCAGTTCATCTATGAACCGGGATTGCACACTGACCAAGCGTTGCGCGAACGTTGCCTTAGAACGTTGTCCACACTGCGAACGCAGCTTCAACCTCAAGGCCTACGACAGCCATGTGGCATGGTGCAAGGAAAAGACAGTCATAGCCGCCTTCACCGCCGGCTGCAGCAACGAGGACACCATGAAGGCCAGGAAACGCATGGATGCACGCAACAAATACAAGCCTCCGCCTCTAAAGTGAGTAACTTTCAAGTTTTGACTCCCAGTTAAGCCCAATACGAACTATTTTTAATTGAGCTTAAAAGCTTATAAAATGTCTATCATATTATTGATAAGCGGCTTATTAATGAACAGCAATCGGGTTTCAATTACATTCCGTAGCTGGTGCCAAAGGTCAAAGTATTAGCAGTACACTGCCAAAATCTAGATTAGTTTCTTTCTTATCGATCGAGCTTTAAATTCTAATTGTTATATTATTACTATAATAAATCTTACATTATCCTACCAAACTCTAGGACCAAGCGCTTAAGCAATCCACAAGCAAACAATTAGGCAAATGTTATGCTTTTTTCGATACTCAAAAATTTCGTAATATTCTAAATTCCAAAGATTGACCAAAATGACAAGCTAACTACACAGGCAGAACGATGCCTGAGTACGATTAAAGTGTGATCAATATTCGAAGGACCCATTAAAAGGAGGTGTATCAGGACTGTAATCAACTAAGGATACAACCGAGATGCTGCAAACAAAATTTATGTAAAATTTAAGTGTATCATGTCAAGTATGCATAAGCTAAAAAAGAAAGCTCCATGATGATAATGCGAGCATTTGGTAATAAAAATGTAAATTTTAGTTGTTGAATTCCAGCATTTTCTTGCAGTGTATGCACTGCGAACACTTTAAAGCCCGCAACCCAAAACTGACAACTTGCCGTCCGAGTCGAGAGTGAGACTTTTTAATTATTGTTTCCATGTTGCGCTCTCTTTTGTTTTGTGTCGCATGTCGCATGTCACGTGTCACATTCAAAGTGGATGTTTTTCGTGTTCGAGTTTGCAGTTCAAAAATCAAAATAAACCCAAAAGCGGCCCAAACCATGAATTATGAGCCACAAACCCCAAGCAACCAAAACTGAAACTCGAGAATCGAGAATCCCATTGCTGCTGTCGTCCAATTGAAATGATTTTCTATCATGACACATGAGAGCGCTTCATAAGGTGCTGCATAAACCTGCCTGTGTATAATTTTTCACGACACAGACCCACTGAATAATAATCTGGCGTGTAATTTATTAACATTTTCTTTCACACACACTCACACACACTGACACACACACACTGAAGCCATTTGGTGGTTTCGCTTTCAGCATTTTATTTACCCCGATTGAAAGCAAATTGAATGCCGGCACCTGCACGGGAATAGCCTTATAGCGCGCTTAAATAGGGTATGTGAATGGGGGCGGCAGGTGAGGTGAGGCCAGGTGTGGCAGTTGGGGCTGGGTGAAACTATGGCACGATGGGGCGGCTCAACCAGGTAAATGGCCACCGCTGCTTGTTTGATGAAGCGCATTAAACAAATAACGCCCTGGCAATTTTTCATTAAAAACTCGCAGACAGCCATTTGGTAGGAAATACGTTAAGGATAGCCGGGGGCTGGCGGGGGGCGGCAGGAGCTGCCCATATAATATTGCGTAGCAGACCAGATTTCTAGCTGTTGCTGTTGCTGTTGCTGTTGCTGTCGTGTTGCTAATGCAGCTTTAGCGTGTGTGCCATTGCGGTGCCATTTGATGCACTCCACTCCATTACACATTGGCATTGTGCGCAGATAGCAGAAAACGAGCTGCCTCGAGAGTTGCCTCTCCAGCTGGCGGCAGGAGGCAGCTAATGAGCACCAGGAACGAGCTTCGCCGTGCCACGTAGTTGAAATGTAAGCGTAATGTGAGAATCATGTTGTATATAGGGGGGAAAAAACATAAGTGGACAGATTAGATCTTGCACATATCAGTTTACAAAACCGCCAGCTATTAAGCTGGCTTTGCGCCAAAATCTGTTGGGAATTATAGCGCTGCTTTGCTGGCTTCAATTGCGTACAGGTTGAGCAGCAATTATTCGGAACTAAGCCTTTGTCTGTATAAAGTGGGGTATTATAATATTTCGACGAAATGCGTAAGGCATAGCCAGAGATAGCTGCACGCCCATAAAGTATATATATTTTCGATCAAGAGGCGAATCGATGTAGCCATATTTGTCTGCCTTTGTCTATGCAGGCAAGCCTCTCAGTCCTAGAGCGAAAGGTAAGTATTTTTGTTGCAGTCGCGAATCGGCCTGATCGGTCCACTATATCGTATAGCTGCTATAGGAAGAAATGAAAATTAAATTCTGTTATGAAACCCTTCTTATACATATAATAAAGTTTCATCACAATCCTTACGTAGTCCCCAAGTATGATCAACATTGGGCCCCTATATTATATAGCTGTCATTGGTCCAAAATAGAGTCTCCATATGATCAATTTTTTTCATTTACCGAAATCTGTCCAAAACTTGATAGCTATAGGAAGCATCTTGCCACTTATATATGAGGAAAAGCCTATCAACATCGAGCTACTAGCTATAGAATAAAGAATCTGTTGCATATGCGGTGCTTACGTAGAAAACTTGCCCAAGCTCTGCAGTTGCCAGCTTCCCAGTGTATTCTATCATCATTTGACAGCACGTCAAGGTGCATGTTAAAGTTGACAGGCGCATGAGAACAATGTGACTTAATCAGGGAGAAGCGTATGTAACAAAATACTTTATAATAGAAAATTTGAATAAATAATTGTGCAAACAAAAGTCAAACGTATTTATATAAATGGAGATTTAAATTAATTTTTGGCGCCTGTTTTTTTTTTTATTGAATTCATAAATAAAGCAAACAATAATTGAAAAATGTCAACATTTTAACTGTGCTGCTTATTGGCTTTTGGCTGTTGTTGTTATTGTTGTTATTGTTATTATTGTTGTTTTTGTTGTTGTTTTTGTGTGTTTTTGCCCGCCATTATATTATATTTTTCTCAATTTAGCTGGAACATTTGAGCTTTGAGCTAATAAAATGTTAAACATATGTTTTAATTTGTTGTTGCCGTTGTGCATTTCGCAGCGAGTTAGCGGCAAATTGAATTTGGCTAATTGGTGTGTGCATTTTGACTGATAATTATCTGGCGGCCAACAAGCTTATTATACACACACACACACTCACACACGCCTCTATATGCTTCAGCGTAAAATTATTAATTAATAATATAAATGTTTATTACATTTATTTAATTGTGTGTTTCAGTGTGTGTGTGTGTGTGTGTCTGCCTAATACTAAATACATATGCGTGTGTAAACGCTAACTGTTATTAAGACAAACACACACTCTCCCCGCCCCTACACACACGCACACACACACACGCACACCCATCGCGACTCGCCTGTGCTGTGCGTCTGACGGATCGACACGTAAATGAAAATGCCTCAGCATTTCAATAAAAAGTTTTATGTTATAATTATGGGGCAAAGGAGGCAAAGACAAGAGGAACGCCAGACGCGGGACGAGGCATGCGTATAAAAATTAAGGCCTAACCCCCGCCCCACCACCTTACACCACACACACACACACACACACACGCACGCACACAAACTACAGAACTTCGCGGCCTGCCTTGGCCCATAATTTTTCTATTAGACAAACACGAAAGGCAGACATGGGGGCGCATGGGCACGGGTTGTGGGGGTTGCGGGGTATATGTTTGTCATGTGAGAGTGTAATAAATTTTATTAAAAAAACAACAGCAACAACAACAACAAACACTGCAGCGCGCTGGACGAACTGAAGGAGGTGCCGCCGCACATTTGGGTCATCATACGTGACCAGCACTGGAATGTGCCCGCCCCCCCCCCCCTCCCTCTTCCATTCCTCATTCGCCGAACTAGGCAGGGCGAATGTCCAGCTGAGCCAACACATAAAAAGTAAATAAACAAAAGGCCAAAAACGAGTCGGCGATTCGAGAAAAATGCAACAAGCGCAGCTGTCTGAACCAAAGGAATTGTGTGTGGTGTGCATGTGTGTGTGTGTGTGAAAGGGGCTGGGGGGTGTGCTGTTGGGGGTGCCTGTGTGGGCTTAGGGGGGTGGGGTGCCTCGGATGTGAAGTGCGGCTGAGTGAATGGACGTCGACTGAAGTTGACCGGCTGTCAGAAGGCGCCATAATTACTTTTCACACCAGGCGGTAAGCGACACATTTGCCAAAAGAACAAGCTAAAGCTGCCGAAGACTAAATACCCTGATATACGATATTGTGCTTGATTGGAACGCATTTCAATGCTGTTCAATTAAATAAAGTTCTTATTTCATGAGTATCTTGAGAATCCGACTGCGATTGCGATGGCATTGTGAATGAGGCAAGCAGCAACAAGTTGAATCTAAGCCGAAAATCGTTTTGCACAGAATTCGGATATTCTTTAATAATCGGTAATGCCTGCCCCACTGTTGCACAAAGCTCGTGACTAAATTGAGATACTTAATGCATTAAAAAACATGATCGAGAGAGACCCTTAAAAAGCAAGCCGCATGCCCAGCCCATATTGACACACAATATGCCGGAGGGTGAGAGCTGAGGCGGAGGCCACGTTTAGGGTGCCGCAAATGGGGCTTGATGTCTAATAGGTTTATGATATATATTTATATGTATATGTATGTGGATATGTATGCACATACATATATAACAAATAAGTGGCCATAAATTCATTTTGAACGCGATTCAATGAGACCGCCTGGTGTCTGTGTGTGGCATCGGCGGCGGCTTAAGCGTATTGCACATTTATTTGTTTTCGCAAAAATGACAATAAAAATTTAATAACTTTGACACAATTTAATTAATTTCGATTTTTAATGACAATACGCACAAAACATGCATTTCAAAAGCCAACCGAACCGAAGTTGCTTTTAACAAGCACAAATAACAATGGTGCATATAGGCGAGGGGGGAGGGAAATTGAACGATAAACAAAATAAACGCATTAAAAACAAAAAACGAATTGATGACACACAGCCAACATTTTGATATTCTTTTTTCCATTAGGCATTTAACCATATGCAAAAGAAATTAATAAATAAATATATAGGTTTTTCGCACGAGAGACGCTTGTAAAGAATATTACAAAAGTCGCAGAGGTTAAAGTCTATAGAGCTGGGATTTTCTATAAAATGGAGCACAGGTGAGTTCCTGAAAGGCTCAAAAAACGGTATAAACTAGCTCTAAAGAAGGCCTTAGAAAGCTTTGAAATGAGATTTGGAAACGAGTGTAAGGGCATAAAAGAGGTTCGAGTGGGGCGCAAAAACGATTCAAAAGCGGGACCAAAGGGAGTAGGAAAGCTAGAGCAAAGACAATTTCCTTATGTATGTATTTCCAAGTATGTCTATTCGATTCAACTAGAAGACGACGACTTGCAATTGCTTAAACTACCCACGTGATTTGTCAACACGTCATGAAACAGGCGCCGCAGGCACAACACAAATTGACAGAGTTATTACATTTTTGTGTGTACTCGCACGTGTTTGTGTGTGTGTGTGTGCGTGTGTGTGTGAAAACCGCAATTGAAATGCAAAATATTGTGCATATTTAAAAGTCAAAATGCAATCATTGAAAAAAGGTGCAGCCAGGTCAGTGTAAAAATCTCCTAGGGACGTGGCTCGCCAATCCGGTCAGCGGAGGAGGGGTCGAAAGGAAAGGTCGGAGGGGCGCCTATCAGCGGGCAGTTTACCTTTAATTTCGACAACATCATATAATTGTTAAATTCCAAATAACAATAAGCCAAATGGATGACTCAAACAATGCAAACAGCAGCCGCAGCGGCTCGGCTGGGGCGCAGTTTGTGGTCGTGGGTGTGGCTGTGGCTGCGGCTGCGGCTGGGCGGCCAATGGGGTGACAGGGGGGGAGGTGGGGTTGGGCAGGAGGCGCCCATAAATGGTAACTGGCCAACTGGGGAGCTAGCCAAATGCAATTTATAGTGCGTGTAAATGAACTGCTGGCCAAAAAACCAAACCGAACGCAGGTCTATTGGGGAAATTGCCCATGCAAGTGTAACTATCCCGACTATGTGTGTGTGTGTGTGTGTGTGTGTGTGCGTGTGCGTGTTTGAAATTTATTGATTTTCATATATTTATATGTGTAAAATGCCATAAATTACAATTATTTAACAGGGCCGGACGGATGGCAACGTAGCAACGGTCGGGGCCGTAAAGTCAATGCCTGACGTGGCCCAAAAGCTGCAGCCGCAGGATTTCGGCCCAGTTGGGTCAGTAGTGCAGTTGTTGTTGTTGTCGTTGTTGTTGTTGTTGTTGTTGTTGTTGTTGCTGTTGGATCTGTGTGTGTTGGCTTGTTGCTGTTGCATAATTTGTTAGCCAAATTGCAACTCAACAAGCTAGCAACAATGAGCCTGAAAACTCAGCAGCAGACACAGACTCGGACACAGGTGCACAAAACACACACACAACAGGCACGCGCAGACACACACGCTGACACACACACACACACATGTTGATATATACACACGCACATATGTAAAAGCATTGGCTGCGTTTGTGCCACACCAGGCTCATCAAGTATGCAAAATTTCCCAGTTTCAGCTGAAGAAACAATCATCTGAGCTGCCCCAAAAAATCCAGTGACTGCCCGTGAAAGAAAACTGTGATATGTGACAGCAGGATATATACTCGACTGGGGATATGTAAAGCTGTGATATTTTAAGGATCAAGTTTGTGTTAACGTAAAATTCAAATTGAGACACATTATATATAAAGAACATGTGCGTAGCGTTCAACTATTTGTTCTTATATTCTAAATCTTCAAGTCTTTGTAGCTACAACAACAAATAAACAGCTAGATTAGAAGCAGGTGAAATTTAATAGCTATGGCATAATATTATTCATATTAAGCTGGCAACCTAGCAATAATCTCATAGATAATATGTTATCATACATTCATCCAAAATTGAAACCCTTTGCAGAGGATAAATATAAAAATGATATAATATAACATAAGATCCCCACTAATGCTAGGTCTAATATAAATATATGCGTTATATATAGCTAATATTGTATTCATTGCAATTTTCCTTAACGATAAACAAATGCTTAACATTTGTATACCTTAAACAGACTCGCATATTGAACCCATGCTCATCTCTAACAGAATATACTTAATAGCAACCTGCTGCTCCACGCCCATCGCCCACCGGCCCACCGCCCCAACTGCACCACCTGCCCCACAATGGCAGCTAGTTCAATCGCTTGGCGATTTGTTAGCTTTGCAGTTTTGCGCTATTATAGCCAGGCTTATTAACTGTGCTCTACGGTCTTCAAATGCCATGCAAATAGGCAAATTTGCAATCAAAAGAACGATTTTCATATTTAAGATCTCAAGTTGTGGACACGCACACACACACGCATAGTCATACACGCATAGTCACATACAGACACAACCACAGGCAGGCATGCACTTAATTTGGCAATTGTCTAAAGGACTACAAGACAAGGGGGTGGACACGAGCAGCACAGAAGTTGGGCGTATCTCTACATATAAATATATAGATATATATATATATATATATACGTGCATATATATCTTGTAATTGTGTGTTTGTGTGTGTGTGTCTCGGCCAGCCTTGGTCATTAATATTAATTTCGTCTTTAATTTATTGTAATTTACGTGCATTTGATAAATCGCATTATTATTATAAGCGGCTGCCTGTCGTCTGAGCGGCCATCGGGCTGGTGTGTGTGTGCGTGTGTGCTTGTGTGGGTGTGTGTGTGTAGAAGAAGGGGGGGGGGGGGTCTGTGTGCTGTGTGAGAAATATGTTTTCTGGCAATGACAGTACTATAGATATTCGGAATTTACCTTTTGCTCTTCAAAGCGTCCTCAAAGCCAATTAATTAACGCGAATTTGAGCTGCAATTGGAATGGAATAAAAAATTGATTAGAATTGATTAAAATTGATTCAACTGTTTTAACACTTAAATGCTTGTATTAACTAAGGCTCTTAATGAGCATTTAAAAACCATTTGCAACAGAAACCAATCAAAGGCACTTTTTTATTGTCAAACGGTTAGCGATAATAACACTTATCGCTGGCAAATAATGTCCACTAATTGACACATTTAACAAAAAGAAAGAAGAAGATATGTTAAAAAATCAAATGAAATGCAATTGCGCAAATTATATTCATTTGTTTAACATATAGACTTTCCTATAATTAAATAACTCAAGCTTGCAAAGGACGAAACTTATTTAACCAACATTTTGTTGGGTATTTCATTGCAAAACAAATTGTTGAGCAAAAGACAACCACAAAAGCTTTAAATAGGCCGATATATATATATGTAAATATATCTCCTGTATTTATATAATCTATATATACATATTTAAATAATGCTGGACTAGAGTGCATATTGAATGGCAGCCAATATTCAAACAAAGTTTGTTGTTTGCTCGACAGAGCAGCGCTTAAGGCGCTTTTGAAAAAGTTCAAAAATCTCATTAAATACAAGAGCTGCCGCACAAAAACAACAACAGCAACAACAACAACAGCAACAACAACAACAACAACAACAACAACAACAACAGCAATTGCAATATACTAAATATTTATGCCATGTTGTAAAGTTCTTTTGTTGTATCGCATTTGGCTTTCATATAAAAATTGTGTAAAATAATAAAAATAATTTCGCCCATGCACACGCACACACACACACACACACGCACACGCACGCATATTGTCGCCAGACGCCATTTTCTTTTGTTGCTATTCTTGTTTCCGCTGCTGTTGCGTGTAATGGACGCCGTTATGTGCATTGGCATCGGCTTTGGACAACGCATCGATGGCACTGAGAGAGCGAGTCTGGCTCGTTGGTTGACATGGATTGGCGAGGCGAGCGGAAAATGAGCTGCGCTCCTTTGCATTACTTTGGCTTGAATGACTTTTGCAATGGGTCCCCCGCTAACCGCCAGCCGCCAGCAAGACCATTCGCCACGTTTATAAACGACATAAATATAATTAAATTGTTATAAAAATGCATTCGACAATACAGCAGCAGCAGCAGCAGCGGCAGCAACAACAATAAGAACGATTGAATAAGGGGCTGCCTGCTTGTCCATTGAGCATTCAAAGTTTATGGCCCGCACTTCACGTACTGCTCCTTCTGGCGTATGCGAATGCGAGTACGAGCACTCGAAGTGCTCTTGAAATGCACTTCTGTGCATTCGTTTGTGGCGCTGGGCAGGCTACAAATAAGTTATCTCAGCCCGAAAGGGCTTTACCACTGACAGCCCTTCGATGCGCGCCTTTCTATGCGCTTCTCATGTGCGCACGAGCTGTTTTTCATTGCATATTCCACTAAAAGTCTTTTCAGCTGTAAGGTGCTAAGTTAATATGCATTAACTAAAGTATGAATCTGAATGACTTCCGCCTTTTTGTATGACAGCTTTTAAGTACATATATCAGAGCAAACATGTCAACAGCTTCAATATAAGCATCGTCAACAGCTTGGATAAATTTAAGGAATATTAACAAACAGCTAAATATAACTAGAGGTAATAGGAAATTTGTAAATTAGACAATATGTAAGATAATTATCAAGTATTAAGGTTATCTTATCCATTGAAAACCAACTCAAATATCTGGATATTTCCAATGCACGTAGTTTAAAAGCTGCAAGGCAATCAGTTTTTATATTTCTTCACCAACGCTTGCTTAAACGCTTAACAAATAGCGCATTTTGTTATCGATAAGTTTTATGACCCTTTCTCTGCAGTTCTCAAAGCCAAAGCCAACACCCACACGATGAGTGGACAGCTGAACAGCTCTTATCGGCATTATGGTTACATGGTCGCGCCTCATTTGCGGCTCGTTTGTGCTTAAAAGCTGAAAGATAACAGCCCGCTGAGTCCAATTACGAATTCAGCTCGCATTGAGGGGCCACCCACGACTGGGTTAGCGCTTTTAAGAAAATTATTGCAATAATCAAATCAAATATATATATATTTGAATATATTTTCTATGGGCATCTTTTGTATCTGTGAGATATCGCATGCCATCATTATTAATAGAGTTCATTAGCTGCAGACAATGAGCCGAGTGGACAGATCGAGTGAATTGGAGCCCCCGCATGCCCGAAACCAGTTCTCGCGCAACTCTCGCGCTCTTTCCCTGAATTCCAGAGTGTGTTAGTTATGGTTTCTGCTGAAAAATGCTTTGTTTATAAATGCGTTTATCATTCGGTTCAAGCTATTTTTTTCTCATCTCTTTTCCTTCTTCGTTTTCTTTAATGAGAACTAATGAACGCATTGGCTTTTCGATTGTCATTAACATCATCATCAGCATCGCCGTCACCATCAGCTCATCATCATCATCATCATGCACGATGTGCTGCCGGTTTTTAAATTTTGGGCATTGTCAAAAGTATTTTTATTTGGCTGCTTTTATTGTTTACACAACAGCAATAAAAAAATAACAATAATATCCGACGAATACAAAAAGGGGGCAACCCACACACATGGAAGGAGACCAAGTCGATTGGAACTGATCGCATCAAAGTTGATGCAGGGCGGGGAATGCGGTCGAAAGTTGATCGTAAAAAATCAGTTCGAGATCTCTTTGAATAATCCCCCCGATAATGCAAACGCTTAAAAGATTTGTATATCTTTAGATCTCCAAGCTTATCATGCTTGAGAGCAGCGGCCCTTAAATGTCTTCATATCAATAGCGGAAATAATTAATTGGTCGTTTTAAAGGTAGTTAATCATAGAATCGATATGTTTGATTTTCATTAAGATATGCATGTGTGAATTTATATCCAAGCTAAGATATTTAATCTGCTCGAAGTAACAAATGGAAAGAAAAAAGGTTCGGCAACGTTAGAAGACAAAATAGTTAAAGTTGCAACAATTTCAACTAATCGATAACAATCGATTGTTATCGAAAAGTCTCTACTTAAATTAAATTAGTTGAAGTCTCGTTTGGCTTGAACTAAGTTTAAGCCTCCTTTGCAATATCTCTGTGTTTACATATCTCTGTGACACTTTATAATAGCCTCCTCTCCTTTAAGGCGGACATCCCTCTTGAGCGGACATTGTATAGCAAACCATTCTGCGCCAGTTCATACACATTTCCTCTCTATAAGCCGCACACTTCGCTTGAGCTCGCGAAACTTACCCCTTGTTCGCTGTCCGTCCAAGCGAGTTACCACTGTATATTGTTTATGGATCGATAAGAATAGCTTGAATCGATTTGTTGTGCATTATTTACAGCCCATAATAATGCTATAGCTATGCATAAGCTAAAAAGTGAACCCTAAACAAAAAATCATAATTTCCTTTAAACAACGCGACGTGGGCGACTGAGGGCGACTCAGGGCGGGGGTGGGTGAGAGAGGGGCGCAAGAAACAACAACAAGAGTCATAAACTAAACACGTAAAAGCCAAAAAGTTGCATAAAATTAACAAAGTTTTGTTTGCTTTGCCTGTTTCCTGCTGCCAAAAAAAGAAAAAAAAAACAAAAAACAAAAGCTACCAAAATGACAGCAAAAAAAAAGTAAAAATATAAAATATAAAATATATATATATATATACATATATATAAATATGTATATATATATATATATATAGAATTATGTCAGCAGTGCCGGCAACAGCAACAACAACAACAACAACAACAAAAAGGATGTGTTGCCTTGCGCCAGGCGTGTAAATTATTTATGTGCCAACTGTCCTTCTTATATAGAAACCACCCCCCTCTCCAACCCACCCCATCCGCCCACTCAGCCACCTATCAGCGCCTGGCCAGGCCACCCACGCTGCCAACTACTACTCACATAATCCCAATGTGGCACGCATGGGTACTGCTCCGCGTCCTGTGCCGCCGCCAGTTTATAAATAAAAATCATTATTACTGAATGCCGCGCTCCTCCTGCTAATGCTAGGGGCTGGGCTTCGAGCTGGGCCTGGGCCTGGGCCTGGGCTGTTGGCTCCGGATTTTTCAGTTGGCGACGTTGGAGTTTTCGTTTGAAATTAGCACGCATTGTCCTTAATTGTTGGGGCGTTTGGGTTTTCATTTGGGGCTTGGGCTAAACTTTACGTTTGCTCCTGCTGTTGTTGTTGCTGTTGTTGTTGTTGTTGTTGTGGCAGCTTTATAGGCAGGGTTGCGCGGCTTTGAGTTGGTGTGTGGCAAGCCAATGAGTCGTTTGGTCGGTTGGTTGGCTGCGTGTTTATTTATTTGACTTGTGCATGTCGCTTTTGGGTGTTAACTTTAATAATTAACGGCATTAATTGCCGCATATGTCACATGTTTGCTTTTGCTTTTCCCCGCCAGCTGCAGGCTTTAGTATACCACCCCACCCGCCCCCTCACATCATCGAACCTGCATGCCCATGCAATTTGTAGAATTTTTACCCAGCTTTTTAATTTCATTTCTTTGTATTATTTAAACGCTTATGTCATGTCATAAAAGCAGCCAAGGGATCCACTACAAAACAATACACCGCCCCGCGCGCCTCCCCTCTCCAACCACCCTGCTGACCACATAACACCCACAACATTCTGACCGGGTTATTATGTTACCGCTGACTGCATAATTCATAAACGGTTAATGTTAATTATGCACACGCTTCGGGTCTTGAATTTCGGTTTTTGACTCTTGGCTTTTAATTGAACGCCAGCAAAAGCGCACTTCAACTTTTCTGTTTTTATATTCGTTTTTTCGAAAATTCTAAACACATTTATGTGGCCTAGAAACTATTTATAACTAGTTATGCAACGCGTGTAATTAAGGGGGACACGTGCTTTATCGAGCTAATGCTACAGCCTTGTCAGGTATCAAGAGGCGTCGTATGAATGGATACCTCGATCTCAGAGACAACAAGAGGCCCGCACAGACGCAGTTTGTTTCAAATCGTCGATAACTTGAGCCACCTACATGAAATCGATACAAATCGATATCGAAATCCTGTTTATCTTAGAGATATCGGAGCTCATAAAAATCGATATAAAATCTATATTGACATCTGAGTTTTCTGAGCATATATCGGAGCTTAAAACAACCGATAGCAAACGTTATCGAAATCTCGTAAATAATCAATACTTAAATACTGCTTTCTTAGCATATATCGGAGCTTATAAAAATGGATAAGAACCGATACCGAAACATTGTGTTCTGATCCTATATTGAAGCTTATTATAATGGATGATTCAGTATGCCATATTTAAGACCCGAATTTCATGAAAATCAGACTAAAGACAACTTAGTAACTCGGTGATGCATTATGTGGGAGAAAGGTAAGAAGAAGTGCAGCTTGCGTGCGTGTGAGTATGTGTTTCCTGCATGTATGCCTAGACGGAAGCTGACTACTGGGTATCTTCTAGTCGGGCACTGCCGACTGTTTATGGTCAAATTTGTTGTTACACAATTTGTGTTCACAAATTTTACAAATTCAACTGACTTAATTATGTATGAATTTTAATTAAATCGAAATAACCTAGTTCAGGCAAACTAACCAAGTGGAACTAGTTCGTGAGATGAACAAAGAGCTAACGTTTAGCATAGCTGAAAGTGTTTCGGATGTGGGAAAAAGTGACGCTCAATTAAAGCAGCGTTTTGGCCATTAATGCCAGGCACTTAACAGACCCCTGACGGTTATGAGTCCGACAATGAGGATTAAGGATGAGCCTTGTGTGTGGCATATGATTTTCAATTTATGCCACAAATCCAGGGCCCAGACAGACGCCGCCAAAGTTTTTTTTTTGTTTTTTTTTTTGTTTGCGTTTCTCTTTTTTGTCACAATCTGGCGGCGGCTCAACGCCCACGTCGATACAATTTGAGTCGGGTCGGGATGCGGTACGGGGCGTGGCGTGCCGTGCCATGTTGCTGCGAGTGGCACCAAATCGAGTCCAAGTGGCAATGGGGTCGTCAACAGCAGCAGCAGCAGCGGCAGCGGCAGCTTTGTCGTAGTCCTCCTTCAGTTTTGGCGGCCGTTGAGCGCCATTAGGCGGCCTGTGCAGACATTAAAAACAGCTGCCACTGTCGATGTTGTCGTTGCTCGTGTTGTTGTTGCTGTTGTTATGTTTGTTGCTGTTGTGGCATTTTTGGAGCGGCGCACAAAAATTGCCTGTTTATATTCGCAGCGACAGCAAATTTTATTATTATTTTTGTTCTTGACAACGACAACAGCTACCAGGAGGAGAAGCAAGAGGAGCAGCAGCAACAGCAGCGGCAGCAGGAGCAGCAGAAGTGTTGGCAGAGGGGGCCGAGAAGTGCTTGAAGAGGGGCCAAAGGGGCGGCAACAGGAGTTGGCACTGCAGCAGGAAGACTCCTTGTTGTAAGTTGCCTGTTTTAAGTTGATCTCCTTCCAATGTTTTTTTTTTCATACACTTGCAAAGCCTATTATAATTTAATCAGGAAATGAAGAAGACTTCATATATATATATGTATATACATATATACTCAAGTATATATACATACTTATATACATTCTTAAACAGTCCTTTCCTCCATATACCATTTTGATTTTAAACCAATTATATAAGGTATACAACAACAAAGAAACTTGGCGAGCTTAAGATTGAACAAATATTGTACTCAATCGAACTGTTCCTTGAACCAAACTTCAAATCTTTTCCAAAAATTACTCAAAAACGAAAAATCCTATAAGGAAGATCCAGGGTTTCGTCCAGAAACTGTGGCAACCAGCTACGCGAAATGAAACTTAATTCAAATTTAATTTTGAAAATATATGAGTAAAGCCAGATTTGAACCAGAAAGTGGTTGCATGGATGTGGAAAACCAGCTAAACGAAACTGAAGTATATTCAAAGTCAATTAGTACTCTTTCAGTTTTCAAAATATATGACAAAAAAGGTTTGAACCAGAAACTGGTTCAAGCTGTAAACCACATGAAACCATCCTATATACCTTTCATATGTGTGCAAGGGTATTTAAGCTTCGTGACTAGAAAACTTTTATGACTGGTATTTTATTTGTACATACAATATATATATATTTTTTTGCAATATTTGCATTTCTAGCTAAACATTTGGTTAGCAGCCGTCGCAAATATTGTTGCTGTTGCCGCACAGACACAACTCGCATTGAAGACGCCACAAGAGGCAAGGATAGACACTGGGTGTCTCGCACAGCTGGCGAGGGACGGGGGGCATGTGGCACCTTTGGCGCAGGCGCATGCCGCTTAGACGTCGCGCAACCAATTAAAGAATAATTCATTTCAATTGAAGTCAATCAAAAGAAATTATTTCACGCTTAATCAATTAAGAGTCAGCCACAAAGAATGCCACGCACAAAGAACGAAAATGTGCTGTACAGATTTTTTTTGAAAGTGGAGCAACAGCAAGAGAGACAAGTTGCCGAACCAGAACATGGGTTAATCAAAGGCGCGCAGATTGAAGAGCCATCAAATATACGATGCATACAAAGGAGACTGAGACCCACATGGAGGGGAGAGCAAATTTGTTGTTGTAGTGTTGGTAGACGATCGTGATCATTATGATATATGGACAACATA
This sequence comes from Drosophila kanekoi, assembly GCA_037075305.1. NCBI lineage: Eukaryota > Metazoa > Arthropoda > Insecta > Diptera > Drosophilidae > Drosophila > Drosophila kanekoi. The sequence continues at coordinate 5,350,801 of JBAMCE010000451.1, read as the reverse complement.
TCTGAGACACTTGAGCTTTGCTTTTGGGACCCAAACAAATTGATTTGACTGTGGTGTTGAAATGCCGGCAAGTGGCACTTGAGGAGAGCCAGACTATGAATATGTGCTCCATATAAATATATGCTACTTAGTGACCGGATTGTGTGTTAAATTTATATACATATATATATTGAAGTACTGCAGAGCAATACAGAATAGAAGGCACTCCGAAGAGGCGAGCACTTATAAAGAGGGGCATTTGATGCTAACTAGATGTTAATGCATGAAAGAAAGCTGGGCAGAGTATATTTACTATTGGAAATCTGATCCATCAGACAGATGGGCATTTCTGGATCGACTCTGCTATTGATGCTGATCATGAATATATATATATACCTTATGGGGTCCAAGTTGCTTCCTTCATAAACACATAACACCCTTTTTAGCCATTTTCAATTGGTTCAGGGTATGAAAATTAGCCACAAAAGATGTGTATTACAATTTAATAGTGCAGCTTGTGCCTGACACACTCACACACAACAAATTGTGTGTGTGTGTGTGTGAGTGTGTGTGTGTGTGTGTTGGTTATGCTGGAGAGGCAAACGCTTTGTCAAAAGCATTTGCGGGCCTTTGCACTGGGCCCACCCAAAAACTGTTTGGTGCAGCGAACTGTGGAAACGGACTGGACACGATCAGCGGCAATGGGGAACGTTGGCGAACGAAACGAAGCGAAACGAAATGGAATGAAACGAAATGTCAACAGACAAAGCCAAAGCCAAAGTGTCGCATTAATTTGTCATTTTGCGCGTATGGCGACGACGGCAAATGGGGCGAAATGATGCAGCTAAAGGGTGGGTGGCAACTGGAGGGGGGAGGAACGCACAATGGCAACATCAAGTGGCAGCCACACACAATAATACACACATGCGCACACACACGCACACTTAACACACTGTGAAAACTTTTGTTTTTGCTTACGCGCTGTAAAAAGTTGCAGTTTTTTCTATTAAAATACATTTTTTGCTGCTTTTTATTTGTTTTCATTTTTTTCGGGCGTGTTTTTGTTGTTATTCGCAGCCGCTGCCTTTTTGGCTTCTATTTCCGCTGCCACACACACACACAAACACACACGCGCACACACCCAATTTGACTTTGAAAAGTGCTATAAAAAAAAGAAGGAGGAAAGAAAAAGAAATGCAGGCAAGAGGCAATGCAAAAACTGTCACAAAACTTTTATGGAAACGCACGCAAATGAAAGGATACCAAAGGGGGGAGGATCGGTGCGGGGCTTAGAGGCGTCTGCCGAGGCTAGTGGGGCTGTCAGGCAAACATTGGTGGCCATGTCGCACACACACACACACACGCGTGTTCCACTGCGGTGGCAGCCACTTCATTTGCTTGCTCATTAAAAGTTGCGACACATACAAATGCAGCAGGAACGAAGTCAACACGTTTGCCTGCATGTCAAGTGGCAGTCAGTCGCCGACAGCACCCCGACAGCACCCCGGCACCACCCCGGCACCACCCTGGCACCATCCTGACAGCACCCTGGCAGCACCTCGGCACAATGAATGTCAAGAACGAGTGAAAATTTGCGCTTAAATGCAGCACAAAACTACGACGAGGCCAGCGACCCGACCCGACACCTCACTCTCTCTCTCTCTCTCTCGCTCTCTCTCTCTCTCTCTCTCTCTCTGTCTTCGCCTCATTCTCCCTCTTTATCTCTAACACTCTCCATGCAGACTTGCTGAAAATGCACGAAAAATTTGTCACATTTTGAGACAGCAATGTGAAGGGCAGGCTCCTACCCACATTTCCTGCGCCCTGTCTTGGTCATTATTATAATTTTTCATGTCTTGACTTCACATAGCAACAGCAATCAGCACACACACACACACACACACACACACACATGAGTTGAGGCTTAGCGGCTTACTGGAGCGTGTTCGGGCCTGGAGTACAGCAACGCAGCAACACAGGTGTGCACAGACACAGACACAGACACAGAGACAGAGACACATGCTTTCACTTAAAACACACACACATACACACACACACATGCCCACTGTGAACTGTCAAATGTACAAATGACTACAAGTCGTCCCAGTCGAAATCGGATTGTGACTCGAAATCCGGAGTTTTGCTTGGCTGGCCACCATCGTCACTTGGGTATTTATAAAGCAGACAACAGTCTGGTCTAGCGTTATGCAAGTGTTCGCACAGCTTATAAATGTGATCAGACATGCACATGAATATATAATATATATATATGTATATACAGCTCTCAGGTGCGTGTCAAAAAAGTCAATTCAAATCTGAGCTGAGGTTGGATTTCAAGTTTTAGATGCAAGCTACTTATTGTTATTATAAGCATTATTATTTTCATTATTAGCAATAGTTTTAGTTGTCATTATTAACATTATTAGAATTAATTATGAATATTAATTGCATTATTGTTTAAAAGAAAATAAATTATTATAGATGTTAATATTTGAATTATTTATATAATACTTAGTATAAGAATGAGGACAATTATGTTGTTTCATCATTGTTAGGGTTTTGTCAATAGTTGTTAGATACTTATTAGTTATAATTGAGTCTCATTAGGCATGTCATTCGGGTGTTCTTTTGTCTGATGGAAAAATACGCCCGTTGGCAGCATTTGTGACCTTTTCAGTTGACTAATCAAATTGCATTAAGCATTTAATTTCTTGCAATTTGAGCCCCTTCGCTGCCCCATTCTCGCTAAATCTCTCTCCACGCTGGTCGCCCGTCTGAATGTCGCCAACGCTGACCCTATAAATAAGAGCACACGGTCCATCCTTATGGAGGCAACCCAGCTGCGTTGCATTAGCTAAGCAACCCTGGCGGTTAGCTTGGAGGCGCGTATCTTAATGCCGTCGGTCGTCATCAGTTCTGGAGAAGCAGAGCTCCAGAGCTCCACAGCTCCGCGACATTTTGCTAATTAAGCTGTGCGGTTCACGTTAAAATTGTGGCAGGCACCACATAGCAATTCACCGCACCACACCGCACCGCACCGCACCGCCGCCAGCTATTAGCATTTTTATGTTAGTTGAGAGAAGGCACTTGAGGTTTATCTGGGCAGAGTTTATGTCTGGCAGCGGTCACTACTTAGTCTGATTATTGTTATTATGGCGTCGCAGTTTTCATAAATTCCCAGCAAGTTATTTTCCCATAAATTCAGCGGCCAGACACAGTTCAGCTTAGTGCTGGACAGGACAGTGCTGGACAGGACAGGACAAGCCAGAGGACATGCCGACAGCTCCACAGGTAGACAACAACGACGACAACGACAAACAGACAGACAGACAAAGGGAAAGGCGAGCGACAGACAGCTAGCAAGACGCTCAGAGCGCATTGCGGGCGGCGGCAGGGGCAGCTGAGCCGGGTCGTCCTGTCAAGACGCAGACGAAGCAGCAAGCGGCAGGCGGCAAGCAGCAAGCGGCAAGCGGCAGGCCGCAACCATAAAATATTGTCTATGGGCAAAAATCTGTGGGGGCCAGGACGCAGAGCGACGACGACAGCGACGCATGCACATCATGAAGCAAGCACCTGTCCCAGACGCTTTGTCCTTTGGGATGCAATTTAAATTGGCATTCCACATGACGGCCAAACGAATGCGAATTCGAGCATTCATATGCTAGGACACTCGCCGCATTCAACTTAACCGAACCGAACCAAACCGAACCACTTGTGCGCACTCTGAACGAACCGCCTGCATAAACCAGCCAGCCCTTAGCAGCTGCTCTTCCATTTGCCTATACCCTGTAATCACTGAGAAAGTTGTGCAAATGTCATGGGATTAAGCTGTAAATCAAAAAGTTATAACAACTTTTAATTAGGTCGACAAGCTGAGTTGATATTTCGGTTTTCACGCACTTTTATGCAAATTACTAAAGCCACAGCTTAAATTTGGAATTTTATATTCCTATTTGATTCAAATCATCGATAACTTGGCTAGTTTCTGGGATATCGATAAGAATCGATATCGAAGTTGTCTGTGAGCACAACTCAAAGATTTAAAGAGCTAGAGTTGGTATGTGAACTCACGTATAGTCTACATAGGTTTCACTCATTGGATGCAAATTGGAAACATATCTCAAGAGATGTAGTCTTGTGCTCTACAAGTTAAACAAAGATCAAGCAATAAGCACCGAAGTTCAAAGTGTATCCAGTGAGAAAGAAGCTATGATGTTTTCGATGTCGTAGTCGAACACTCCCGACTAGAGCGCTCCAGTCCAAAGGGTGACTCCTAGTTGTGCCCGCTCGTCTAGAGAATACTTGCTTTTTGGTCGTATTTTTGTAAGCATTCCTGATTATTATGAAATGTGACTGTTCTTGCTGTTGTCATTATGACTTTTTGTGTTTTTATTTATTTATTTTTTTTGTTGCAGCAATCATCAGCGACCTTTTCAGGTTGAAGTGACTTCTCTTTCGCATTCGCATTCGTATTCGGTCCGAATTGCATTTGTTATCTTGTCGCGCCCCATTGTCGTCATCGCTGCAATACGCGCTCGCATAGTTCTCAGCCACTGGGCAGCCGTTAACGCTTAGGTAAACAAGCAGCAACAACTATCAGGAACAGAGCAACAACTGCAACAACTGCAACAACGACAACAACGCCAACAACGCCAACAATTTACTGGCGGTTCCGCTGTCTGCTGCAAGTTTTTTGCCCCGCTTCAACGGTTGGCTTTGCCGCTGCCATTGCCATTGCCATTGCCATAGCTGCTGCTGTGGCCATCATCATTACAGGCATTGCCCCTTTGGCATTGCCAATGCCAAAGTCTGTCCAGTTCGCAGTTCTCGGTTTCTTGAGTTCTCGGCTTCTCAATTCTAAATTCTTATCTTGTTCATGTTGCAACACGAATGCGACGCGTCTGTGCGCCGCGCCTGCAGGCAGCTATCAATTGGATATCATCGCGAAAGGTGCTGCCCTGATCGACTATGATAGCGTTAAGCGGAGCGTAAGTTATAAAGCTAAATAGGTGCGACAGCTAATAAATAGTCAGCGCCCCAAAGACCACGCCCTTTCCTGTTCATATGCTTGCAAAGGTATTTATGATTTAATTGCCTGCAATTATCTATAAACTAATATTTATGTTGTTATTAGAAAGAATTCAACTGAATTGAATAAGGGATTTACTGAATTAATAATCAATTGAAAATTTCTTTCTTTTTTATTTATCGCCAATCGATAACTTCAAGCCAACTTCAAGTCGCTTGCAAGCTGTCTTCCCGCTAATCCTCTTAAGGTTTCAATTTAATTATTAAAGATTAATATATCTTTCAGCATGAACTATCTCGCCTCTTTGCTAGCCTGACTTAAGCTGATTTCAAATGCTTTCGCAACGTTTATTGTTTTAATCATTTCATTTGGCCAATTGAATTGTTGATTCGCTTCGTGCCTCGTGGCGCACTCTTCTGAACACAATAACTCAGACATAATCAGGGCTATGCGGCTTGGTCTTCTATTTTGTCAGAGACTTAATCGCCTTGGGCTCTAATCTTTGTGGCCATCTGATGGTGGTTGGCTCTTATCTAAAACTGAAACCTGGTCCAACGCCAAATGCCAATTCCGATTCCCATGTGCAACATAATTTGTACTTTAATCGTGTGGCAGCAAGGATGTGAACAACAACCCAGAGCACTGGCCATGGATGGCGCGAGTGTGGATAGCAAGTTGGCATCAGGCAGCAGGCAGCAGGCAGCAGGCAGTGGGAAATGGGAAGTGAGGAGCTGTCAGGCAGCGGAACAGACAATGGCCGCAGCTCTGTTGTGGATTCCACTGTGCTTTTCACTGTTAAGTTCATTTTCATAAATGCCACATTAAAGATGTTATTGTTGTTGTTGTTGTTGTTGTTCTGCTTGTTGTTGTTGCTGTAAATGCTGCAGATCGCTTCCAGAACAAGACGTAGCTGTGCCGTCAAATGACATTAGCCTGGCCAACACAGTGGCTGCTATAAAAAACACGTCCTGCATTGAGCAGCTTTTACGGCCGGTTTGCGCTGGCTGAAAGGACGGCAAGGCGGATGAGAGGAGAGGGTGCTGGCCGATTGGGAAACTGGTAACTGGGCGAAGCATCTTATAGATACCTTTAGCCAATTTATACAAAACGCTGATCACTTTATAAGTAAGTATATCATCATTTATACATGCGCGTTTGCCCAAGGCACACGGAGCCGAGCCAGGCTCGCCAGAGGGCCAAGACGACGGCGACGGCAACTGCAACTGCGACTGTAACTGCGACTGTGACTGTGACTGCGACTGCGGCTACTTAGCCATGTCGTTTTTACCGTTTTCGGCGTATGGGGCATGCCAAAAATGTTGCGAGCGTCTCAGCGTTTTGTTCAGTTTTGTTGCTGTTTCTTTTTTTTTTTCTTTTTTTGTATATTTTTTTTGTTATTGCTGCTGTTGTTGTTGTTGTTGTTGTTGTTGCTGTTCGTTCTGGTCATTTATATTGCGCTCTGGGTGTGTGTGTGTATGTGTGTGTGTGCATGTGTCAAGTGGACTTGTTTAATAATTTATGATGAGGCCAAAAACGTAGATCGTGCGTTGCGCATTGCCAGCCATTAATCATGCCGCCAGTCAGGCCAACGGCAGCAGCAGCAGCAGCAGCCGCAACTCCTGAGAGAAGCGCTGAGGAATCGGCTCGGAGCTCAGCGGTTGCTACTGCTGTAGTAAAAGTTCAATTACCCGCCAAATCAAAATTCAATCTGCTGGCGCAAAAAGAAGGAGAAAAAAATGCAGAAACAAACACACAGACAGCACAAACCGCTGGCCAGCACACAGTAGTCCGCGTTTGCTGGCAGCGGAGTCGCGGGCGGAGGCACCACTGCATATTGACTGCAATCTGCAATGTGGCAAAATCAAAAATTCCAAACGCATACGACAGACAACCATGACGACGACGACGATGAGGAGGTGGAGGTGGAGGTAGAGGTGAAGGAGAAAAAGACGCAGCAGCAGAAGCAGCCAAAGCGAGTCATGTCATGGCGGGCGTGTGCTCAGCGCTGCAAGTGGAGGGCGTTGCACGGTGGGCGTGGAGGGCGGTGTGCCCACTTAGCAGCGCCAGAGATCAGATGACAGCAAGAAGACATCGCCGACGTGGCAGGATAACTGGCAGGCACACAAAAACGCGCCCAAAAGCCCAAGAGCTGTCAATCATGAAAAGCTGCACTTCGAATACCCTATGTTTAAAGTCTAGTGTTGATAAAGTCTAATGTTTCTTAGCGTTAATAAGCTCTAGCGTTTATAAGCTCTAGTGTTCATAAACTTATGTGTTAATAAACTCTAGTGATTACAAGGTCTATTGTTAATAAACTCTAGTCATTATTAACTCTAGTGTTAAAAAACTCTAGTGTTATTAAACTCTAGTGTTTATAAGGTGCTTAGAAGCTCTAGTGTTAGCAAATAACACAGATTTGCTTAGCAAGTAGCTTTTAAAATAGGCTTTTAAAAGCTACTACTACTTTTTTTAAGCCTACAAAGTTGGCAACGAATGTGAGCGCTAAGTACAAAGAACTCCCACTTATTGCAATAGGCCAAAAACTGATTGAAGCTTAAATTGCCAGTGTTGAGAACAGCTTGTTTTGTAAAAGTTAAAATAAACTCGAGAAGACCCTGATATAACTCATATCTCTCTGAATAAACTCTTATAAAAGAAAAATTGAGACAGCTTTTTACATCCTTTTTAACATCTACTATATAGATATATATTCAATGAAAGACTTATACCTATATGAAACCCTAACGCCTTAAACTGAGGCAGTTATAATTTGGCTTAAAGTAGCTCATCTATTTGCGAGACTCATCTAGGGGTTTGACATATCACTGCAAAATGGATGCTTTGAGCGTTAATAAGGAAATCTGAGAGCTTTGGGTGGGCAGGGTATACAAGCGCGGGCATTGAGCCTGGCCTTAAAGGCATGTGTGTCTCTCGCGTCTGTGTGTTTGTGTGTGTGTGTGTGTGTGTGTGTGTGTTGGCCACGTAGTAGGTGCAAACATAAGCGCTACTAATCTGCTACTCAGTGGCGTATCAAGCTAAGCAGCATGCCAGCGAACAAACAAACAAACAGACAAACAAACAAACAAATAGACAGACAAGAATGGAGGAAAAGCGAGAAAGAGCGAGAGAGAGAGAGAGGCGACTGGCAAATGCAGGCAGCTGCTGCTGCTGCTGCTGTGCTTCATTGTGTGTGAGTGATCAGACAGCCACAGATTACGTATACGCCGCGTTGTGTGCTTAACTTTTTGACTTTGACTGTGGCTGCCACGGCAACAACAACAACATCCAGTCTACCTCTGGCTGCCGCTGCTTAAAAAGTCCGCTCAGGTCTCACAGATGCCGCAGTCGCAGCCTTCATTTGTTATTCAAAAGTTTTTGGCTGCCTTTCAGTTGGGTTTTTTTTTCTGGATTTGGTTTGTTTTCTGTTTTTTTTCCTCACGTACGCAGCTTGGTTTGTTTGCTGAGAGACAGAGAGAGTCTTAGCCAGACACGACATTTGTCCGGCAGCCAGTTGGGCAGCTTTAGTCTTGCCCCGCTGGCTCATAATGAGTTGCAAGTGCGTCCAGCGCAAAGAGTGGACTTTAATGGCCACAAGATTTGATACCGGAGATGACTTCAAAAATGCAGTAAGCAGAAACAGCAACAACAACTGCAGGAATTTCAAAAGGATTTTACAGTTAACTGAGAAAATTACACGCCTTACAAAACGGGCAAAAACTATTTGACTGCTGCCTGCCGAATTTTAAATAGCCTTTATATACGCCAAGTGCCAAGTGCCCAAAATAACGCATCAAAAACTCTGTCGCAATTTACAGTTGAAAGCAAATCGCTGCAAATCGAATTCGTTAGCTGAAATTGAGCTGGCCAATTTAAGGCCACATTCATGTGCAAGTACAAGCATTTTTGTGTATCGCACGAATTATTAAATGTTTGTGCACGCTTTCCGCTATCCACTATCAGCAAACATTATCAGTGTTTATGTCAAGCTTTCATTTTTTTCTATGTTTATTTATTTTTTTATAAATACATATCTTTATTTGTGCTATCTGCTATCTGCTCAATGTGCGCTTTGTTGATTTAGCAGAGGGCAAAGAAAAAAAACATGCATAAAAAATAAACCAAAAAATTGCATCAAAATGTTTTGGTCCAGGAAAATTGTGCACGAAATTTATGGCAACATTTCGTGGTATTTATTTTTATATTATTTTTATTTTTTATTTTGGCTTTTCGTTTTGTTGCTGTTGTCATATACAAAAATAATGACTAAAGTGATATTTGCTTGGACATTGGCTGCCCGAAAATATCAAATGGCAAAATTTCTATAAACTATACAAAGATTTATTTTTGTGCATAAATAAATAAATAAACATTATAACGCTTACAGCTGAATATTTTACATTTCAGGAAATTGCACAAGATAAAATGGCACGGGAAAATTATTCATCCTAGCATCCTTTAAATGATGGACTATCATTAACTCAAATCAATCTGGATGCAGCTATGTGAGTCCTACATGAGAACTCATGAGAATTGCCTTGGAAGCCAGAATTTAAAAACATGTTTCTTATGCTGCATTCGAGACTCTAAGCCTGGCTTGGATATACGAATAACTAGCGCAGCTTACTTTCCTCTGCCAGAGTAGTTCAGAGCTCAGCTGGGTGAGCCTTACTTGAATTCATGAGAATCGCATAGTGAGGCTGCATTGAAAATACATACTGTATACGGGTATTCACACGACAGATAGAGTGTCAAAATGGCCACACCAATGGAAAGCGTGACAAAGCAGAGAAAAGCCACATCTATCAGAGTTTTAAAGCTAGAGTGGTTGAAGATCACGCTCAAAAGATAGCTCTCCTATGCACACGAGGAACAGCTTTGGGTGAATATGGCGAGAAGCCGGCTTAAAGCTGTAAATGAGCTTAACGCAGTCGAATTGCATATGAATGCAACATAGTTGCCTAATTGAAACCAATTGTTTTGTTCATAATTAAGGAAGTTTCAACTTAGCCAGTCCATGCATGCAATATACTAAATCGCGGCTGCAACAGTTCTTTGATAATAGGCTTTGCTAATGAACTTTGTACATACATATATATATATATACATTAACAGTTACACACAAAACAAAACAAAAAAAGGAATAAAAATAATAAAAATTAAACTGTAAAATAAGTTGAATAAACTCTCGCAACGCTGGCTAAATTTTTGTAAATAAAAATTATGTTAATTATAAGTTTTTGGCTTTTATGGGTGTGTGTTATCGCCGTTGTTGTTGTTGTTGTTGTTGTTGTTGCTGTTGTTGTTGTTGTTGTTGTTGTTGCTGCTGCTGTTTGTGGGCTGCAATTATGCTAATTGTATTTTCAATTATTATATGTTTATTTATTATTATTTCACGAGCCGTCGCTGTCACTGCTGCCAGCCGCGCCTTGTTGTTGTTGATGATTAAAATTATACAACGTTCGTCGATTTATGATAAACGCTGCATGAATTTTAAGATGATTTCATTTCCATCAAAATTAAATTGATTTTCTCATTTTTTAATATTGTTTTTTTTTTGTTGTTGTTGTTGTTGTTGTTTTTTGCTCTTCACATGTTTTTTATTGTACTTTACTCGCCAATTTACAGCGCCGAGAGCATATAATTATGCACCCACACATATGTTCACATGCCTGCGCACACGTACATAAATATTCATACATACGCACGCATTCATTAAATAATTATGTCCATAATTAAAAACGAAGTGGACAGCTGCCTGAACTGGCTCCGACTCCGACTCTGGCTCTGGCTCTGGCTCTGCGCTGCCTTTTGTGTATTATCATAATTATATACCCTAGAATCCATGAGATAATCGTACTTAAGAGTCTCTGGCTCGCTTTGAAATGTTAAGCTGTAAAAGAACCACAGCGAAATCCTCGAGCTTAAACTTATGTTCGCACAGATCCCCAATGCTACTTTTAATTGGAACGTTGTGTGTAAGAAAATTAATGAAAATTAAATATGGCCATTGACGATTAACTGATTGACTGACTGATTCATGTTTATATTGACTGATTGATTGACTGACAGACAGACAGACTGACTGATTGATTTATTAACTAATTGACTGACTAACTGATTGACACTTTCACTGACTGACTGACTGACTGATTGACAGATTAACTGACTGATTAAATGATTGACTGATTAACTGGTTGACTGACTGATTTATGTTTATATTAACTGACTGACTGACAGACAGACTGAATGACTGATTGACAATTTAACTGACTAACTGATTGGCAGATTGACTGACTGACTGACTGACTGACTGACTGACTGGCTGACTGATTGATTGACTGTCTGACAGAGAGACAGACTGACAGACTAACAGACTGACTGATTGATTTATTAACTGATTGACTGACTGACTAACTGATTGACAGATTGACTGACTGACTGAACGTTTGACTGGCTGACTGACTGACTGACTGACTGACTGACTGACTGGCTGACTGATTGATTGACTGACTGACAGACAGACTGACTGACTGACTGATTTATTAACTGATTGACTGACTGACAATTTGACTGACTAACTGATTAACACTTTCACTGACTGACTGGCTAACTGACTGACTGACTGACAGACTGACTGACAGACTGACTGACTGACTGATTGACTGACTGACTGATTGATTGACTGTCTGATAAGAGACACACTGACTGATTGATTTATTAACTGATTGACTGACTGACTAACTGATTGACAGATTGACTGACTGACTGACCGTTTGACTGACTGACTGACTGACTGACTGACTGACTGACTGGCTGACTGATTGATTGACTGACTGACAGACAGACTGACTGACTGATTTATTATCCGATTGACTGACTGACAATTTGACTGACTAACTGATTGACACTTTGACTGACTGAGGGATTGACTGACTGACTTGCCGACTGATTGATTGACTCACTGGCTGACTGATTGATTGACTGAATGATTAAATGATATTATACTTCTCAATCAAAATTAAGTTAGGCGAACTTTTTGGCAAATGGAATACATAACTGAATGGGCAATGGGGCAAACACACTGGCAGAGCATCATAAAGTCGACTCGCTTCTGACTCACATAATTCCACTTAGTTGCAAACCGTTTTGTAGCGAAATGTTTGCTTTTAAAGATATTTTAAAGAACTTTTTGTTTATTAGCGCCATCTGCGCCTGATAAATGATAACGCTCGCCCGGTCCGAGACGGCTCTGCCGTTCCACGGTGATTATGCAATTGATTAAAAAATGCCCATAGCTGTAGCAGCTGTTGCAGCAGCTCATAAAAACACTGCCCCCCCCCCCTGCTTTTCCCTCTGCCCTCTACCCCTCGTCGGGGCAAGTCAGTGCATTTTCTGGACGCCCCTTTTATCATTATCCATATTGCATATCCTTTGGCATGCCTGAATTGATCTGACGCCTTGGCTTGGCATTTGTTTAATTAAACTGATGCGCAGTCCGCGGACTCGATTGGCCGCCCGTCTGTCCGCCCCTGACCAAGACCGTGTGCAGGGCTAGCGCTGCCAAAAATATTTGCGAAAAGCCGTTGGCATTATTTAAAATGCAACGCAATGCGGCGCTCGAAATGCAATCAATGTGAATTAAATTCCCGGCTTGCAGCTAAAGAAATTGCAGCCAGTCGACATCAGTCGAATGGCCCACAACTAACCAGCAGCAGGTGAAGTGCTCGACGGCATGGGGCCGATGTGGCAGAGGTCAGTTGCACGTTTGAGCCGTGGTCCATTTACGGGTCGCGGTTCCGCCTCGCAGCCTACTCTTCTCTTTTTTTTTGTCCGATGGGCCATTGGGGTTGCGAGGTGGCCGCAAAAATGTTGCACAAAAACTGGGCAGCTGCCCAGTTGGCCGGCAATTTAATTGAGCGTGAAATATGCGCCACCATTCCAAAAGCAGCACAGTTGTAAGTGCAAAACACTCGCAATGCGCTACCCAACACTGTTTGTTTTTTTTCTCTTATTAATACCTCAATTGACATGTGTCCGCATTTAAGCAATGTGTGGCTATTATTATTTAAAAGAGTGTCCATAAGCATGGACAATAATTGTTTATATCTATAATCAAATTAAGAACAATTTCTATAAAGACAACAACAACAACAACAACATGTATTGATTCAGCTGTAAAGCTTACTAATTAAGGATTACTTAAACTAGTTGGTTTTATTAAAGTTATATGTGTTTTAATATGATTAAGATGTTTGAGCTTCACTTTATAAGATTGGGTATTGAATAATTGCAACTATTGAAACTATAGAAATCTTCTTAAATTATGAACTACTAAGCCTGACAATGTGTTACCTACGATGGAAAGAGGCATTTCGGACCCCATTAAGTTTATATATATACTTTCTTGATCAGCCGAGTTTATATAGTCATGTCCGTCAATCCGTCCGCCCGTCTTTCCGGCCGTCCCGCAGCCCGTCTGTCTGCTGTTCTATGCAAACTAATATCTTGGTCCTAAGCGATCGTCTATCAATCGTTGAATTAATCCTTTTTTCAGCTGCAGGCAGTACATATGTATGTCGAAACCAGCCGGATCTGACCACTACATCGTATAGCTGTCATAGGAATGATCGGTCGAAATAGGGTTCAACAATGAACAACTTCTTTGTTTTTCAGTATATCTCCAAAACAAACTCGACATTTGAAAGATTCACTATGCTCCCTACATAGATATGTGCAAAATCTTAACAACATCGGACCACCATATCATATAGCTGGCATGGGAACGAACGTTCTTGTAGGGCAAATTATTCTGTTTCCCAAGAAATTCTTATCAAGCCCATCATCATCGAAGATATCCTTATTTTCCCTGTTTGATCTAAGAGTAGCTGAATGTTGACTGTGTCGTTGTTATATATAAATTACTGAATATTGCATGAAACATTTACCTATAGATTATATATTACCTCTATCATATATGTATTTTCTCACCATTTTCAGATTCGATACTTTCTCACTTTTTTCGCTCACGCTCAGCAAACGCAGTCCCTGGTATATGTCTGATGAGTCGTTTGTGTTGGCAACTGGTTTTTTTTAATAGTTTATGGCAAACGCAACAGAGAAACATGAAACAACAACAACAAAAACAACAGCAGCAGCAACAATGATAACAACAACAACAACAACAGAATGTAAATCTCTCATCTTACAGAAGGCGTTGCCCTTGGGTTTAGTGTTACCGTTACACAATCCTTGGCAGCTGGTGCGTGTCTTGGCTAATTGATCGCGCTGCATGCGTTCGCAAAAAATCTCCTTCCCCCTCTTCCCCCTGCACTCAGAGGCCGTGCATGCCCCTACGCATTATTTATTCCTTATGTCAGACACAGTTTTTTTTTTCTTTAGTTTTTGGGTTGTTTATACATGCATTTAGCTGGCTTGTTGTTGTTGTTGTTGTTGTTGTTGTTGTTGTTGTTACATTTAGCTGCTGAGGGCGCAGGTCATGGTGTTTTGGCTGAGGGCCTATATGGCAGAGGCGGCAACTGCATCCTGTGCCTGCTGTTATTCTTCTTCACTTATTATTATTATCTTTTTTTTTACTGATGCCGCACACATGTTTCCACACACACACAGCACACACATTCAGAGCCTGGGCCCAGCGACTGCTGTTGCTTCGGTTCAATTACTTGTAATTTTAGCCGCAACAACGACAACAACAACAACATTCCCCCTTTTCTCACAGTGAGCGCAAGGAACAGGTAAATAGACAGCTGTCTAGAGATGATAGCGTGTTGGGCTCTGCGGCTGGACGTGCAACTAGTCATTTGAGTACAAATATAAATCTTATGAGCAAATGTTTATACATATAAAGTTTTATACTATGAAATACCCTTTAAGAAACAACTTTTAATCATACTTCGATTAACATGATCAGGTATATATTTATCGCTTTGAGCTAAAAGACTTATCGATCTGCAATAATTCTTTCCTCGTGAGCTCTGAGCTGTCAATATCCTATGGCTAGGCAGCACATCTCTAACTATCGAGTCGAGTGTTCAATGCTTATCGTTCGCTGTCTGCCTGTGAGGGTGTGTGTGTGTGTGTGTGTGTGTGTGTGTGTGCATGTGTGCGTAAATTCTCACCATTGCCAAGGGGCATGCCGCTGCCTGGGCCGTGTCGTCCTTCTGGCTGGGTTACCCCTGCCCTTTTGATATCCTTTCGCTCGGGCTGCCTTTCAACCTCAATACATTATGGCTCGCCTTTTGGAGAAGGCCGCCTCGGTTGCTGTTGTTCCTGTTTTTTATTTTCTTTGTTTTTTTCTCTCTGTTTTGTTAACATTTTTCGCTTTAAATGTGATTTCGCATGAAGCATCATTATCATTATTTTCCTGCTGCTGCTGCTGCTGCTGCTGCGGCTGCGGCTGCTTCTGTTTATATCCTTTTCATTTCATGCTCAAGTTGTGATTGAAGTGTAAATTTTTACATCTGTTTAATATGCATTAAAGACAACAACAACAACAAGAACAACAGCAACAAGGCAAATGATATTAATATTAATCAATAAAATTATTAAGGCCGCAAGGAATCATATTTTTTCATCAATTATTGCCCAACAATTTGGACTCATTATCAAGAGGAGGAAAGCGCATCGCCTTTCTCACTCTCCAGCTCTTTGTTGATTTTCCGCTGTTTATCCAGCCGTCGACTTTCCGCCCGGCTCCAACTACCCCAACTCACGCACACACACACAAGCACAGACATATGTGTGCTGACTACTTGGAGCTGTCTCCGCATCCAATTTTCCGCCCTTCTCTTCGATTCTCGTCTATTTGGTTTGTTTCTGTTTTGCATTCATCTGGCAAGCAAGTCACGTAGCTCAAACGACTAAGGGGGTCATCCTCAAAGGCGGGGGCGTGTTAGAGTTTTGTAGGTGAAGCACATACACACACATACACACACACTCACACACATACATATATACTTATATTAGACAGAACAAAAACAACAAGTACAAGAAAAATATGTGCATAAAACTTTTCTAATAATCAGGATAAGCAGCTGGCAATGGGCTCGTTTCTTGGCAAGAAAGTGAGGTGGAGCGAGTTACCCAGCCGCGGGCTGAAGTGGGATTTGGTTGGCTCCGTCGATGGGGCTAGGGGATAGAGGGGGGGCACATACAATGCAGCGCGAGCGGCGTAGCGTGCAAAATTAATTGCGTGACTGACCAAAAGAAAAGCGAAAGCCTAAAGTCGAAGCTAAAATAAATTTTCCCTACTGCATGAGACTTGCGTGGGCTTGAAGGAAATGGGTGCAGGGGTGCAGGGGGGCAGGGGGTGTTGGTTGGTTGGATAAACACTTTTGTAGGCAATTTGCAAGGACTCGATTGGCAAGCATACCCAAAGGACATGCAATTGAAGCTCTGCCCTGCCCGAACACATTCAGCAAAAGCTGCTCTTTCCTTCTCTTCAACAATCAATTCCTCTTAAGCGCTTTTATTGAAATCAATTCCCTCTCTCTCCCCCTCTCTCTCTCTCTCTCTCTCTCTCTCTCTCTCTCTCTGCATCTGTCACACTGAGCCCATATAAGTTGGTGATCGGAATTATTTGGCATGCATCTTAGAAGAGGAAGATTTCAAACTCTATATAACTATATACTCAGAAGTAGGCTTAAGACAAATTTGTCTATGAAACTAGCTCAAGCCCATCAGTGGGCGTGGCTGAAACAACAGTTCAACTAGAGCTTTAGGTCAGGTCGAAATGGAAAGACATTGCACGAAACTAATATACTCTTTTCACTTTGTATAAAGAGTATAAATACAAATTTATTTGAAATTTATGAATATAATATGAATATATTTGAAAGTAACATATAATTATAATTTGTATATTTGCGAGCTCTTCCCTAAAATGTATCTATATAATTTGCCCCGCCATTGACTCGAATCCCCAAGAGAGTTGTTGAGTAATTGTAGTTTTTACCCAACTTGAGTACTTTATGAAAGGCTTGTTCGAGCTAATGCCATGAATCTAGCCAGGCTTTGAATAAACATAAATCTTTCTTCTATAAGTTTCGAATTAGCGCTTTAAGTTAAAGCAACTTACTAACTAAACAAACTATATAAATATATATATATATATACATAAACTTGTCGGAAGTTGGCAGCTGCGGCAAGAGGCTTCTGTGTATTACGCTTTGTGCCACGCTCTGCCCACGCACGCACTCACACACACACACACACACACCGATACAGATACACCCAGGCACACACGTACACTCACAGAGATTATGCAGCCCAGGCTGACATCTTCGAGTCAGCGAAGCGAAGCGAAGCCAAATCCCTGGGCATATGCTAAATAGCCTTGGACACACGCACACACACACCGACATGAATATACACACACACACGTATACACCCAAGAATGAGCTAAATCAGAAACAGATTGGGGAGTTGGGGGCGCCTTTGAAGTGCCTTCCACAAATTGACAATGTTGAAGCCGGAAATGGCAGACGAAACAGGCGACTGGCGACTGGCGACTGGCGACAGACAACAGACATGGCCAATAAATTGAAATTGTTGCTAATTTCTTTTTTCATTTATTCGCAAATCTGGGCAAAATAAGCACTAAAAATACAAGTCGCCCGGCCAAGAAACTACAAAACTAAACTTATTTCTCACAGATTTCAAAGTAAATATGCAAAATATTTCTTCGTACCACATTAATGCATCAGCTGCACACGGGCACACGGACAGAAACTGGCAACAGAAACAGCTCGTTTAAGGGGAGCTGGGGTGGGGCAGGGGTACGTGTGGGGACTGAGACTCGCTTGGCTCGCTGCCTGGCTGCCTGGCTGCCTGGTAACGCCCGGCCATAGGGGCCAAGTCGTCACTCAGTTGTCGCCTGCAATGTGGGCGCGCGCGCGCGACTGAAACTAAAAAAGAACAGAAGCCAAAGCTGGCTATGGGCAGTCGAATTTGGAATACCCTTCCACCAAAACTCTTTCTACAATAAAAACCAAGATAACCCAACTAAAGCTGTGACAGTTGATAAACATGACGGTAAAATATATGAAGAAGCCTGATGAAGACAATAAATATGTATGTTATATGCCACATGGCTGTCTGCATCTTCGAGCTGTTGCACAATGTGTTAAGCAAGGCAGTTGGTTAGCATTTGTGAGGGTATAAAGAAACAAGCTTTCAAGCAAAAGAGCTATGCGAAAAACGTGCAACAAACTATGCGTTCATCTCGCTCTTGCCGCATGCCGCATGCCGCACACCGCGCGAAGCCGCTTGCCGTTCGCTGGCGTATCTGTCTGTCTGCCCGTCAGTCCGTCTGTCTGTGGGCCCGAGCTTAAATGTTGGCGGCATGTCATGGAAATAACATTAAAAACACATTAAAACCGCGAGTGTCTGGGCACCACAACAAAAGCTAAACGATGTGAGAAGCCAGATAGTGTGCGACAAAGATTGTTGCCGCTGTTGTTGTTGTTGTTGTTGTTGTTGTTGTTGTTGCTGCTGCTGCTGTTGCTGCTGATGATGATGGCCACAGCCAAAAGCCGAAATAAAAACCCAAACCCCAAACAATTGCAAAAAAAAAAAAGTAAAATAAAAGGCAAAGCTTGACTCAGACGCTTGCCTTCCGCCAAAGCTGCATTGCAACACTTGGCCGTTAATTTGGTTACACACACACGCACACGTACTTACTCACACACATGAAGGCTCGGCAAATGGCCAAACTATTTGCGTAACTTTGTCTCTGTTTTGGTTCACATACCTGCAAAGAGAGTAGAGCAAAAAGAAGCGCATATTAATACATTTACAGATACCAGATACATTTGTGCACATTTACAGATACGGATACAGCTACAAGACGCACAACACATGGGTCTGCTGACAGCGGCAAGAGCCTATCAAATGGCTTCCGTTCGACTGGCCACTAATTGTTGGCCAGCTCTAGAGTTACGCTTAAAGCTTACATCAGCTTTCAGCGCTGAGCCAAAAGCAATTAGCAGCCAGAGCAGCAGCTAGCCCAAGGAACTATGGAGCTTGGGAGATTGAGAAATGGTATCGATGCCCGCGCTGCTCGCGATACTTGGCTACGCCTCATTAAACTGTAAACTTACAACTTGTTAGCAAATTGGCAACAAAACAAAGAAAATAGCTAAAAATATGTTTATGTATCCAATTCATATTGAATGATAAATGGTTTGAATTTCCGTCAAGTATTTTAGACATAAAAACAAATGAAGAAAATAACTATTCCGATGGCCCCGCTCGCTCGAGCTCCAGCTTAATCTGCTTTACTTGATAAACTGTTTTTGTAACTTAAACAACAATATTAAGAAAAACTAGTTGTACTACGTGTCCAACTAGAAATAGTTATTAGTCTGTCTCTTATTTCTTACATGAAGCTTAAATGCTTCTTAAAATAGCCCCAGCCGCAATTTTGGGCCAATTTTAGAACTATTTAGAGGCCCAAATTTTTAGAACTTCGCTGATATTTTATTCTTAGCCAACACAAAGGTATGCAGCAACACTTTTGTCGTGTTTCGCGGCTAAAAACAGAACACTTTTCAAATGTTTTGCAGATGCAGGTCGCAATTGGGCGGCCTTTTAGCTGAACATTATACCTTTGACCCGGGCAACGACGGGTTATTTAGATTTTGTCAAGAGATAAGGTTTCTTGTTCTTTAGGCAAGGCAATTTTCGCAAATCTCATAAATAAATAATAACTAATACAATAATAGTTTTATATTTCTGTAACTCCAATAATTAATTTAAAATATGTATCTATCGGCATTATATATACATATGTATATATATATTTACGTTCTTATGTATATTTTTATATTTGGTTCTGTTTTTTGTTGTTTTTTTAATACTCTTTAATGTCACATCAAATAATTGATTGCGCTTATTGATAAAAGAAATGAGTCCGAATATTTCGTGAATGCTAAAAGATCTTTTTTACGAGATGCTCTTCAGCCTTTGCTGCTGTCTGTATGCCTATCTGTGTGTGTGTGTGTGTGTGTGTATGACTATGTGTATGTGTGTGTGTCAGTTTCTGTGTGTGTGTGTGTGTGTGTGGGGGTGCGTGTACGTGTGCATTTGATTGGGCTCAGAAAAGAAGAAAAAAGAAAGAGAAGAAGATGTTGACATTGCGTTGCGTGCGTGTCAATTGTTGAAATATTTTTTATTTATGCGGCCATCAAAATTCGGCGAGTTGTTCACGTTGAACGCTGACCTCATGGGCAAAAGCATTTGTTGTTGGTCTGCAATTTTGGCTGCATTGGCAGCCACGCCCCAGTCCGTACGCCCAGGTCTTACGCCTAATCAATTTGTACGCTGTCGACAGGGGCATCGCAAGGGTTGCTGGGGGCGGAGGAGGGGGGTAGGAGGTGTTGCGTAGCGGGGTGTGCTTGTGGCCAATGACTTGCCAGTAAAAGTTTTTCAGGCGACACGCCATGAATGGATATCATATAGGTATTTATGTATAAATATATATGTATAGTCAAAGCCTGGCACATACAGCTGTGTGTGTGTGTGTGTGTGTTTGGTTTATGATTGATGATGCCATTGATTGATGCATGACGCGCTGCTTGTCGCTGACATTGTTGCTGCCTTTTAATTGAATTTTCAAAGCTGCCTTCGAAAAACTTTTTGCATGCTTATCAGTGGCAAACACACGCCCCGATAGCCACGCGCCCAACCCCACTTGCCATCCCCACCCCTCTCTATCAGACCAGTCCCAAGCCCCATTCCCCGCGCAACTAGCCTCAAAAAGCGAGAGTTGTAAATT